>JAODKM010000058.1:18267330-18286492 GCA_026780845.1 Petrocephalus sullivani
ACCCACCCAGCCCTCACTTTAACCATAAGTAACCAAATAAAATACAAGATTTACGGCATTTTTAGTTTTTCGATTGTACTGATTGTGATGAAACCGAGTTTCTCCTTCTGGAGACTGAAAAAATGTCCCAACAAGGTAAAAATAACAGGTTTATCATCAAGCACACACATGCAGGGGTGCCGACACTGGGGAGCTACTTTTAAAATGACCAGGTCAAAATGATATATCTACATTAAAAATGCTGTATTATATATAGTGGTTTTCTATATTTATATATATATGCGTGCTGAGTATACTTTATATACACAGTACATGTTGGGGAGCCTTGCATCACTGCATGAACCCTCACAACACAATACAATGCAAAACATTTATGGTTGTTTACATGGCCCAGCTCCCCCACTCAGTGTTTGTATCCCTTTTTTAGTAAATATAAATTGGAAGGCTAGGTGGGTCACTTTGTTCACTGGAGTTCTGCAATACATTCGCGTTTTCTGTGTAGTGACGCGTTAGAAGAGAAGGGATCCAAGTAATTATAGTAACAAACGTTACTTCGTATCAAACGTAACAACATATCAAAGTTGTAATGTCGCGCGATCCTCCCGCACTATCATATCGACGTATTGGGCAGCCCTGGCTTAACGCATAGCCATTCTGTAACGGGGTTCATTTTACATGTGATGCACATCTTAACGTCCTGCCTCAACAAAAACAGAACCACTTAAAGCTGGGGTCCCTGCTGCCACATAGCAACCGCCCTCCCCCAGCATCACCGCTTCTCAGACCCCCAGCATCAACAGCAGGAAACACTGGGAAATGATTTCAGGAGAATTGTGAGGACGAGAGCCAACAAAAGGGCAATCGCAGAAATAAGCGACGGGCGGGGGCAGGGAGACGCCTGGAGCATGTTAGCGGGGGCCGAAGGCCGAGGGGCCCAAGTCCAGCTGAGGCAGGAGGATGCGCCCTTTCCCCCCACCCCTGGCCAGCCGCGAGCGGTCCAGCACTCTCTGCCCCTTCCCTGGCCCCGAACAGGCTTTCCTGCAGCTAACAGAGAGCAAGGGAGGGATTTTAATGCCACGAATGAGCACGAGCACTACTAACAGCTGAGGAAAAACGCAAACTACAGCAGAGCCCCTTTCTAACATCACCAAATGCAGCAAGCTGCCACAAGGCTGTCTGGACGGGCAGCAGAATGTCCATTACAAGCGCGGAACCAGATGGCCGAGTTTGGCCGCTTTGGCTGAGGCACAGGCTGGCCTCCGACCAGCAGCCTTGACAAACAGCATCTCACGTGTCATCACTCCTGTAGCCCCCCAAACCCCGTCACTCATGCCCTGCTAAACCGACGCCGTTTTTCAGCCAAATGCACAAGGCATCAGGCGGAGCCGTGCGATTGCAGAGGCGGGCGGTCTGGCAGCGGAAGTCGGGCTGGGGGTTGGCGGACCCAGGTGCAGATGCCAGGACAGGCAGTGGAGTGACATCAGAGGCCCCACCCAAGCAGGGCCCATTTTAGGGGCCACATGTATTTATACACGTGTGCTCGCCCACGTATGTTGACAGTTTCAGTCGCCTTTGTGCCTTTTAGGACGGCCACTTGTGTGTTCACCTGTCACCAGAGTGCCTCTGTCCCATGGCTCTGTTTGCACACGGACACCACAGTCGACGGGCTTTTTGTGTTCCTGCAAAATGGCCCATTGTGCCACCGACACTCGCCCTGCTACAGCCGGAACGGAGGTCGCAGCTGAAGGAAACGGGCCGTGCCAGGGCTACAGGTGCTTCGCCTGCAACTGCTCACCTCAGCTTTCTGCAAGAGGTCACAGACACAGCACACATAACCAGGCAAACATCCCCCATACACTCCCCAAAAAGACAACGCAAAAATCTATTATTTTTGTACAGCTGATTAAGATGGTTTTGTGTTAATATTTGCTACAAGACTAACAAAGAGTTGTGCTCAATAACGGCTTTAAATTTCCACGCAGCGGCACACTAGGTCCAGTACACTTCTGAGCTTGATACATTTTCAGCAAACAGTGACAGGAATTATGCATAACATAGATTTTCTTCCATGCTGTGATAATCTATTGTTGTAGTTATTCACACACTGCAGCGGCGGCATGAATTAAATCTGCTTCTCGTGGCACCTTTGTGCACCTGAACGCCTGTCTGTACAATCAATCTCTATATCGATACGTCCAGAACAACCAGTATTAGTGTGCCAAACTGGGCATAAAGCAAAGCATGACTTGAATTTAGGACGATCAGTTACTGAAACAAGATTACCCAGGAGGGGAGACCAATCTACAAGGGCACACAGAACACAAGGACCATGACACCTCAAACCCTTCACACCTTACATGAGTGCAGCTATGCCATTTTCACTGCTATCTCGTTCTTAGAGTGTGCAATCACACAGACACAGACAAGAGAAAAGGCAGACATTTGAAATCCTACCATCAGAACCTAAAAGACATTTATTAAGCACCTTTTTAATCGCCACTCACCAACAACACCATGCTAAATAAGACAAATTAGCCCTTAAAAGACTTTAAATAAAAAACGTGTGAATTAACTCCTAATTAAATTGATGTTCAAGATAATTAATCTCCCCAATTCATTAAGGCATATCCATATATGGCTACTTTATCACAATGAGGCTACAAACAAGCATAAGGGGGCACAGACAGCCAAACCATACATCATCAACGTGTCTACAGATATAAGAGTGGAACAGAGGGCGCTTAATACGGCCAAACCATATAACATCAAAGTATGTGTATATAACTGAAATAAATGCTTTTAAACAGATGTGGGTGTTTGACAAACAGAATTGCAACCTTTCATTCAAAATACCCCAAAATGCTGCCAATAGCTACAATGACAAGGGGAATTATAGAAGTGTTAGCAAATCAATGACAATTTGCAAAGCGGTTTCAAGGTTAAGGAAAGCTGAAGGCTAATATTAAATCACTCATTTTCCACACAGATAGATTGTAAACTACAGTTGTGTATTCGGCGTGCATTCAACTATAATGAGAAAAGCAGGGGACGCGGTCATGCGATTTGTGAATTTTACAGCATGCAGCTCCCCTGCCCTCTAGACCTTACCATGCCTAAGTTATGGTGAATATGGTGGCCCATTCACTTTCTGCTTTATATTCATCAAATTCTGCCGGTATCAATAGGTCAAGTCAAAGCTGTTCTTCAGAAGGTTTGTATAGATGAAACATGTCAGATCCCATTCCAGTTCAGTGGGTAGCATTAAACTCCCAGTTCATAGCTGAGCTGAATGGTTGCTTTAATGCAGTTACTGTCAAATGCGGGAGCTGACACGTGAACAGAGCTGCACAAGGAAGATGTGTCTGACGTCATCAGACTCTTTAAGTAATGATTCCCAAACTACAGCTTTGTGGTCTCAAACCGATGTTTGAAGCCCTGGGGAGCCGGTATAAATAAAGACTGAGAGCTCATACAGGCCTTACAGACCTGCAATACGTGGTACATCTGCAAGGAGTCAGGATCCACCAGGTGCTTATTAACTAGTGAACATGAGGGCAACTACAGGTGAAAATGTGGACAAGGGCAGCACGCTGACGCAGGGTGCAGTCCTGTGAGGTGAGTGTCGTCCCGGAGACGAGTTAACATTCACAGGAGGGACAATTGAAAATCATTAGAAATCTTGGACAAATTTCCTCTTCAGGCTCCGTTTGAGCAGAAGGAAAGGCAGCCATTTCTCTGAAACTGCAGCAAATGCCGAACGGAGACTACGCATGCACGCACACGCACACGCAAATATATATTCCTATTTTAGTGAAATTGCCCATTAATTTTTATGGGGAAAACCCTAATCCCAATGACACCCATAACCCCTACCTAGCCCAAACCTTAACCATAAGTAACTAAATAAAATACTTTGGCATTTTTGCTTCTTTGATTGCATTCACAGATTTTTATAAAAATGAAATTTGAAGTAGAGAGGATTGAAAAAAAATGACCTCACTAGCTATGTTTTTGAGGATTTGCTGCACTTGTGAGATCCTTTAGTCCTCACAAGTATAGCAAAACCTGTACACACACACACGCACACACAGGGCATATATTCTGGCTAAGAATCCCTCAATAAAACTGGAGAATTTTCCGGTGACCAGTATGACCATTTCAGAGACAAGGAAGCCACCTGAAATATAAAGGAAATGGCACCCCCCCACACCCACAGAGAGTCACCCTTTTGCTGTCAATGGTTCTCATCCGAGTGGGCTGGCTTTGAGCAGATGCTCATCCCGTCCCCGTGAGTCCACTCCCTGTCACTGCCTGCCTGCCTGGCCCGTAATTTAATCTACTAGCACATGTCAGATCCATTTGTGTATGGTTCTAGGGCGCAAGTCCCTGCCAGGCAGCCAGACAGCAATTCACTGCCACGTCCAATTAGCGGCAAACTTGGAGCCACACGGCCCGAGGCAAGGCATTTATACAGGTAGCACCAAGTGGACCAGGCCTTACGATGACACCTCAAACCTCATAGTCGCCAAAACTAAGTGAGGTATGGCACACAAGACGTGAACAAGACGTGTCGCCGGTTTGAGTTCTAAATGCCCGAACCAGCACAGCTATGGTGCAGGGGCACACATTCCTTTCACATCTGACCAGGGCCACCCACACTGATCTTTGACAGGCTGTAAACACCCACACTGGACAAATATAAAGCTGCTCTCTGTCAAAGTTTGCCGCCACTGAGCAATTAAAATTTTTATAATTGGCCATCGGTGTTGGCAGTGATGCTCTTGGTAAATCTTGCTGACTCCGTGGGGAATAGAGGCAGAGGTAGATAAATTGTTGTGAAGTTTGTGTGACCCAAGGGTCGATTTTACTGCTCTGTGACGAATAAATGCTTGGTGTCAAATAGTCGCTGATCAAGTGATCATGACATTAACAACATGGAACCGCAAGTACAGGGAAAAGGGAGAGAAGTATTAATCAAAAATTAAGAAGAAGATGAAAGCATTTTTGGTACCTCAGTTACATGAAATGCATTATTGAACGCCTTTTTACTTGTCGCGATAGTCCTGCCTTGGAAAATTTGATCAATAACCAATATACTTTTGCCTAATCGCTGGTGCCGGCAGTGAAACTCGGCAGTGGTTATCAACGGAATAATGTTACATCGGTTTTTTATTCCGTCTAGGATGAAAGATCAATCTTTTGGCCAGATTTGAATAATAAGCATGTCACGGGTCGTATAAATAAAAGGCTGTGTCCCATTTTTGTGGCGATCAATCCCCCCAATAATTAACTAAACTACTCGTTTATCCTACATTCTGTTGGCGGTGTAGCTTTGTATGCAATTACATGCTTACTTATCATAAAAGTCACAGTACCCGATGTGTAGTGCGAAAGACACACAAAAGTGGCCGAGAGCTACTATTCAAGACAGCCCAGGAACTCTGAACCAGGAACGAGGTTCCTGAACATGGGTTAGCGCCGTTTCAACGACAAAGAATCAGTTCAGTTCAGAACCAGGTGCCACCCAGGAACTGGCCAGCATTTCCACCATCATGTTATCAGTGGTGGGTATAGCTCAGTAGGCAGTTTACATTCACCTCCGTGCAGAGGTGTAAAGTAAATAATTTTACTTTGTCTAATCTGGTTTTTTCAGACATTTCGCAGTTGCAGGAAATAGGCACTTTCCTTTTGCCAGTTGCTCGGGCATCGTGAGACAGTGGTGCAGTAGGCTGAGGAATATCATCTCCGGCCAACGTTCCCACCCCTAGTCAGGAGGACAGCATCCCATCGATGTCCAGTGAATTTACTTTGCATATATATGCCATCAATCAATTCTCAATATTTTTTATCTCCGTAATATTTTTCAGGATACTGACTTTTTTAATTTGTGTGCCGTCTTCGCACTTTGTCTTATTTTGCACTTCATATAAGTCTGTATACACAAAAATCTCCTACTGGAATCAAAGTTTCTTATTTGGGAATATGCTGCTTGGATGTATTTCACAGCAAAATGAAACTCAGGAAATGGTCGAGCTTCCAAATCAGACCATTTTGTGTGGCACAGGAAGAGCTTAATACCTCCAACTCAAGACTCAAAAAGGTGTCATCCATCTAAATCAGATGTGTGGACCCGAATGAGCCTTGACGGCTAGCCAATCACCTTGCACCATGCCCTTTTCTCCACTGAAATTGTAAAGGCTTATTAATAGTCACTAAGCAATTACAACCACAACATTTTCATGTTAACATTCATCATGATCACTACTAATCACAACTGCAGCAGAAACTGCAATACAAATGAAGAAGAAAAAAAAACCAACATGAATTTCAACAGCGCCCCTGATTCTCACACTAAATTGCATTGGCCCACTGAGATTTCATTAGCCTGAATTGGTGATATTTTGGAAGGCTTATTGTGGGAGCAAAAGTGGTATGTTTTTAAGCCTAGAGAGGAGTATTGGCTGCATCAATAAGCCCATTGCTGTTTTTCCACCCAAAAAAAATTGAAAGAGGAAAAATCCATTGAAGTCTAAATTAAAGCTTTCAGTTGCCATCTACTGTCATTTGAATTTTCATGTTGGCAATTGCTTATCATAGAGGACGGTTCTGCTGCAGCACAAAGTAGTTGTTATGGAGACACAGCAGATGAAAAAGTGCTCTTGTGCATTCTAATTTGTTCTTGCACACATCGGTTCTTCAGACCGTAGTGCTCAAACGTTTATTCATTGTTATTCACCTGAATGAATTAGCCCTCATTTACATCACACTTCCTCAGAAACCGTTTTCTATAAAGGGCTTCAAATAGGTACAAAGGAGAACTAGTGACAACCTTTAAATCTGTCCGCTTTTGCCGTTATCATACTGGTATTTAAAGATTTATGCCTTTTTAATCCCAGCTTGAGGGCTGTCAGTCACTCAGCGCGGTAGGAAATCGCAGATCAGCAGCTCTATTGCGAGTAAATTTTGGGGTTGTGTGCCCACATGTGCATCCCAATCACCACAACATGGACATTCTGCAGCATTCGCAGATGGCTCCCAGGTGCACCATACAGGCCAGTGAGGAGAGCTGGATGTCCTTAGTCAAACACACGTGCACGCTCTCCATTCAGCACGAAACTCCACCGGCAGGTAAAATGCACACATGCCCACTGGCCTGGCACTAAAGCGGCCCAGATTGAGCACCTTCCTGCTGCATTATTTTGTCCTCTGTGTTGGACAGGAAGTAACTGGCCCTTAATGAGCGGCCCAGGCAGCTGCATCCGGGGTATGTTGCTGTGAAATGTCAGTAATGTCAGTAATGCAGCAGCAGCATTGAGTATGCCATGATCCCCCTGAAATCAGCCGCAGCACATCCAAACACTCGCCCCCCGGCCAGACCCCCAGGGGTTAGCAGAAGCCGAGTTGACTGCCAGACCCTCATGCACAAGGCATGGGCAGCATGGGAACAGATCCCGCTCTCAGACAGCATGCTCCAATAAGACACAAATGCCATGCTAGGCTTCCATGGCAGGAAGGACATTTCCTAAGTGGAAATGAGATTTATCTTGCTTTCAGTCAGGCCCAGGCAGAGCACAGCAGCGCACAGCGTAGGGGTGGGCGATATGGTAAAAATATTAGATCAATTTTTTTTTACACAATTTTTTTACAGTATGATCATAATTTTTACATGGATTTGTAACTATTGACTTTTGTACTATTTTGCAAATTACTGATCAGTACAACCAAGCGATTTCCCTTTGTAAAAACATTGTCCTACAAAAATAAAGAAAAAAACACTACTTATCTCTGTTCTTTCAGTAGTTTAGGTGGTTGCTTCCTGTTTCTATTCGCCTGTCATAAAGCCAAACGACAAGGCTCTTTTACACTTTTTAATGAAGTAAATATACTGTAGGTTGAATAAAATGTATTTTACAATCCATTTAATATATTTTCAAATATTTCAATCACGAATAATAAAGGATAATATTGGCCAACCATAGTGTGTTACTGTAATCACTACTGCGTTGTTTAAACAGATATCTAATAATGGTTATTAAATTGATACGGACGTTTTCACTCCTGAAGGCAAGTGTTATGGCTACATGGCATTTCTGTGCTAATAACTTAAAATCTAAGTCTGACACTGACTTTACAGGCACAAAAATACCCTGCTTGAGCTTAAAGGGCTCATTCCAGTAATTACAGCTAATAGTTCTCATATCTTTTAACAATGGGATATACAGGATGACGGGACATAGTGCAATACAGATGATCAATGGCAGCAGTGATGAATTTCAAATACAGTAATTCTACCATAATACTTTATTTATCGCCATGCAAATATATGGGTGGAAAACCTATTTTGAAACCTATTTTTTTTGCGTAAACATTTTCCAATCAGCTCTGAATAAAAGTGCATTAAATCCTTCTGCACTGATTCCCTTTTGACAACCTTACCCTCACACGTAAAACGTTTCCTTTACGTTAAATTGAGGTTTAACCGAGAAAACAAAAATCACTTACAAACTAATTTTTCATTAGCAATAATATTTTTAAATACTTTAATGTGCAGTATTTTACCAAGGATAATCAGTGCCACCATCACCTGAGATTTTCAATTTGAGTCAAGTCTACACACACACATTAACATGTATGTAACCGTTTTATTACCTTGTAAATAGTCCGTAGGGTTTGTAACCTACCTAATGCCTTTGATGTAATGAATTTTAGGTTTATAACGGAATAATAGTGATTTGCTGTAAGGTGTCTTGTGTGAGAGTCAGAAAGCGTGTCGTGCCAGATGCGTGAAAGTTGGCAACCCTGGGATAATAATAAAAAAACATTTATCTTAAAATGCTAAATAATGATTAAAAAAAAGTGTCGCTGCCTTCTTACTTGTTTTATTAAAAAAAACATTTAAAAACCCTGAATATTCGCAGCTCTTCAGCACGGTACTGTATGGGTTTCAAGCTAAACTGCATAATGGTTCAGCTCAGAGAACAAGTCCAGGACGGTGCGAAGACCCACAGACTGAGCCAGGGTTGTGGCCCATCAGCTATGATGCAGCCTCTCTGCAGCTGATGCCCCACCTTAGACCCTGCATCCACAGCGAGGTTCCTGTGACAGCACAGTGCCACTGAGGCCAGCCCAAGGGCAGGTCTCAGGAACCGCTCTGGGTTCCTGGATGCGACCATTAATGTCATTGGCAGCAAACTCAATTATTGGGGGGGAGCTTTTTCATGCTTTTGGCCGAACCACCCCTCCCCACCCAAAACTGCTGCATCATTAAAGAGCAAAAAGAGCAACTAAAACACTGTACTCCGAAAAGGCAGCCGATAACCATTTTTCAGCTTTATAAAGCCATGATCCTTGGTGACAGAAAATGTTCGTGCTGCAGTCACCCATGAGGACACATGGGGCCATCTGGTGGAGAAGAGTGACAACATCTCTCAAAGCTTCCCCCACCAGCCCAGTGCCTGGAACTAGCATAGGAACAGCAGAGTAAATGAAAATCACCTATAAGGATTGATTTTCCCTGCCAGGCTGAGGATGGAGAAGCTTCAAAATGTGGGCTCTATGTGGCATGACAAGCCTGAATTCTGGCATATGCGAGCAAGCGGAGTGATGCTGATGCTCTGGCCCCACAGCTGTCATGGAGCATCAGCCCCAAACACAAAACAATGGAATCGCCGAGGCAGATGTGCAAACATGCGTGGGAGAGGAGGCCAGGCGAGGGAACAGACATCGCAAAATACAAAAGAGTTTCAGCTGATCTGCTGGTAAATGTATTTGAGTGTTCCTGCCTCACAATGAGTGTGATGCTCACATCGATTGGTGATTAATATCAGCTATTGATTGACTGGCTGGATGAGGGTGAGGGAGATTATCCTTTATTTCCTCTAAAACAATTTTTTGGTGTGTGCCCCTTTGGAAGCAGCTGACCGTCCAACCCTCTCCAAGCATGGGTGCACATACCTGGTATGCAGGTACGCGCTCACCTTATAAGGCGATACGTGCAGCAATTTCTTGACAAATACACACACATATATAAAGGATACACATGTATATATCCAGATATCTGGATATATAATACACATTATATGCGTTTTTTTTAACAGACATCGGAAATAAAATGGCCCAAATTTTGTTGTATTACAACCATCGGTGATCATTGCGACCGAAAATCTGTCCATGTTCACTGTATGGAGAAAAAAAAAAACCCAAAGGCACTTGCTACACTTGAAACACATACATTTCAATCCGCTACATATTATAGCACACTCCCAACTTAGGCTTTGTTGTGCTTCACACCCCCCCTGCAGTGCCAAGACGCCCTCTAGGGGAAGGCACACCACACACTTTGAGATTCACTGCACTAGAAAAAACACAAATTGATATGAATGCAGAAACCAGAGCTGCCCACTGAACACACTCCCGAGGCTCGGCCTCCGGGCTTTTCCCAAGAGATGTGATCCTTTTGGACATGTTCTAAAACAAACTCCGACAGAACACGACACTATCGTTTATAATGCTGTTGTATCTAAATACATACAGAAGAAAGTAAGCAAAGAGGTTGATTATGTTACAAATGAGACATTTTTTGACTTTTTTTGAAAAAGAAAAAAAAATCATGCATTCAATCACTGAAAAGAGAAGAATGAAACGACAGTCTGACAAGGTAAGTTTGCTGTTACAGCCATGAGCTGAAGGTGGGCCAGCCGGATGCTGTAACTAGATGCCGTGTCGACTGCCGTCCACCAGCGGCAGAGAGACCCGCTGGACAGAAATAGGAAAGCATCTCAGACGAGAGCAGAAAACAGAGTGGGAACAGAAGAAAAAAAGTGATGCGAATACTGGATAAGACAGCCGGTGACTTTTTATTGACCTGCCATAAATAAAAACATTACACTGAACAAAGTATACAGCATAAAGTTTACTGGTTTTGCTGGTGTTATGCTGCGACCTGACTGTACTGACTATGCTGGCTGAAACCACTATAAACTCACTCTGTGCAACGACTGCTCCTAAGTCCATACACAACAGCAAGCAACCACCTAAACTACTGACAGAACAGAGATAAGTAGTTACCCCCCCCCCCCACACACAAGTGCAGAGGTGCTCCAGGCGCACCCCCATGGTGGCTGAAATGTGACACACAGTTACACAAACACAGCCAGCCACAGCAGCAGCTTCAGCTCGGAGCACAGGTATCTGGTATCCTGCGTAGGCCAGGCTTTCCGCTGCAATGGGCATCAGCAAGTCGCAATAATACCACACACGCTCTGTGACCGCCCAGGTCGAGCCAGAGGGTGGAGATGGGGTCAAATCACCCATTTTTAAGTCTTTAGGACCTGGGATGATGGACTTTCAAAAGACAGCCCTAAACCCCCCAAATAATGGGCTCACAGCCAGCTGAGGTGGCAGTCTTACAGAGGGCTGAGGACAGCCACACTGGGTCTGAGTAAGGGCCCCTTTCATGCCACACATGAGACGTGAGTGAGGTAGCCTGTCGATTGACAGGAAGACAATGACCTTTCAGAGCCTGTCAGCGCTAATCCCTGCTCTGGAATCCTGCCACAGACCACGCTGGAAGGAGCTGATAAGGCAGCCCAAATGACAGAGGAAAATACTCATACAGGCCCAAGCATGAAGCCGTCAGTACAAAGTAATCAAAACACTTCTAACTATTCAGTGAACATGGAGACCCAAGCTGTGCCCAGGATGAGACACTGTTTGGTGTGATATAAAGGAAGATATAAGGAGCGCAGCAAATTTCCATCTGGACCAAAATGCATATCCCCTGGTTTGCAGTTTTGTGTCGATTAAATCAATGTCATCAGTGACATTCGGACAGGATCACAATAAGACGCGCAGATAAACAGACGTAAATATCCTTTCAGAAAAATGCAGACGTTTCATGGAGAGTGGGTAACTGGTGTCCTGGCTGAGGGGCTTAGATGTAAACTGGTTTAGTGTTTGTGTGGGTTTCAGGTGTTAATATGTTCTAAGAATCCTTTGGTTTTCCTAAATTAAAATGTGATCAAAAACATTTGTGATGTTCTACTATGTAAAATCGTAACACCAAGAAAATATTTTTCCGCACAGGGCAATAAAAACACAAGGATTTAGCAACGGCAAAAATGGCCAATCAGAGCCTAATTACACTTGACATTTTCCTGCAATGGTCATGTGACAGCAACGGTACTTTCTTCATGGGCTGCGGCGAAATGTTAACATTTTACAATTACTGCAATTAGAGCAGATCTGCGTTGAGGCCTGATACTTTTTTCACATCTGAAATGCCATTAATGAAATTTCTCTCTCTCTGGGCCTGGGGGTTTCATTCAGAGGGCTGCCTTAAGAAAACTGATGAGGACCAAAAGGGACACAGAGTTTACCGGCAGTGCACAGATGTGGCCAGCCAGCCCTGATTCACTCACCGTCTTGATGGAGCTCCTAGTCTTCTCCTTCCACTCCTCGCCGCTGAGCTCCAAGGTGCAGTGCACGTGCGTCTCCCGCTCATATGACCCCAGGATAAACAGCCTGCAGGTGGGGGGGGAGACACACCCAGGCGATATGGGAAGAATCACACAACAGCCAATAGCAACGGAGAAGTATTCTTGCTTTTAGACAGCTGTAAAAATCCTGTGAAAAACCACCACATCGCTTAGTCATTATTGATTTGTCTCTGTAGAAATCAGCAATTACCACAATGTCATTACGGAATCCTTTCCAGCTGTCAATGCACTGAAGCCTGGCTGGAAAATGCCGTGAATGGTAGCTGGGAAAGTAGTGAGGCGATTTTAAAAAGTATAAAACATCCAGAGAAAGTGTATATGAGCTCCAGTGAAACTGCAAGCAAAGCATCAAAAAAGGTATCTGCTGACCCCTACAGGCCTGTCTCTGCAAGTACTGATGCTATTTTATTTTAACCAATAGCAGACAAACTCACTGCAGGAATTCATGTGCTGAGCACAGAATTGATTAATAATATAAAACAAGAAGAATATAGACTTTAAAAGCCTTGCTTGTGCTAAAATCATCAGCACAGAATTTCCTGGTAGGTCATGTCCAGACTATTTTGTTTTTCCAGAGACAAGAAAATGGAGCACTGTCTCCCCCTAGTGGGCCCATCTCAATACTTGCTCCCAGGTTGAGTCAGATCAGATGAGACCTAAGAGTGAGTCTATTTTCTTTTTTTAACAGGAGTAAGCAGAGGCTGATTCCATGTAACACGCTGCTTTTGCAAGTGTAATGACAGACGAAGGTGCGGGTATCATCTAACACACTGTGACACATGCAAGGTGTGGTGCCCAGGGGAAGTCAGCAACGGGAAGCTGTGCGTGACATCAGTGCCGTCGTCTTGTGTGACAGCGATCAAAACAAAGTCCTTTACCATGCATTTTAAAAGCATTTACCATGGGGGCCATATAATCATTACACATCAACCAATAAGGGCTAACCACGGAATAAAATCAAAGTGAACCAATGAGGGAACAGAAGGGGGTATAACCGGTGTAAGACAAGCCACAGTGGGCTTCTGGCCCCACAGACAGTATCGGCGTGCCATCCTGAGGCGCTCTTGCATTATTGATGCCAGCCGCCCGAGCCCGCTTGGGTGGCAAAGGCCGATCTCGGCAGCCCGTGTGGGGACAGACTGCCAGCGACATCATTAATGTTTCATGAAGGCAGGACGGTGTGGGTGGGGGCCCTTGGGGCGCAGGGCATGGGGCCGCAGGGCAGGGGCACGCCAACACAAAGACAAAAAGCCCATTATGAGGCTTATAGCTGCCATTCTCCCCAGACAGATCCCATTACCGTGGCATGCAAAAAAGTTGGCCAGTGTCGTTTTAGCCAGCTGCTTTGTGTGTTTTTAACTTCTTTGGTGGTGATGGTGCCCGCAAGTCCTTCCCACCCCAACAAGGGAGACTAAGGCAAGGCAAAGCTGGGAAGTGGCACAACAGAATACCCATTACTACTGATTAAAGGGGACGAGTCCAGGCAACCAGTGTAACTGGCAGAGGAGGGAAAGAGTAACAGTACTGCTGGGTGAAAAGCAGAGACTGTGAATCTGAGGTGAGATTTCCATGTTAGGAGCTGGTGTAGAGGAAAACAGCTGCATATTAATGACTAATCAAATACACGAACACAGTTTTCCTACATTATAATCTCAGTACCTCTCAATAGAACATATTCATAGCATGTCTGTTTAACTGGAGGCTTATAGGGAGATGGGGCCAATAAAGCTCCTTCCTGAAAAGGCTTCGCATTTCACGCTCTCCTGCACGCGGCGCTGGGCGGTAGTCCAGCTGCAGGGGACGGGGATCGATGGCATTCCTCTCCCCTTCAGGCTGCCAATCTGCTGGTCGGCCTCGACATATTCATTATCACAGTATACTATGGAGGTGGGGGGATTACTACACATCCTTTTGTAAGTGCTCATCAGCAAACCACCAACAAACTCACTGGGCCTTAGGATCCCATAGCTCAATTATGGAGATCAGCTGCATGCATAAATCATCAACATAAATCACTAACACGCCAACAGCTAATGGCTGGCTCACATGCCAACGGCTAGCTCACGCTAACAGATAGCATGCCAACAGCTAACTTACGCTAACTGCTAACGTGCTAACAGCCAGCTTACCTGCCACACTCCACGAGGGTGACTCTGAGTCGGCCTTCCACCAAACGGCTGTCGTGGACAGAGAGGTCCAGGTCGCAGGCGGCAGCCAGGGGAGACTGTACTTGGAACGGAAAAAATGGTTTGTATCTAAAGAGAAAACAGAAAACAGGAGGTGGAGTTAATGATAATAAAAAGCCAGAATGCAGACAACTTATTTATCCCATTCAAATTATACAACTAAAATTGACAAATATTAATATTTATTTTAAAATCAACCTCATGATAATGACAGTATAACAAAGGGGGCGTCTGTGGTGCAGTGACAAGATACATACACAAGAGGGTGCACCACAGCAAATATTTTACATTGCAATAGTAATGTTAATGTCAACAAGTCACCCTGTCCTTTTAATCTGGGATGAGTGCACCTCCTGCTTCTTTCAGGGAATACATAAGCGCGGATGAAAAGTTAAGAGAAGAGACACACATAACCTTCCTAGGGCTGGCCAGCTGGTCATTACTAGCCAGATGGCTAATCCCATGCATTATTTACCAGTGGCATCGGCATAAAGACAGCTGAGCAACTGGGGAAGAATTAGAGAGCTGGCTAATGACTTCAGATATTCAGTTCCAGCTGCAGGAACGTTGCCATTCTGTAGCTGAAGACACAGCAAGCTGACGCTAAGGATAACAGCCTGACACTTTAAGGAATGTCCACATTACTTTGTACTGCAGCGGAATGAAAGGAAAAAGACTTTTGAAGGTAAAAATAGAAACAAAAATCATATGGCACTGTGCATCTACCCATGGGTTACCAACAACATACCTAAATAAATAAAAATACAAAAGTTATGTATAATCTCAAATGCTGTTACAACAACCTGCTTCTCCTCTTATTTTTAGGGTCTCTAAAGAGATTTGACAACAGAACCTAGAGAGTGACAAGAGTAGTGAACAATCCCTGGTGCCTTTTTGGTGCGGAGGGCCAAGAACAGTTCCCTGAAGCACCCCCAGTCCCAGCAGCACCGACAGACATTTTGGGCCCCATGAAATCATGCCGTACTGGGCCCCCAACCCAAGCTGTGCTCCCAATGTCACTCAGGGCTCGCCCATGCCTGCCCCCCCCAGAGGCTGACAGCTTACAGATCCCGCAGAGTAGGGGGCTTGGACGGGCAGGGGGCTCACAAAACAGCTAGCTGAGCCAAGAGGGAGACACACAGGAAAAATGGAGGCAAGATCACATAGCAGATGGACCCTCACAGAGCCACATGGCTGAAAATATAGCCTGGGTCAAAGGCTTAGAAATGGCACCCTTGGAATCAGGAACCAGTGTCAGTACCGAAAACAGCCTAGCATGTTCCAGTCAGCCTCTTGCCTGTTAGGCCTCATACTTTCCATGGTGTGCTATGTAACCAACAGGAACGTGGCTCCATTTTCCCAGTACCCCTCCTAGCCTTGACCCTACAGGAAGAAATCAGGGAGGCCTCTTTTCAGATTCCATCACCAGACCACCCTTATGTTCTTCATTATACTCATTTCCCTTGGCCAACACCCCCACGAAGAGCAGGGACTGGCCATGCTATACCACCAGCCAAATTCGGGTGGATGCCACCAGTATGCCCCTGTGCCAACATCCTGCAAAGATGCTTAAAAGTAATGGGGCCATCAGGATCAGAAGCACGCTGCAACCTGACGAGCAACGCTACTTAATAAACTCCCCAACCGCACAGACAGCAGCACCATTATAATCTTCATCATCATCATCGCCATCTGCAAATCAATTCAGGGCTAAAAACAGCATGAAAACAGTGTGCCAGGCTGGAATTATTATGTTGATTTGATTGCTCAAGTAATTACAAATACAGATGTATGAAAGATAAAAAAGAAACCATGTACACAACATACAAATGCTCAGGCCTAATACAGGTTACATTTCATTTGCTGCAGTAGACAGGGTCTCTGCCAAGCACCCAAATATTACGGTAATGAGATCTTGACTCTTATGGAACTCTGTTTACCCTGTCGCTGCCTTCACTGGGCAGAGGAAATGACCTCACTGTGCAGAGGCGACGCCCAGGGAACATATTCTGCAAAGAACAGCGTTGCTGGGTCTGCTACTTGCACGACAGCAAAGCAGGTACTTAAGGTTGCATCGGGTCCACTTCCACCTGCCCCTTTCTTTCCAGAACATAAACACCCCAGGGGACAGAAGGGACGAAGCGAAAGTGGTCAACAGGGTCACACACTGTAGGGTGGCGATGCTACTGCTGCTAAGTTGTGCCGCACTTTCGTTTGCACCTGTGGATGGTGGCTATTAATGAAGCGGCACACACAGCACCACGGCCAGCTACTACGCAGACACTGCATCGCCTGCCCCAGGGCTGCACTCATGGTGAAAGCATGACCAATGTCCATATAGCATAAAGTTGACGGCACAGCGTGGTGTGCAGGGACTTTATTTTCCCCTCTCTCCATCCACTGCACGCTCCCTCCAGCATGCTTACCTTTAACCAAGGTAAAGCCAAGGTAAGCCTAAAATTTGTCAACAAAGCAGGGAACCTTAGCCATTAATAGAGAATTTTAGTTTTTAAACATATTATAAAACATTTTGATGAATGACATACATGTCGGTGTGCTACATAAATATTTATTGACTAGTGATTGCCAAAAATCGCTGTTCAGTCTTCTTGTATTTAATGCAATCGAATTCCCCACCAAGCAGTTCCTCAAAGTATTTGAAGTCGTCATGAATGATGTCCCCAAGCGAGCTTGATGTGCCGAATGGCCTCCTCTCATTTGTATAGTTCATATGTTCTTCTGTTCTTATGTGATGATCAAGAATTTTGAACTGTTGACACCACGTTACCATGTTCATTTTATAACGCTCTTATAAAGCCTATTTAAAGTTTACTAATTGGAACATATACATTTCTGTTTGCTTTTTAAGCTTTGTAAACAAAAACTGCATAGGGCAGATATGACAAATAACAAATTAAATTCCTCATGATAAACAGTTGCTGTTGTCACTAGCCAACCTCAGAGTCATGGCTGGTCAATCCATACAACCTACCCAACTTGAATCCAACTTAAAAAATATATATTTTTTTTTACAGCAATGGCTGATCGGGGAGCCTCGTGACAGTTCCCAAAAGTTAGAGACTAATGCTATCAGCTTTGCAGCTGAATAAACCATTTGTAACGCACTTTAAAAGACTTAGACGTTTAAAATCAGATTGTATATTATTATCGGCACATCAGTATAAAATTAACATGTGCATTCAAGCATTTTAGCATATTATACCACACTAAATTACTAGATTTAGCGAACAGACAAGGCTAAAATACTAGATAAAGTTAGCAACACATAACATGAACCATTTCATTTATGGAACCTCAGTCAGACATTACCTCATCTGCATCAGTGCAGTCTTGTACGTTGATAGGTATATCTGTACTCTATATATATAATTTATGTATGTCTGTCTGTATGTATGCATGTATGTATGAATGCATAATTTATGTAGGCATTTCCCATCTTTCTTTTTCAATGAACTACTGTCACTGATGACAGACTGCCAAAATCGAAGCGTTTGGCACAAGGTGCCACCAGCAGCATTATAGTGCAATAGCAGTGACACAGCATTATATAGAGTGACACAGCAAAAGTGAAATGTAAGTACAAAAGTAGCCTGAAGTAGTGGTTTCCCTGGAAATCTTAAGGTTTACACAACTGCTTAACTCATTAGTTTTACAACAATAACTAAAGTAACTTACTAGGGGCCAACCGATTATCGTCCTGGCCGATTATTGGGGGCGATATTAGGCATTATGCCGATTATCGGAATCAGCATTTTATTTTGACGCTCACCGATATTAAGTAGTTACAAGGTGCGCTACTGTGGCTCCAGTGCAGTCTCTTCCTCTGTGCTCTTTGCTGTCATCATGCTGCTTCATTTAATGTCCTGTCCACAACAATCTCTGATTGGCTATGTCACACGAGTAATAGCCAATCAACGCTGAAGCCTTACTGTCTCTCACACCACACTCACACACGAGTGCAGCGTGAAGCCGCAAGGAGGAGAAGAGCAGAGAGGAGTTTCAGCTGAGTGTGGGCTGTTGCTGAGATTGAGGGTAAAGCAGATGATGTTTCCCTAAATTCAAACATTACAGTTCTACACACTGAAGTTACAAAACACCACGGAGCTCCTGTGAGTTACACTGCTGAAAATGTCTAAATAATGACCCTTGTTGTGGTGATAATGTGAGCCTACAGAAGCGTCATGTATTGACTAAAGAAAAGAAAAAAAAAATATCCGAGCAAGTTTGTGTGTGAAGTGTCTCTCGTCAATTCAGGAAAACAGACTGGGTTTTTTTCTTTAGTGAATGCAGTACACTGCTGCATGAGCCAGCAATGTTACCTGTAATGACAGAGTGTTAATAGCGTTATGCGGCGACAGCTAATGTTGCGACAGGAGCTTATTTGAGCTTCCACGCCGCTCATCTTACTTTACATTACAGCACTTACATTACTCATCCCTATGAGATTCTCACATGTTA
>JAODKM010000058.1:18321867-18340912 GCA_026780845.1 Petrocephalus sullivani
TATATATATGAGTATATATATATATGTATGTATGTATATATGTGTATATATATATGTATGTATGTATATATGTATAAAATATGCAGGGCCTATATATATATATATATATATATATATACATGGTATATCACAGTATGAAAATTGATGGCTATCATACCATATATATTTGCTTATTACCGGGATTGGGGAAAAATGCAACTGAACTGAGAATCTCACCTACACATCTCATTTTCTCATCGACTGCCTGTCAGATTTGACAGCTGGTTCTGTCATGCGAGATTTCTTCCGCTGTGTCACCAGATCTGTAACACCTGCCTGATTTGTACCTCGCATGTCTGCACGTGCATACACCACATTACATTTTCTGACACTGCCCAATCTGTTCATCCTGCCACTTTAAAATGTAGCGCATTGCGTACAGTAAAAACAAATTGCAATGGTTGCTTTATTGTTTAGCGTGAACTACTGTTAATTATTTCACTGACTGAAAAAAAATCTATTCTCTTTGCTTGTCATTTTAAGTGTTCTCCTTGGGAACCACCCCGACACCATCCAGACATATGGGAAGGAAGGTGGAGAGCATAGACACATTAATGGATAAGCACAGTACCTGCAGCAATAGTTATGCTGTGTTATGTGTTACGTTGCGTGTTAGCTGAACTGAAATAATAGGTCTTCATTTAGAATATAAAGACTGAGATCGATTTGGCATGCAAAACATAGGCTGGCAAACCATTCCAAAATATAGGTGCCCTGTAGCAGAATGTTTTACTACCAACTGTTACTTTGTTTATATATGGAATGACAAGGACACCTGCATTTTGTGATCTGAGTGGATGCTGCAGCTTGTAAACTTGATGTAATTCTCTAAGGTAGGCAGGTGTCTTATATGTAAGTAAGAGAACTTTGAAGTCAGTCTTAAACCTAACAGGAAGCCAGTGCAGGGAAATAAGAGCAAGGGTTATGTGTTAAAAGTTCCCGCTCCAGGTAACAATTTGAGATGCTGCTATTTGAATACACTGCAGGGTGTTTAATGTGTGGTGTGTGATCCCCTACTGAGTATTACAGTAGTCTTGCCTACTATATAAAAAGGAATGTGTCAATTTCTCAGTGTCTTGAATAGTAAGGAATCGTCATACTCTGGCAATGATACATAGCTGTAGGTAGCACATCAACATTGGAGTGATAATTAACATTATGTTTTTTCGTTATGGTACTTAATGGCAGCATGTAGAGAGAAAACAGTAAAGGACCAAAAACCGATCTCTGTGGCATTCCATATTGGACTGGTGACATTGATGACAGAGTACACTTATTCAACACTTGAACCAGTGGCGATTGCTCTAAGACTACAAGGGAAGCTTCCTCAAAATATGTCACATAATAAATGTTCAGATATGCACTGTCGTATTGATATTGCTTTTAGTAAAAGTGTGCTAAAACGTGTTCAAGTTCATGATGAGCTTGTTCAGAATCAACTATTTATTGTAGATTGTCTGACGTGATTTTCTTCTCATACATTTCTGTGGCAGCACAGTGCATTAAAACCTATTGAAGCACAGCTTCAGTGGACTTCTATGGTATGGCACAGAATAGCTTTTTTCACTGCAGAGAAGCTAGATGCTTATTGGATAAATGCCGCAAAATTGTCACTTGCAGGGAAGCTCAGCTTCTCTGGGAGTGAATGAAGCAGTGGGCGGGCCAGGATGCTGGGCTGATGCATGATGATTGGAGGAACTGTCTAAAGGGCGGAACCCCTTTATCTTAATCTTAATCTTATATATACACCGGATTTGGAGCGATTTTGAACTCAGTCCCATGCGGATTTGCAAGTGAAGTCGTGAGACAAACTGCTGCACATAGTGTGTTATTTGCTGTTAATATAAACATTTTTTAAATAAAAAAAAAAAAACATAATTACAGCGTTCTCGAGTTTGCTTCTTTTTTCAGCTTTGTAAAGTTCATTCATTCGTTCATTTGTTCATTCATATAATATTCATATAATTTTATGATGTAGGCCTAAAATGAGCTTCCCCTGTTTGAAAGACTAGCAGCTGCCACTGACTTGTACATATTGATAATTATTAGTCAAATAGGGCTTAAACCACTTAAACACCATTCCACACAATTCAACATCAAATTTAATTCTTTGTAATAGAGTAGAATGGTCAACTGTATCATAGGCTGCACTAAAGTACAAAAGTATTAGTAGTAACAGTTGCATTGTCCTCATCATTTGCCATTATGTTACTTGACTTTAGGTAAGGCAGTTTCAGTGCTGTGTCCTGGGCAGAATGTGTCAAATGGAATCTATCCAGCATTTTGTGTGTCTCCAGGTTTGACTGAAGTTGAGCAGCAACTCTCTTCTCCAGAACTTTGCACAAAAATGGTACATTAGAGACAGGTCTGTAATTGATGAGCTCCTTTGGATCCAAACATGGTTTCTACAGTAATGGTCTGATTACTGTTACTTTAAATTGTTCAGGCACATTGCCTGAAGACGGGGCACATTCCTTATGGTAGTAATAGGTCTTGCCAGAACTCCCAGGGATTCCTAGGGATTAAAGAGCTTCTGGATTACCCACAAGGCTTTTCACAAATTGTACAAATTTTGAACAATTTGTTCACAATAAATTTTGTTTGGTGAAGACGAAACTGTCCCTTCTCAGGGTGAGAGGCTCATCCCAGCTGCTCAGTGTGGTGCTGAATGTATCTGATGTCACAGCATAAAACAGTTCAATGAGGAAAGTTTAGTTAAAATTGCAATAGATGAAGGATGTGCCATCAACACATTGTATTAATGGTAAAGGCTGTGGTCTGATAAGAACCAGAACCAGAAGCAGGTTGTTGTATCACTATAAATAACCATGCGTAAAAAAGGAGAAATTATGAATGTGAACTAAAGGACAATTCAGTAACCACTGTTACCAAGTAACTTAGCCACTGAAGGTGGGACAGTGGCGCAGTGGCCTCCTGCTTCTAGGTTATAAGTTGGATTCTTGTCACCAGTTCAATGTGTGTTGAATTTGTGAATGATCCCCGTATTCATGTATTCTCTGATTATGCCGATCTACTCCCACAACCCACAACCCATGTAGAAGGGGACTTGTAGTTATGTGGTGTTAGTTGCGCAATTTGCTGTGATCCTGCAGTGGTGCAGCAGGTGTGGGAAATGGATGTACCACAATAATATATAGTAAATCTTGTTTGTCTGAGTAAAAAGTCATCAGATACAATTATGAGCTTTCCAATGACATGCAAATGTCCATGTTCAAATATTCAGTTCAATTCAATTTATTTTTATATAGCACCTTTCATAACAGAGTTGTCCCAAGGTGCTTTACATGTGTGTTGGGATATATGACCATATTTTAAGAAAGCATAATGCAAAACAAAACAGTAGAAAAGAGAAAATGAAATACAAAGAAATGAAAGAGAGAAAGAAAAAAAGAGAAAGAAAGAAAGCTAATTGACAACAGAGGAGAGGATATATGTATTATGCAAGTTAAAATGGCTGTTGTTAATGATTGTATATGCGTGAAAATGTTCTAAATCAGTTTGCTGGAACTGTAATTATGAGTTAGCTTGCACAGACAGGTTTTAGAGGATCCCGTGTGGTTAATTATAGCCGTATGCTAGCTCTTCCGTGTTAAAATCTATAAAATCAGATAAAAAGGAACTGCTGTAATGTGATGTCAAGATCCTGAACTGCTTTTGCTTGTTTCTTGTGTATTTTGGTTTGTCTTCAGCTCTTCTATTTGTTAGAAAATGACCTAGCAGTTGTCTGGTAATAAAACCTGCAGTTCCTCTCTGGCATTTTCTGTTTTCGTCATGGTTGGTGTAGTGTACCAGATTTGAAAATAAACAATAAAAAAATGCAAATGACACTGTCAGGTAGAGCTGGGCGATAAATTGATTTTATTAGTTAATTCGAATTTTTTGTTTAAGATGATGTGCAAAATGAAAATCGGGATTCACATCGATTCATTTATTGTCAGGTTCATACCACTGAGCAAATGATGTGCTCAAAATATTTTGTGCTTTTTTAAAAATTTTGTGAGGTACATAAAATTACAGCAACCCAGACCGCTGTCAAGGCTTCCTGCCCCTTCGGAGACCAGCAGACAGTAGGAAAATGGCAGCACACATGTCAACAAGTCAGGAGCTTGTCTCGAAAACCAGCAGCGTCACCTCTGTCATTTGGAAGTGGTTTGGTTTTGCTAAGTCTGACACTGAACAAACTACTGTCCACTGTAAAGTCTGTTTTAAGTCTGTGGCTGCTTAAGGTAGCAGCACGACAAACTTATTTCTGCATCTCCGACAGAGGCACACACCCGAATGGACGGGGTGCCTTGCTGTGCAAGCGACAGCCTCCAAAAGCAGCGCCTTTTTCGGGTTGTGTACCGTACGATCTTAATGTTGAGAAAAATCTGAGATTTTTGTTTTATGCAATATCGCCCAACCCTACAGTCAGGTCTTGTTTGCAGTTTAAAGTTGTGTCATGAAATGATCACACGGCTGTATTGTTATTGTTGGTCATAGTAATGTATCCAGCCTGCCTGTCTCATCAAAAAGGAGTTTGCTTTTACTGTAATTTATTATGAAACTAACTCGAGTCAGGTTTTGAGGTCAGGATTAAATATTTCAAACCACGTTTGCACAAAAAGTGTCAAAAGTAAAACCACACATCTCTGTGCAAAGGATTACCCAGGAACACATGAAGGCATGTATAGGTCTTGCCAGGCAATTATGCTGCTTCATGACATTTTAAATAAGATTTTTTTTTTTTAAAAATCCTGCCCCTTTCATAGCTCTAAGCATATGTGTTGTAGAAACCCTGGGTTCAACTCTGTGGATTTATGTCCTTCAGGGATACTTCATGGAGTGGTGTATGTTTCATCTTCTGAATGCTGTTACAGGCGAGTACCTACACGCCCCTGCCTTCCCTGAAAGGACAAAACAATAGTTGGCTAAGCGGGCTCTGTTTGGAGTTAATGAACATGAGAACAGGCTGAATTTAGCAGGCAGTTCAAGAGCAGACTTTAGATATGCCTATGATGGAGGTGGAGTGGGCTGAAGGTAAAGCCACAGTAGAATGGAATATTTTGCTCTTGTTCATTAAAATATCCCTCCTGTACCATGATGACAGGCTAGAATGCCCCAGGAAAATACCATATAGTTAAGTGTATAGCAGTGCTAAAATGCTAATGCTAAATGCAAGACCTGTTTAATAAGGTTTAAATTCTACAGCTTAGCGTTTACATTAGTTGAGACCGTTGAATAATTTTTTTTTGGCTAAAATTGGTAAGAGCTCTTTGTTTGGGATGGATAGCGAGGTTACGTGAAGAGTATTGTTTAATCCGGTTGCTACATCTGTGTGTTTTCCGTAGTTGGCCCAAGGTTATTTGGTTATTCTTATCGCATTTTCTTGTTTATAGCAGTTGCTCTTCCTGCATCACCTTCTTTGTTTGCAAAGCCAATTGCTCTTAATCAGATGCTTTGAAAGATCTTGGAGTTTATAAATAACTCACTGTCTAGTGCCAGAACATCTGCTGTGAGTCACAGTATTCAAATGTCTCAGCTAGCTCGTGTCAAGTTGACTCGTTGTCTGTCTAGTTGCTGCTGTTGCATGAGATGTTTATTATCAGGCATAATACACAACACTGCCATTACTAAGGAAAAGGTGGTAGGTGGATAGTCTTCTTATGTACTTATGTGCTTCTTATGTATTGATATGAATTTCTTGGTACTAAGAGTGTGTCAGCTGTATGTTTTAGACTAGCAAAATCACATTAGAATCTGGCAGCAGAGTGTGATTCAACCATGGGCTTTTCAGAGACCCCTGCAGTATAATGCTTGCTCAAATGTAAAGAGTGACAGGTGACCTGATCAGCAGCAGGTTGAGCGATTGGTTAGCATGCAGCTGCCAGGAGCCCTCCTCACACTTCTTAATGACAGCCTGCCCCCCTCCTCCTCTAGTGTGATATGATCAGGAGTCGTGTTTTGCGGGCTTTTGTTGCCGCATGTGATACGGAAAGATGTTCTCATGTAAGCCTTCCCCGTAATTTTTTGGCTGTGGTTGAAAACTGTATGGTCCCTTTCTCATCAGAGCATGTACAGGCTTCTGGCATCTTTCTGAGCCACCCTATCGTGAGCTAGTCTCTCTCTTTTTTACCATGTAGCTAAATATGTATCTGCTTTCATTTGGGTTGTTATTACTATGTAGACCTGTGGTCTCAAACTCCAGTCCTGGAGGGCCGGAGTCCTGCACATTTTTGAGTTTGCCCTCATTTAACACACCTGACTCAACTCACTGAGCTAATTACCACACAGCACTTGAGCGCAATCATTTGTGATGGAACTGGGAAAGACTGCACACTGGGTGACCCTGTGCTGTGACCTCCAAGCTTGCTCTCACCTGTATGTCTGTCTCATGGAAAGCAGTATGGGCAGTAGGCAAAAAGAAAATGAATAAAGTGTCACTGTTCTATTCTATCCAGCTGATCCAAAGAGGTGATGCTCCCTCTTTTTTTGAGAGTAAATTATGAAACAAGTAACTAAAGAAATAATTCATAACTAAAAGTTTATTTTCATTGAGAAAACGTTTTCTCTATTCTTTGGAATAATTCACTATTTTAATATTGTAAAATGTATGTGCTTACTTCCTCAAGTTTTTTAACCCCCAGCCAGTACTGGTATTCAGTCACTGCTGAACATCATCTCACAGGTGGTGAAGGTTACACTGTTAGCTGTCAACATCTCGTATTCTTGTCGTCACTGTCTGTCAAGAACATTCATACTCCACAATGATAAGACTCCCACTTCATGGTTACATTGTACATGAACATCATCTCCATTCACCCTGATGGCCAGAGTGACAATTTTTCCCATATGTGAGACATTTTTGTGTTTTATTAAATAACAAATAAATTAAAGAGCTGCTTGATTAGGGTCAAAATCATAATCTTTATTATTTTGGTAATTATTTTGTTAATTTAAGTCAAGTAAAGTGAGCTTTATTGTCATTTGAACAATATACATGTAGTATAGTACATAATGAAATGAAATAATGTTCCCAGGACCATGGTGCTACATAAAACAACTGGGACAAGTACAAATACGAAAATACGATTACTCACTGGCTTTGGAAATATCATGCATTTATTGAACTTTTAAAACAAAGACTTAGTAAAACATAGTCTTTTTAAACTGTGGATTTCCTAGAACTCTTTATAACAGGACAAAACATGAGTATCATTGTGAAACAAACATGGCACAATAAACGTTTTCTGTGAATTACTTTGATTTGGTAGTGGTTGGAAGCCAAAATTGTTATTGAAATTAAAATTTTATTAATTGATCAATCCTATTAAATAACTATTAAAATGGTTGCTTGTAAATAAAGGGTGAAACGACAACAGATGAGCCAATTCTGAAACAGGCTCAGTTGTAGCAATGGTTAAGTGAGTACCAAGGGTTAGCATAGTAGTGTTGGCTACTCATTAGTTTCATTCATCCATCTTAGAAGCTCAGTGCGAGAGTCTGTAAAATAACTCCCATCATGCTGGTATGATACTCTTCATTCAGTTGAATCTGCCAGGTAAAACCAATTTTCTCCCACAGACCCTGGTATTTTCTAAAATGCTTGAAGGTCAGGTAAATGGTGTTCATTGGTAAAGTCTTCTGCTTAAACGAGAGTCCTTCCTCACGCAGAAAAGAGTGCCTACCTCACATACGGTAACTTTAGAAAGGTCAGCACAGCTCTGACCATCTAGAGAAGGGAGGGGGGTGTTCCTGTGGTGTTTTAGGGCTACACAAAGGTCTGTGGTCACCAACGCTTTCCTTGTATCAGTTTTTTAGATAGAGAAAGCTACACACTTCTCGGTGAAACAAGGCATGGTCACGTCCTGTTCTCGTCAGAAGGCCTTTTCTACAGTCTGTGTAAAAGTTTCTAGTTGACTAGTCTAAAGGCTACTGTCATTGATTATTAGAAAGGCTGGACTGACATGACTAATATTTAACTGTATAAAAACATCTCCTCTGTAGTGCATGGTTTTTAAACCTGCTATTTTAAATGTGCAGAATTTTAATTATATTCCTTAAATACCACCCAGGTATGTTGTGATGCTGTACAACAGCAGTTAATGTATGTTTTGCTGCATCTTACACACTTTGAAGGCATCACTGTTGACTAATTGATCTGGCCAAACTGTTCTACTGTTTCTCGACTTCATGCACCTGCAAAACTACTCTTCTGCTTTTTTTTCCCAAATTAGATGTTTTTGATATTACTTACAAATTTTGAATCATTGAGTATTCAAGCAATTTATATTCAATGGTGTCAGATGGTCATCATACAGTTAACAAGTTGTGGTGAAGGAAACAACATGGATTCCTCAAACAGGATGTTGGTTGAAATGACTGTTTCCAAAGCAGTGTGCACAATGCTTTACTGTTTCCAAGAATCATTTCTTGTCTCTCACATTTTTCAGATCAGATCATCTCTGAGCCAGTAGAGGACACTGATCCCAGCAGCTTTGAATCAAAAATGGTAGGTCTTTCTCCTTCTGTCCCTCAAATGTTAGGCCCCCTCTATACAGCCATTTTCTATACCCATGTCAGAAAGAAACAATCTATCTGTTTTCTATGGGCTGGGTAAAGCCTAGATTCATATTCAGCTTCTGCATATAAACCACAGTGTGATATTTTAAGTGGGAATTACCCATTGCATATTGCTCGTGCAGAGGGAGCACATGCACGGTCTGAAGTTTTACTGTATTTATGAAGGAGTGATGGAGTGAGAGCTCTGATAACAAGCTGCCACATGTCTTTCTTGTATTATCCTTCATACTGGAAAGTATAATTTTCCCCTTTTACAGAGACCAGTGCGACAGCTCTTCACCAGCTGTCTCTGTCTCTTGAAATTGTAGTTATCCATCCACCGTCTTCCTCTAGGAATTAAATGGTGTCCGTCGGGGTCAGATTTCTTATTATTCTGCATAACATGTCCTAGAAGTGTGTGTGTTTTCTCTGATAAACTATTTTGTCACAAAGGCCTTAAGACTTACTCTCTTCCCTCCAGTCCTTAAAGTCCACCCATCCCGTTCAAGTTACCGAGCCTCAAGGTAAATATATTAATTTGCTCCTCTCTGTTCCTGCTGTGACATTTCTTACAAAGAGATGTAATCTAGATATAGAGAGTCACTCACTGAGATGGAGGTTCCCTTAATCTATTTGGATCAGCTGCGAAGTATCACACACGTTGAACGTAGAAGTTGAGGCCTGGAAAACGGAAAGTAAACTGTCTCAAGGCTATCGCTGTCTGATGTGATCCATATGTAGCGAAGCTAGTCCCACTTTGTGAGGGCTGTGTGTATAACGGCTTACCTGGGAAGACCGGGTAATGACTAGATCTGAGTCTTCATTCCAAGTAGCTTTAGTCTCTGTACCTACCGGTGTAGGTATGTCTGTACCTGCCCCACTTTATGGATTGCTAAGCGAGTCCCCAATTAGAACATCAAAGAAAAATGTCCGTTTTACATGTTCTGATTTTGCACTTACAACCAGAACATAATGTCTCTCTCAGTCCATATAACTCATTAAGCCCAGCAGAGTTTCAATCTCCCTCTGCGTCCGTAGAGCTTCAAGGAAATAGCATGTTCTCTAACATAGTTGGCAAATAGAAAGCATTTTTATTGCGGTCTGCCGCGACGTGAAGAGAAAGCTGGAGGATGCCGTGGGAGGTAATTATTCCATGCACTGTTGATGAGAGAGCATCCCTGAAGAACATGCCGCCCCGATGATGGCATCCATGTTCGGTCTGTAGTGTGTGGTTAAAAGCCCAGCAACGCTTACTGGCAACCAGCACACACACAGAAAAAAGTGTCTTTTAATCTGATTTTTCTCATAATAAATATAGCTAATTCAAACTCCGAGCAGAAGGGATGCGGAGCTTCTCATAGTCCATCTGTCGACCGGCACCATATCTCCAAATACCAAAACTGTTCCCGGGATCCCGATTCGCGGCTCTATGGGTGTATCGGCAATGACACTCTTAACCGGTTATCGGTAACACTAGGGAAACACAGAGCCCCCTTCGGTCCTCAGGCAAAAAAAAAAAAAAACAGCGTCCCACTCTGCAGACATAACCGCGTCCCGACAGACACCCCCCCGCAGATACCGTACCCCGAGCCGCTGCTCTCTCTCCCTGCCTTACTGGCCTGCTCCCGCTTTCCCCATTCATCCTTTCTTTTTTCCACCCATGAAGAAGTCAATGGGCTACACACTCTCACAAGACCATTTTAAGGATTAAAAGTCAAAACATTTTTACTCCCTCTACACATAGGCACTCTTTTTCCCCACTTGGCCATTTTTTCCCATGGGTGAAATCATGGGTGATCCTTTCCAAACAAATATAACCTACAGCGCCCGCCACAATGATTGGCCCCCCTGGTAAAGATGTGTAAAATGCCTTAAAATAAATTCATTTTGTATTGCAGTAACACAATCTGAAAAAATTATTTTGTACATTTATTCATTAGAAAAATTTAAGAAGAATTGTTTTTATCAAAATCACCAGTACCACAATTATTGGCACCCCGCTGTTAATACTTTGTACAACTCCCTTTTGCCAATAGTACAGCATGTAATCATCTCCTATAACATTTAACAAGGTTGGAGAATACAGAGAGAGGGATCTTTGTCCATTCCTCTTTGCACAATCTCTCTAGATTGTCCAGAGTCCTGGGTGCTCTTATGTACTCTCCTCTTCAGCTCACCCCACAGGTTTTCCATTGGATTTAGGTCTGGGGACTGAGATGGCCATGGAAGAAGGTTGATTTGTGTCTGGTGAACCATTTCTGTGTTGATTTGGCCATATGTTTGGATCATTATCCTGCTGAAAGACCCAGTGATGACCTGTTTTCAGTTTTCTGGCAGAGGCCATCAGATCTTTATTTAAAATATCCGGGTATTTCAAAGCGTTCATGATGCCATGCACTCTACCAAGGTTCCCAGGGCCATTGGAAGAGAAACAGGCGCACAGCATAAAAGATCCTCCACCATACTTAACAGTGGGCATGAGGTGCTTTTCCGCATATTCATCCTTTGTTTTATGCCAGACTCACCTGCAGTGTTTGTTGCCAGAAAGCTCAACCTTAGTCTCATCTGACCAAAGCACACAGTTCCAGTTGAAGTTCCAGTAGCGTTTAGCAGACTCCACATGTTTATATACTGTAGGACAGTAAAGGCTTTTTCCTGGCATGCCTCCCAAACAATCTGTTTGCATGTAGATAGTGTCTAATGTTTGTTGTGGAGACTTGGTGACCCCAAGATGCCACTCTTTGCTGCAGTTCTCTAGCAGTGAGCTTTAGTGATTTTACATCCCTTATCATCCTCCTCACTATGCGTGGTGGCAAGAAAAACTTGGGTCCTCGTCCCGCCTTATTTGTTACAGTACCAGTTGTTTTAAACTTTGTAATTATTGCTCTGACTGTAGATATTAGTTTAGGTAAGTAGCTATTTTCTTGTAGCCATTTTCTGACTTATGAAGATCAACCTCTGCCTTACTTGAATGGCATGTTCTCTTGTCTTTCCCATTTTGAAAAGTGGCTAAGAGAAATGGGCCTCTGTGCCATGTTGTATTTATACCCCAGAGAAACGGGAAATCATGGATTACTAATTAAAAGTTCCTAAACACTCTGATTAACATAAAGTAAGGAATAAATGACAAAAAAGTTGCATTTATTTTATAGGGGTTGACAGCCAGTGCCAATGATTGTGGCACTGGTGATTTTGTTATAAACAATTATTTCTTAATGTGGGATTTATTTTACAATGAATAAATGTACTCAAATATATGGAAGCCCATTTCCGCCATCTAGAGTAGAAAAACACGCATTTATCTCAGAATTCTGACTTACTAAGTCGAAATTCTGACTTATCTCATAATTCTGACTTTTTTTAGCCAATCAGGCAGTGTCACCTCCTCTGCAGGATGATATTTATTACTACATTACAAACACGCAATATTTTTATAATGTAATCTGCTGGCACGTAGTTTGGATTTCTTCTTAGCTCACTACATTTTGAATGCAGTACATTGTAAAAAAAAAAAAAAAAACGTCCGTAAAAGAAACGGAGGTGACGCTGCCTGATTGGCTAAAAAAAGTCTGAATTTCTACTTAGTAAGTCAGAATTCTGAGACAAAAAGTAAGGCAATATAGTGTATCTTACTTAATGGAAGATCAGGATCAATTTAAAAGCATATTCTAATGTATGTCCTCCTGCTTTGGACAGACGCAGTAACCTTGCAACTAACGTCCATGCCGCCCAGTTACCTGACGCCTTCTTCTGACCGGATACAGCAGGCAAGTCATGTGATTCAACTGAACCTTAAAACACACACGCACACTCACACACTCACACACAGCCCTTTTAGGAACATTGATCACTGACAGGAAGCATTGTACCACAAAAAACATACCAGTCAATACTTGACAGCATACATTGTACAAATTGTTGTGTGGATCCTGTTGTCTGTCATATAGGAGTTTTCCTTGCAATTTGCTCCAGTTGTTTCAAAGCTGGCTGATGTAAAACTGTCTTTTTGCGTGCGTGATTCTGTCACAGTTTGACAAAGTTGATCACAGATAAAAACAGAAATGAAAGTAAAACTGCGTTTTCAGACTTTTTATGACATTTACATCAGGAGTTTAATTTTAGTGTGGCAACAGCAAATTGAACTTTTTATTTTTATAAATTGCAGCCGGTTGACAGTGGGAGCAAGTATATATATCCGGGAGCAATTGCATCAGGTATGTATTTCATTATTATTACCTCATAAAAAATTGAGACAACAACCTCAACCCTCTCTCTCACTGACAACCAACCCCCCAGCTTAACCCTTGTCTGAATGTGATTTAAAAAAAAGAAGCACCACCCCCTCACTTACAAACACAGACCAACCTGCGACTTTGCTCCCCCCCCCCCAAACATTCAGATTTATTCCAAGACCTGCAGTGTTCAAACGGCTCGTGTGAGAAGTGCTGTTGCCCGGCACCCCCGCCGAAGATCAGTGACCTGATGAATGACGAGGACCTTCTCTACACGCTACGCCTGAAGCTGGACCCCAGCCACTGCACCATCAAGAATTGGAAGAACTTCGCCAGCCGCTGGGGCATGACCTACGATGAGCTATTGCTGCTGGAGCACCGGACGCAGGGCTCCGCCCACAGCCCTACACAGGAGTTCCTGCGACGCTACAATGAGAAGAGCGTCACAGAGCTGACCGAGCTGTGCCGAATCTACCAGCGCATTGACGTGCTGCGTGTGCTGCAGCGGTGGGTGGAAAATGACTGGCCGTCTCGCTGGCAGAAAGCACATTAGACCGCTTGCCGAGCTGGGTCCCAACCGCGTCCCTCCTCAACTATCATCTCTGTAAACAGTTCAGTTTTCTTATCATTGGCATGCTTTTGTTTTGGTTGATGTTTAACTGGAGGAGGACCTACCCTCTGGCACAGTTATTCCTCTGGGTCACAAGCTTTGTGGTAACATCTCCAATAGTTTTTATGGACTGACTGATCCCAGCAAACACGCACATGTACTCTACAGATGGATTCTGCTTCCAAGCCGAGTTTAGACAAACACTCAAGGACAACGCTCTGCTGTTGACTTGTTTCACCTACGACGTCAAGCTCCTTCCACTTGCAGCCCTGTCTTGTGCAGCAGTGTCACTCTTGTAATTAGGACAGAGTAGCTTATTCTGTTCATTTTCTCCACTTGAGTCTTGAGTTGTGTCCCGGATACTTAGTCTACTGTGTTTACTGAACTTTTTTAATTTGCGTATGTTCTTAGTTTATACATTTGTCAGTGATCACCATAAGATCATGACTATTAATCATTTGTTCACCCAAAAAGTGCACTACTGTCTAGGAATAGAACTGCCCAGGCTTTTAGTTTTATTATTTTTACTGAATTACAAGATGGTAGCAAAATATTTTTATGGTGACCCATGATAACTGTTAACTGTTTGTTTACTGTTTACTTTTCATTCTGAAATTGCAGTAATTCTTAAGGAAAAGCACTAAATTTGTAAAATCACTTTGGAAACGTAGATTCTGTAATGAACCTCCAGTTATGGGTCATACTACAAGTGCAAATATTTATTTTAAATTAAAGGCCAAATGTAAAGGTCAAACAGTGGGGAAACGTAAGACATTATGGGCTCAGGGTCTTTTGACATAGTTGGTGTAGCTCAGTCAGTATGTTTTTCCAAATATAACATTTTGAAGGTTCAGAAGTAACATGTTAAAGACAAGAGTAATGATTCAAAATCAGAAATTTGCATATTGATAACAGTGATGATATGAATCTAGAAGGCTGCTTTTTGTGCATTTATATTACAAGGTCTTTAGCAAACAGGATTGTTGTTGTTGTAATATCTAATGTAAATAACTGAACATGGGAATATGGTTTATCATTTAAGAAATGTCCACCATTTATAGTTTATAATTATTTGACAAATCTGTGAATTTTACGTGTAAGTTTCTGTGGGTGCAGTTTTTTTCTCTGCTCAGCCTATATACGTTTACACAGCATGAATTCCAATTAGATTTAGATTTCTGATTATTTGCTACTTTTGTGTTTTCTCTCTCATTTGTTAGATCATTTCTATATAGAATTCACTCTTCTTTCTGGTCCACTATTTATTCCATTGACTCTATGGTAGTGTGGGGAAAAAATTGACACAATAAAAAAAACATCAAAATTCTTGTCTTATAATGCACATATTTTGTAGAGCTACAACAACAAATCGATAATCAATTGTTATGTGTTGGCAACGAATTTAATTATCGATTCGCTGTGTCGTGCTATTAGTGCGTGACTCGCAATGTCGCAGAGAAGTTAACTTCACCTGCAGACGGGGCTGAACGGAGCGCGGCCAAAGGCGTGGTGGAGGAAGAGCAGAAGTGGTATTTTACAAATAAAATTAAACAAATGAAACATGACAGAGGCGGAGAAAACGGTTCGACCGAAGTCGTCAAAAATGTGGAAGCACTTCACATTACAAAAATGTGAAAAATTATGTGTGAATGTGTGTTTTACTCTTATGTCAGTTTAATGGTTTTTTTTGTATAGCACTTACTTTAAGCTGTGTTTAAATGTGCTGCATAAATAAACTACTTTCACATAAGGTCAGAGTGAAGACACTGCACTGTGACGGAGTAGCCCGTCAGGAGCAGCGGGCGCGCTCACGCTCGCACACACACTCACAGGATCGCACATACACGTACACCCGCTCACACGATCGCACATACATGCGCGCGCCCACACACACACTCCCATATGCACGCGCACACCCCTTCTGCCGAAATTAAATATATTCCCCAACCCATTCTCTGTTTGCTCTGTTCTTATTTCAGTGGTGAAATGCCATGTTAGGTAGCTAAGGGTGCACACTTGCCTGCCCAGATAGTCCCATCTTTCGCCATGTGAGTGAGGTAGGATGAATTGCATTTAGACAGGGATGAAAGTAACTGCATCTGTCAGTGTATGTGTTGCATTTTTCTTTGTGCACTTTCTTGCTCCATCAGTTTAGATTCTAAATAAACGTGTAGATTTCTGAATAAACGGGTGGAAATTAAAAATGTCTTTTTTGTCCTATTCATCGATTAATTGGGGCGGGGGGCAGATTAATCGATTATCAAAATAATCGTTAGTTGCGGCTATAGTTTTGAGAACCTATACTAATATTTATGTTAAAAGAGCAGTTTATAAAAATACTATTTATACCGTAATCAGCAAAAAGCAATAATAGGTTGAAACTTTCAGATATTTCAAAAACAAGATTATTATGGATTAGGATGGTGAATACATGAAGGATGCTTCTATTTACCTTGCACCATACAGTACATGATTTACTGAAATTTATGTAATTTCTGTATTGCTTGGACAGTCTGGCAAGTTAATGAAAAATTGAAAATGTTAAATCTATGTGTTATTCAGTGTTAGTATTAACATAAATGATTCCGTATTCTGCATAATATTTACATATTTATTGAACATGGTAATAGATGACTTTGTACGTAATACATCCTTTACATATATATAATATGCAGAAACAGCTAAATACAAACATTGGTAATAAGCTATATTACAGTTGTTTTAATCTCATTTGACTTTGGATGAATGTCTAATGATTTTCCTTAATTATACGAAATAATATATAATATAATGAGCTATAAGACAACCTTTACCATAAAGGGCAATCCCTTCTTAGCCAAAAATAAGGAAATAAGCATACACAAATAATGTATTTACAATACAGTAATTGCAATTTTTTAAGTATGCACATTTATACTTTAAATAAAGTTAATTTCATAGATATATAGGAAAGCCTAGTAATAACCCATTTTCTGTATTAATTTACTTTACTCAGCTATTACCTGCTTTTGTTTGTTGCAGTCTAAGCCCAACAAGATACAGTTTGCCATCTTTGTTCTCAGTGCCAGGTGTTTTCAATGCTAGATAATTTTGGAAGTATTAGATGAAATTAGGTTTTGATACATTGTATGTATCTGCATTGACCTCAAGGCTGGGAACAGTGACGTCCTTTTAAGACTTCAGGAAGTGAAATATAGGATGAATGTGTTTCCACTGATTCTGGAAGATCAGTGTGACCATTTTTCCCTGAAAAAGAGTCTTTAAACATTTGCAGCCTTTTTTGATGTCTACAGATGGTGATCATACCTCCTTTCCCCTTGAAATTCTAGGAAATCACGTATACAAGAATCCATCAAGGTAGACTTTGGCTGGGAAAAAGTAAATCTTCACAGTTCAGTATGAGGCCTCAGTGTTGCCTTTTGGGGCATCTGCGCTTCTTGTGTTAGGTAATCTGTGAAATTTAAAAACTGGCACCTCCAATTCAGCCTGTTCTTCAGTAGCCTCTGCCTCGTTAGGCTCCCATGTAATATCAGCCACATCAAAATGTATGCCTAGTTCGGGGCTTTTTGCTGTACTTGTAACTCTAGGGGCAGATACACTGAAATTGGGAGTCTCCATACTACTATATATATCTTGTGCTTTTACTGTTGGCCCTGATAACCCAAATTTGGGCATTTTAAGATTTGGCAATTTGAGTTTTCCTGAAGGAACATCGCCGTCAACTTCTGGAGCATGAAGATCAACTTCAGGGCCTTTGAGGTTAGATTTTGGTAAATTTCCATCTGTTTTGGGAGGAATTAATTCCCCTGTAATTGTGGGCACTGTAAAAGCCATTTTAGAAGATGGGATTTTGAGCTCTTCTGCAATATCTGGGCCTTTCATGTCGAATTTGGGACTTTCAATGTCTGCATTTGATGAACTTGTACTTGATAGGTTGGGCATTTTAAGGGTTGGCATTTTAAATTTTCCTGAATCCATGTCAAAATTAGGATAATTTAGATGTAGGTCAGGGCCAGTTAGGTCAGCTTTGGGTAAATTCATATCTGTGTTAGGAGTGTTGAGCTTTCCTTCAATCTTGGGGGCTGATAGATTCACATCTGGAGCATTTAAGTTTGCATCTAATTCTGGACCTTTCACTTTTGGCCCAGGTAAACTAAGTTTTGGCATCTTAAAAGTAGGTATTGTGATTTTGGCTGAAGGAGCATCAATGTCAAGATCTGGAGATTTCAAATCTAGGTCAGGGCCAGATAATTTGGCTTTTGGTAAATCAACATCAATGTTTTGAGTGTTTAGTTTTCCTTCAATTTTGGGAACCGACAGATTCAGATCTGGTGCATTTAAATCTGCATCAAATTCTGGTCCTTTAATGTTTGGTCCAAATATCCCAAATTTGGGTTTCTTAAAGTTGGGCATCTTGAATTTGCCTGAAGGAGCATCAATGTCAAAATCTGGAGATTTCAGATCTAGGTCAGGGGCGCTTACTTCAGCTTTGGGTAAATTCATATCTATGTTAGGGGTGTTGAGCTTTCCTTCAATCTTGGGGGCTGATACATTCACATCTGGGGCATTTAGGTTTGCATCTAGTTCTGGACCTTTCACTTTTGGCCCGGAAAAACCAAATGTTGGCATCTTAAAAGTAGGCACCTTGATTTTGCCTGAAGGAGGATCAATGTCAAGATCTGGAGATTCCAGATCTAAGTCAGGACCAGATAAGTTGACCTTTGGTAAATCAGGGTCAATGTCTGGAGTTTTTAGTTTTCCTTCAATATTGGGGGCAGATAGATTCAGATCTGGTGCATTTAAATGTGTATCAATTTCTGGTCCTTTAACCTTTGGTCCAGACATCCCAAAATTGGGTTTCTTAAAAGTGGGCATCTTGAATTTGCCTGAAGGAGGATCAATGTCAAGATCTGGAGATTTCAAATCTAGGTCAGGGCCAGATAATTTGGCTTTTGGTAAATCAACATCAATGTTTTGAGTGTTTAGTTTTCCTTCAATTTTGGGAACCGACAGATTCAGATCTGGTGCATTTAAATCTGCATCAAATTCTGGTCCTTTAATGTTTGGTCCAAATATCCCAAATTTGGGTTTCTTAAAGTTGGGCATCTTGAATTTGCCTGAAGGAGCATCAATGTCAAAATCTGGAGATTTCAGATCTAGGTCAGGGGCGCTTACTTCAGCTTTGGGTAAATTCATATCTATGTTAGGGGTGTTGAGCTTTCCTTCAATCTTGGGGGCTGATACATTCACATCTGGGGCATTTAGGTTTGCATCTAGTTCTGGACCTTTCACTTTTGGCCCGGAAAAACCAAATGTTGGCATCTTAAAAGTAGGCACCTTGATTTTGCCTGAAGGAGGATCAATGTCAAGATCTGGAGATTCCAGATCTAAGTCAGGACCAGATAAGTTGGCCGTTGGTAAATCAGCATCAATGTCTGGAGTTTTTAGTTTTCCTACAATTTTGGGGGCCGACAGATTCAGATCTGGTGCATTTAAATCTGCATCTATTTCTGGTCCTTTGACGTTTGGTCCAGTGATCCCAAATTTGGGTTTCTTAAAATTGGGGAGCTTCAATTTGCCTGAAGGAGCATCAATGTCAAGA
>JAODKM010000058.1:18358528-18393826 GCA_026780845.1 Petrocephalus sullivani
TAAGTTCTCCCCAAGCGAGCTTGATGGGCCGAATGGCCTCCTCTCGTTTGTATAGTTCTTATGTTCTTATGTTCTAAGAGCAGAAAGTTTGAGCACAAAACCTAGTTTCCCGCACTGGTTTCCTTTAGGTTCAGGACTGGCTTAGAAATTCCTCTGCTTACATATAAGGCACTTACAAGTCTAGCACCTGCCTACCTAATAGAACTACTTCAAATTTACAAGACATATCCACTCAGATCACAGAATGCAGGTTTCCTAGTCATTCCGCATATGAATAAAATATTTGCCGGTAAAGCCTTTGCTACAGGCCTTTTACTTCAGTTAACTTACCCACATCTTAACACACTAACTATGGCTGCTGGTGCTGTGCATGTCCTCACCATTAGGGATCAGCAAAAGAATCACGATTCTATCTCTACAGACTAAATCGATTCATACAGGACGTGAAATCGATTCATATTTCCCATTTTGTAACAGCGCGAGTCAAAATGTAGGATAAAGTTATATTGTCCTTTACTTATTGATATGATAAACGTATGCTGTCCATATTATATAATTATTATATAATATTACTGTTGAAACGGGCATGCCAAACCATGTGACCAGCCCGCGGTCAGCGAAGCGCATTGAGCGCAAAGCGCTGCTGATCGGAGAGTTGCGCAGACCTCGCGGCGCGCACAGCACGTGCTGCGTTCGGTCTGAAAGCGCCTTAACTGGTTTTCCGCATAGGAGTTTGCCAATCCTATAGATGGCGCAATACTGGTTTCTGCTCAGATAGTAACATGTTAATTTAAGTTGTTTAAATAGGTTGAAGGTTTGCCGTTTATATTTGCAACAGTTAATATTTTTGTAATGCGACTTTATTATCTCAGGATTGTATTTCCTATCAGACTGATGGAAAAAAAATGGAGGTTTTGAATCGAGAATCTGTTTTGAATCGAATCACGAGCCCAAGAATCGAAATCGGATTGAATTGTGAGGTTTTCTGAATAGTGCACCCCTGAATAGTGTACCCCTACTAACCATAAAAGTTCATACCTGTTCTGGGTCGCTTGGCCTCTAGCTCCCTGGCTGGAGGCCTCTCCTTAGTGGTGGTCTTCTCTGGCGGGTTGAGGACAAGGGTCTGGGAGGACAGGGGACTCTTGGGGGTGTAGCCTTTGCTCCAGATGCTGGGGCTCTTCACCTTGCAGGCATCCCAGCTGTGGCTGCGGGGCTTGACCGGCTACAGGGTAGGGAACGAGATGTGGTTAGGTGGGCCCCGACTGTCTGTGGACATCTGAGCTCCTGAAGGAAGATTAATGCTGAATGAGAAGTGGCAATACTGCCGTTTAAGACAATCATTACAAAGCGATGTCACTGGCATTTAGAATAAGCCTCTATGAATTACCAAAAGTAGATCTGGTGCCACTGGAAAATTTTCAGGACTCAGTGTTGAAACAATCCTGTTTGACCAGTGCCATGTCATTTTATTTTTTGGGCCACCAAGTCAAATGAGTGAAGATGGGTCATACCTGCATTGTGTTGGGGTTGAAGTCATCAATAACCTCCTTGGTGAAAAGATCCAGGTTTCCTAGAGCCAGCTGCAGGCCTTTCTCATCACCCATGTTGCTGGAGTGATGAATTAAGGAGGCTTCACTTCCTTACAGCCAAAGAAGGGCACAGAGTCTCCAAAACTGACTTGAAGGAGCTGTGATATCAGCGAGGGAAAAGGATACTGTCCAGCGTAGCTCAGGGAAATAGGGTCAATATCATCCGGGTACGGGTTGAGAGGCACCACCTTCCTGCTGCGGGGATCAAAGACTAGCTGGTACAGAAAGGTGTTGTTGGCCTTGACGAAACCCTCAACATACTCATCCGGCACCCTGATGTCCATCTTCAAGTACTGGCCCATCTTCCTAATCACCTGGGTGAGGGAGCATCAGAAGATAGAAAAACTGCACTCTCCTGGTGTCTATAGCCTTACCATGCACTGCTGAAGGCATTTCAGGTGCTGACAATATTGTTAAACTATGGAGACAGCATTATAGCTCACTATTCAACTGTATTAAGTATGAAGCCTTTGAAGCAGGGCGCATAGAGAATGATGATGCTTTTATCATCAACACTCAGGAACTAAATTTAGCCAGTAGAAATTTGTCAACTAGTGGTTTGGACCATATTTCTGCTAAACATCTAAAATATGTCGGTCCTAAGATTGCCTCTTCTTGCTCTTTGTTTTACAGGCTTCTTGTTACATGGACTGCTACCAGATTCAAAGCTGTCTGTCTTGTTAGTACCAGTTAAAGATAAAGCTGGAAAACTTAGTAGCATAGATAATTACAGGTCTATAGCAGTAGCCAGCATAATTTCTAAAATCCTGGAAGGTATTCTGCTTGAGAAATTAGGTGCATTTATTAACTCTGACAACCGGTTTGGTTTTAAATCTAGTCATGGTACTGATATGTGTACATATGCTTTAAAGGAAATTGTAAATCGATAGAGAGGACAAAATTCGACTGTCTTCTTGTGTTTTATTGATGCTTCCGAAGCCTTTGACCGTGTTAACCATAGAAAGTTGTTACTTAAAATGATTGATAGGGGAGTTCCCAAATATTTGGTGCACATCCTGTCTTACTGGTATTCCCACCAAACAATGCAGGTAAAATGGGATGAGAGTGTCTCATCCCCATTTGGTGTTAGTAATGGTGTAAGACAAGGTGGTGTTCTTTTTAATCTGTACATTGATGATCTGTCCAGGCAGCTGAAAGCCTGCAATACAGGATGTATGACTGGTCATGACGGTGTGAACCATCTTATGTATGCAGATGATCTTATAGTTTTTAGTCCAAGTAGTGCTGCTTTCCAGCAGCTGTTAGAGGTTTGTACTGTGTTTGGGGAGGAGCATGACATCAAGTATAATGTTAATACAAGTATGGTGCCGATTTGTCACTCCAAAGCTGATCAGGCACTGAAATTCCCAGTTTTTATATTAGCAGGTAATGTACTGGATGTTCGTAGTAAGGTTAAATATCTTGGGCATATTATTACCGAGAACTTGACTGATGATGATGACATCCATAGACAGTGCCGCAGGTTGTATGCGCAAGCAAACACCCTAGTGTGCAGGTTTGGTATGTGCTCTAATAATGTTAAGACATTTTCCAAACATTTTGTGCACCTATGTATACTGCACATTTGTGGACTCGCTATAAGAAAGCTAGTATGCAGAGACTGCAGGTGGCATACAATGTAGCTTTGAGAATGCTACTTAAGAGGCCAAGATGGTGTAGTGCCAGAGAAATGTTTAGTCGGTTGGATAGCTCCGAAAATAAGATCATTATGATCCTGTCCAACATACGATTCAGTGTTGTTCGTTATCAGTCTCAGTTATGGCAACACTGGTATAATTGTATTTTTTAATAGTTTTTTTTTTATGTGCATAGTGTTGTCATTGTTTGCTGGACTTCGAGTCTGTAATAAAGTTTTCTATTCTATTCTGTTCTTCCGAACATATTTCATTCTAACTCAAAAGGACAATCGTTCTGTTAACAAGCTGCTTATATTCCTGTGATGGATTCAAGCAAAGGGCCACAGGTTACCTGCAGGATGTCGGGGTTTCTGGCCATCTTGAGTAGCTTGCAAGCCTTGCCCAGGCCAATCCCATGGATTGAGGGCAGGTAGTCACAGCCCGAGAGGATACACATGTAGCGGAACTTCTCCTCTGTGAACATGTCCCCCAGAGATGGGCACCGGCCCAGGTTCTTCTGGGCAATCTCCAGCCCGTTTCCATCCTTGTCCATCTTCACAATCACCTGTGTGAGAGTTAAACACGGCACAAAGTCAAGTAACATACTTACATGGTGACAACTATAAATAACAGGCGCTCATCGTGTCTTCGCACATTTTTACAACCAAAAGCCAGCAAATCCGAGTCCTCAGTGATGACAGCTTGGGCGATTCCAGCCTTGTTCAGGAAGGCCAGCTGGGCATCTGCCTCATAGGGTGCCACCAAACAGTCCACATCCCGGGTCCGGGCAGCCTGAAGGCAGCAAAGTTAGGGAGACCCAAGATTTCATTTCAGTTCTGGAACACGGGTCCACGGGTCAAATATTATAAGGAATGTGGCAGGCCATTACATTGAGACCTCTTAAGTAGTGAATGAGGGAACAAAAGCCCTCGTCATACACTATGGAAAATGGCTGATCGCGTGATCGTCCAATGCAGCCATGCGCATTACTTTGGCTGTTAGTCAACAGCTCTGGTATTACTAACTTTGAATATTCATTAAGTCTGATGTCAGTAACTTGATTTTTAATGAACTTCATTTGAAACCAATATACTGCATATCTCTGTATAGTTTATCTTCATAGAGACAATATGTAATGTAGTATAATAAGTGACATATTGCTCAAGAATTGAGAGAAAATAGAAACCTCACTTCTAAGCAAAAAAATTTAAAAAAAAATCACAAATCATATTATAACTAAAATGGTGCAGTCCTACTTGACTTTATCCATTTATAATATGTTCTTAGTGATATTTCTGAACTCTAAAACTCCATGGTTTAATTAAGTGCCATCTTGTGGTCAGATGGGGTATGGCACAAAGAGCTTGTATTTGCATTGTACTGTATGCTTGCATTGTATTTTTAATTTAGCAGGTGCTTGGATCCAAAGTAACATACATTTTTTGACAAAGCAGGGTCAGCCAGTCACTAGAACAGTTGGGGGGCAATTAAGGGTCTTGCTCAGGGGCCCAGCAGTAACATCATTCTGCTGTCTATGGGATTTGAACTGGTGACCTTCAGATCACAGGAGCATCCTAACCCACTGAACCACACAGATGTTTTGTATTTCAGCCAGATGCATCTACTCAGTTTCTAAATTGCAGTGTCTTAGTTAGCATTACAATTCCTAGTGGTGCTTCACAAAATTCAGGCCTGACAATTGGGCCTTGGATGCAGCCTTCTTGCCTTGATGACATCACGGGCCATGTCATGGGTGATGCTGATGCAGCGGGTAAAACATTCTGCTGCCTCTTTCAAACGTCCCTCCCGCAGCAGTAGCTTTCCTTTCTGCAGGTTGGCATGGCGATGCCTAAAGCAAGGTTAAAAAAACGGAGCAGTCACACAGCTTTGATCCGCTTATCCTTCAGCTCTCAAGGCAGATTGGATGTCTATTGTACTTACTCCCTGCGCGTCTTTTCCACTTCCTCCTTTGAGGGCAGATTGCAGCCATCAAACACCAAAATGGGCTTCACGCCGAAGGCCAGCAACATATCAACGAATTTCATACAGTAGGTCACATATCTGAAGGGTATGAGGAGGGACACAGATTTGCACAAACAATTCTCTACAATGCATCAATTTTTTGCAGAGATTAAGTTATTCAACGAGTAAGACTTTATGCCTTTTAACATACCGGTCAGTAGGTTCACCCTTGGCTAGCTTATCAGCGCAGGAGAAAGCCCCCTTATGGAGCCAGCAGTATGTGTCCACTGCCACGGTCTGGCCTTTGTACTTTCTCACACTGATGGCTTCTGAGGCATCCTTGATGAACGGTAGTAGCCCCGAAATCCCCATCGTAACCTTACTACTACGGCCAAGGCCTAAAAGTTCAGGTTTACAGAAGAATACATACAAATTAGCTGAACACATATCAACAGAGGTAATCTGCTCAAATAATAATGACTGCACCAAATAGTAAAGAATACACTAAGGACATGTCCGATAACACCGCAGCTGATTCTTGGATACACTAATAACTAAGAACGACAAGCTGAATAAAAGTCGGTGGTGACACTGCCATTAAAATGAGACAGAAGGGGAAATGCCGTTTATTTTAGCTTAACAGCAAATACGGGCAGGACTGGGATGCACGTGAGCATTTACCGGCGTCTTCTAGCCGGGCACCGCTGTGTAAACACCGCCTAACTCAGCACTGCGATTCCCTCTTAGAAATTCGCCGTTGGACGCAGCGGCAGTTACATGCTTCAAAATACTAAGGCGATATTTATAGAATACAAGGCAAAGGAGACGAAAACCCCCACAGCACACGAGGCACCGCACGGACAAGACATGACATGTAATAGTGAATAAGTACAGTTATTTCGATGCATGATATAACGCGTAACATATTTTTACTAAACGAGATTATTTATATCCCACTATCCTGACGAGACTGAAGAATAGACAGAGATTAACTTACATACTTTGCTCTGATTCCTGCCGAGACCTTTTTACCGCGTTCAACTTTAGCGGCAAAACTCACAGCCGCGTCAGACCGCCTGCGATTGGTTAGTCTGCCCTGCTCAACCAATCACCAGCTTCCGGTTATCCACTTCCTGTTGTACATGCGCATGCGCCGGCATGTATTTAACTGTGAAATCAGCACATCGAATACAAAAGTATTCAAAAATGTAATTTATTCCGGTCAAAAATAATGTTCAACTTCCAAATAAGATTGTTTAAAGTACTGCACTGCGTTAAATTGCAATAAAGAGGCATACATCATTTACTGTATTAGACAAATAATCCAAAGATGCATAGATAGGCGCATCTTTTTTAATATCATTGCATTGAATTCTCTTTATGAGCATAGAATTTAGAAAGCGGAAGTGGGCATCGGTGAAGATTAGATGCAAACAGGTTTAGGGCTGGTTGGATCTTGGATGCGAGACCAAGTAAGAAAGCAAGGTGCGATAAGCTTGCAGGGTGTATGTGACTCAGTGACTGCATGTGATCGATATGTAGGTTCCTGGTTAAAAACCCTTAAATCTGATAATTGGTCAAAGCATACCAGGCATGTGGCGGACCTTCTGCTGCCCCCAAGCTTTGCTGTCACCTCTATATATAATGTCTCTCATATGAGAGTGAAATGGAATATGTAAAGACTGAAAAATTAGAGAGAAAGAACTTCATTAATCCTTTAGAGGGAAATTCACATGTAACAGCAGCATCAGCAAGATTTTGCAGCACCATATAACATACATCAGAAATGGCATATTATTTAAAGGGATTTTTAAATAAATATGGTAAAGTAAATAAAATAAAGATAAATATGTACAGGAGTATCCTAATGATGTGCAAATAGTTGCTAGCGTTGAGCAAGTAGTGTGCAAGCATGTGCAGGATACATTAGTAGCTTACAGAGTCTGAAGCTCTGCTTGCCAGACAATGACGTGAACTGTTGTACAGTGCAATGGCAGTTGGTAGGAATGATTTCTGATGGCATGATTTCAATGGCAGTTGGAAGACATGATGAGAGCTGGGTGACCCTGTCATTGAAAGCATTCTGTTGTTTAAGCAGCATATTGTATAGCCTATATGTTTGTCTTTGTTTATAACAGAGTAGACTTTGTTAATTAATTGGCTCTCCACCGCTCTCTCAAAGGTGTCCAAAGTTGAGCCTAGAACAGAGCTGGCCTTTTTGATCAGCTTAGTCAGTCTCTTTCTGTCTTTAGCTGTGATACCTCTCCCCCAGCATACTACTGCAAAGAAAAATGCCCTTGCTACATGAGACCAGTAGAAGATTTCCAAAACCTTGTCAAAATCAAACATCTTTTGCAATCACCCTTCTCTTTGCTTCAACTAAGTGTTGTTGCTTCAGTTTTGGTGTGATTTGTCTAAAAAGTTGCTCTGGTCCAGATCTTCATCCTTACAATGTGTCTGCAATGGTTGAAAAAAGACCTTTGAGATAAGTAATGGATGAGTAATAAGATCCATCAAATACTTCTTGACTTATTCACAAAGTCAAATGTCATCTGCGGTCACCCATCTAGTTCTTCACTAATACAACGTCCGCAAAGTCGGAAAAATATCGTGTTAATAAGAAAGTGTCTCCGGTGGCGGACCAGTCTCTAAATGATATGTACTGCATGGCCCGAAAGCTTGATTTCATGCAGCAATCTCGGCCCGTAGCCACTAGAGGGCTTCACTGCTGCGTTGGATGTGACGTGTCGCCTTTCCCAGCGTCCTCCGGGCTTCCGGTTTCCCTACGGCCATGGTTGTTTTCATACTGGCGTACTTCGTCTGAGACGTCAGTTTACGGGTATAATGGAATAATTTCCGCGTACGAAAAGGGAATATCTGCACGCTATTTTAATTGTTTGATTGTTCCTCTCTTTCCTAAAACTAAATCTATCGAGTAAAGACATTCATGTAAATGTCACTGTGCTTTTGATGCGAAGGTAGCTTGCAAAAAAAGAATGCAGTTCTCCCCGACCAACGGAGATTTTACCTTCGTTTCTTCGACCGACGCCGAAGGTACAGTGGGCCATGACCGTCATAATTCAGTCAGATTTTATAAAATTTTTACTGTATTTTCGTAGGATATGTATATAGTTACTACCAGGAATGTTGCCAGCAGGTTATGTACCCATGGGGTGGGTAATGTTGACAGGGTCTTACAGGTAAACTACGTCAAATATACAGACTGGTGCCGATTAGGAAATAAGGTGCAAACATTAGTGAGAACTTTAAACTGTTCTCAAATGTATGGTCAAAACAAATGTATGGTCACTTGAGTAGACAAACTTGAAATGGCAGTTATGGTGAAATGCATGTTGATTCAGTGGGATCAAAGGGAAAAATACAGAGTGTACTTCGAAGCAAGGGTCTCCAGTGCTGAAGACTTTGGGGCTGATTGCGGAAAGCATGGCTTACCGCATAAATGGCTATCCCTTTGGTTGGCAGAGCTCAGCGGTTCAATTGACGCCCCCGATGTCAAACTGAATATGGGTGGCAGCGATGCTGCAAAGGATACCTATGCCAGCACTTTCCTCAGGCAGCGGGGCTACGGCTGGCTGTTGGAGGTGGAGGAAGACGACCCCGAAGACAACAAGCCCCTCCTGTAAATAATTATTTTTAAATTGAAAAGGATGATTGCGAGTGAACATTTTATACATCGTATTAGATACACATCTCACACTATTGCCGTAACTACCATCAGTAGCTGTGATGTTTGGCAAACTTTATTTGTTCCTAAAAAGTAACAGTGATACCTTTTGTTTTGATATGGTCATGTCTCACCATGACATATGTGAGTAGGGAGGAGCTGGACATCGACCTAAAGGACATCTACTACAAGATCCGCTGTGTGCTGATGCCCATGCCATCACTAGGTTTCAACAGGCAGGTGGTCCGGGACAACCCTGACTTCTGGGGGCCACTGGCTGTAGTGCTCCTCTTCTCCATGATCTCCATCTATGGGCAGTTCAGGGTGAGTTGCAATGCACACCCTGATATCTGGCTAGTACAGTAAAGATTTTGCTAGATGGGTGATATTATGATTTCTGTTGAAATAAATTTACTGTTCTGTTTTTTTTTTCTTTTGCAATTCTTTTTTAAAATCTGAATTTAATGTTTATGTAAAACCACTTGTAATCAAGACAACTGATTCAAACACATAATTAAGCATCACTTAGATTATTACGATTGTTTTATCTTGTGTATTTCCATCTTATGCATAAGCATAACTGCTTATCTTTGTCCTTAAAGCTCAATTTAATATAATGCTTTTTTATTTCAAAGGTTGTGTCTTGGATTATTACTATTTGGATATTTGGATCTCTGACAATCTTTCTCCTGGCACGTGTTCTTGGCGGTGAAGTAAGTTTCAGTGGAGTGTGTCTCTTGTGGTCATACTGTGCACTGTCATTTTAAATGAAACAGCAACTGATCACAGTGAGAGTTGAACACAAGCCGCTGGAAGCAGAATACATCATTGAATGTTTTCTGCTGTTTTCTTGGCAGGTGTCATATGGGCAAGTTTTGGGAGTAATTGGCTATTCTTTACTCCCACTCATCGTCATTGCTCCTTTACTGTTGGTAATTGGGAACTTTGACATTGTTTCTACAGTAATAAAGGTGAGTATGCTTCCATTTAGTCTGAGAAAGTGACTACTCCACAGCAGTGTCCAGGTTGAGGGGTCAAAAGATGTGTAGCTATTAACACCATTAAGAAGTTTAATTAGCTGTAGGAGTAACTTCGCCTTTGTATGTCAGATTAGCCAGCAATGTCACCCCTCTCAGCGGCAGGGGATAATCCATCTCTGTATCTTGCAAATGTTATTCTGCTCAGGATTTTTTTTTCATTGGGGAGTGTCGGGGGTGGGGTGGAACCTATCTCGGGCAGGGAGAGAGAAACACTGGATGGCATGTACAGATGATAATCTTGTGTTTCATTTTCATTCCCAGCTTTTTGGTGTATTTTGGGCTGCATACAGCGCTGCTTCACTGCTTGTGGGTGATGAGTTCAAAACAAAGAAACCTCTCCTCATATACCCAATATTCCTCTTGTACATTTACTTCTTGTCTCTCTATACCGGAGTCTGATTAAACAGGCTTTGGACTTTTCGAATGGACATTGGGATGGTGGCTTGTAGAAACAGGCAAGTGGATGGAACTCCCAGCTGAAAAATAAGAAAATGACAGCCCTGGACTTCTTTTTTTTTTTTACACCTGTTTTGAAAAAGTGTCTGTAAAGCCAGTGTATTTAACTGTAGCCATGACTCTTATATTCAAATAAAAACACTCTAGGATTTATTTAATTGGTTTCCTTTTAAGCCCTTTTTTGCTGATTTGAAATGTGTATCTCTACAGTTTTTGGTTAACACCTGGAGCAATAGTGCAATATTATTATGTTAACATTGCTTGTTTCTTTACCTGTATCTCACTTGACACATACTAGTTTTTATAATATTTTGTTTTCAGAAGGTGTTGGTGCCAATTGTATTTTTTAAAGAAATTCTTGATTTCCGGAGCACCACAGCTAAAATTTTGTTTTGATTTTTATCAGAAAGGGACTGGAGTAGAAACTGAACTGTACCTGAGATTTGGATGTCAGTTAAACTTTTTATGCCTCTCCATGGTATATGTCACGTTAGTTCATTAAAAATAAAACCATTCCGGCTAAATTACAGAGCCTTTATGTCATTTGTATGGCTGATGTAGAATTAAGGTATATTTGTATACCGAACAGAATATGAGAAGGACGTAAGTTAGAACTTTGTGAGAGGGTGGCATTATGTATTATGTTTTATTTAAGTCGAGTGACGCTAACAATATTTAACTTATATAAACATTTTTAAAAATATGCCATAATTCCATCTTCTAATCTGTTATTGTGGTTATGGTCGCGGGGTAATTCTGTATATGCGACCTAATAATTATTACAAATGTCAACGTTACTTCGTCTATCAGACTACGTTAATAGTAAAGTTCATGTATTAAACATACGAAAGAAATACGAATATATGTGACAATTAATCTAGCACCTTTATAAACGAATGAGACGAAAATATCTTGGTCTTTTGCGCTTGGTGTTCGCCTTTCGTACTAACCAGCGTTCACTTTTAAGAAACCATATATTTTTCCGTTTTACCTATAAACACTACGCGCGTATAAAATGAATAAAAATAGCCATAACCGTAATCTTTAAAGAGAAAAAATATGACCCCGTATGGACACGCACACAGACAGATCGGACGCACCGCCGGGAACAGCTGTGAAGCTGTTTCCTTTGTCAACACAGTAAGAATGGCGCCGCCAGTCCCAGGACGCTGATGCGAATTGTACAGCGCCCCTCGCGGCACGGAGTGGGAGTGGCACCGGGGATGGGGCGCCGCTGCGTTACGCCAATTCCGTAAAACCAACGTCCCCTTCCCGGAGAGCGCTGTCCTACGCTTCCTCAGTGCCGATGGTGAATAGTAACTGGCGCGGCATCGGGAGGAGGAGCAGCGGCCGCAGACGGAGAGCGAGCAGTTGTAGAACGGCGGTAGTTCGGGATTCGGCTTTCTGTCTTTTTTTTTTTTTTTGAACACAGAGTCGAGAGAGAAATTACAGAAGCCTAAAGAGAGAGGGGAGAAAGAGAGAGCGGGGAAGGGGGGAAGAAAATACAGGAAGATGGCGGCCGCGGCCTCGCCGGGCTCCTGCTCGTCCGCCTCCTCGGACTGGGTCGTGCTGAGGGACGGCTGCTTGCGCTGCGACGAGGAGGGCCTGCGTAGCCTGTCGTACCACCCGGCACTTAACGCCATCCTGGCCGTCACAAGCCGCGGCGGCATCAAAGTCATCGACGGCACGTCAGGGGCCGTCCTCCAGGCGTCGGCCTTACACGGTGAGCGGGCGGCCGGACGGCGTGTCGGGGATGGGGGTAAACAGTGTGGGAGCCGCGCAGGCCTGCCGCTGGATGGTGGGGGGCAGGGAGTTGTATCCTAAATAAAATGTGAGGCGAACTGGCTGCTTAAGCGCATCGGGAGGCTGGCGAAGCCCCGGTCGCCGTACTAACGGCAGGGGCGGTTAGCCGCCTGTCAGGCCCGCCCGTTAGCATTTAGCCCCGGTAACCGAGCCTGGCACTAGCTGCTCACGGTGTCCTGCGCTTCCTAGCGTCCCGGGGAGGGGACTGCTCGGCTTGTAGGTTTAATAGCCGGCTTTTCCAGCGCCTATCCGGATGTGTCATGTGAAGGCCTGCCGGCCGGTACCTAGACCCGGGGCGGATGGATTCTCTGTCAGTTGCCAGCCGGTCGGCGGGGGCTGTTTCGCGGAATCTGTCTGAATCTCCGAGTGGCAGGTCGGGCTTTCGCGTCCCGTGAGAGAGCCGGACTTGCTGTGTGCACGGAGGGCGCCTTTACTTAAAATAGCCGAAGGTGACAGTGTGCGGGGAACACGGCTGGCTGGCTTTCTGATCCGCTCCTTCATGGCGGCTTCGCCCCATAAACTGCAGCACCCCGTGAATGCGGCCGATTTGTGATGCGGCTTTAATCTCCTTAGACACCCCCCTTCCCCAGATCAACCCAAATGACATGTTCTTTTATTTTGTGTCACCCTCTAAATGGCAGTAATACTTGACGAGGATCGGATTATTTCAAATATCACAACTTAAGATCGTAGTGTAAGCCGGAAAACAAACGTTTTCTTTGCTGACAGCTAGTCGGATAGCAGAATGCCTTCCATTAAATTAACAATTAATTCATTATATCCACCTCCTTGTTGGGGCCACAGTGTTTGCGCAGATCGATGCTGTATATCTGCAGTTCGATTAACGGGATGGCTAGGTTCTGGAGCAGTAACGTGACATTTTAGCAGCCTTTGAGATGTGCATCCCTGCTTCTCATTGCTATTCGTTTACATCTAGTTGCTGCGTGTGCTTCACTTTGTTTATAAACGTCTGTGTGGCTCACAGAATATTAATATGTATTGTATATACAGTTATTCAATCATCTTCTTCGGCAGTGCTTTTGAATGAAAGCTGTGATGAAATGCTTCAGAATCTAGATGTCGCCCATCCAATCTGAAGGTTGCACTTTGACTTAAGATAGACTTAGCAGCCTGGGTGCATTTGTCAGGAGTGGTCATCTGTGGGAATTTGTATCATGGAGCCGCCACACTCTGTGAAGGACATCAAAACACGTTTGTTAAGCGCAAGGGTGTTTGTTGAAGCCGTTACTCTGCAGAGCGGGTAACGTGTGCGATAACGGCTAAGCAGTGAGTTTCTGCTGGTGCTGGACTGACTTCCAGCTGATGTCTAGCCGAGGTGTTTTTCTGAAAGCTTGGTGTACCAGCCGCTGTTCTCTGGTGCTTCTCTCTGGCCCGGTCTGGGTTTGGCATTGCTGGCATGTCCTCTACGGTTAAGAAGGCATGGTGACCCCCCCCCCCACTTCTCATGACATTAAAGCAGTGTGAGAAACACTTGGCTTTTTGTGGCATCTAGATAGCCACCTAAAATCTTTAATTTCAGAGAAATAAACGGATGTTTTTTTTTTTTTTTGCATATCCATCATTGCAGGTGCGTGATGTGGTATTGATGATATTTCCCAGGTAACTTTGCAAGGTATTTAACTAGTAACCAACTCAGTGTAATTCTAATGAAACCCAGTGTTTCGTTGGCCTGACAACTGATAAACCAACAAGTGCAGATCTAAGTTGATCTAAGTACAGCAAGTATGCATGTCTGTAGTTCTGTGTTATTTGAGGATGATTTGTACAGTGCGCATTCTCACTATTGTCACTGTTGCTCCCATTCAGCTTCACTCCGTGTCTGGCTGTCTTTTGCTTCCACCTCCTATGTTTCTTCGTCCATAGCAGAATTAGTTTTGTTTCCAGCCTGTTTGATGCAGAACACTGGTTGCTGTGAAACGTTTTGTTCTGTTTGTGTCAATGCAAGGGCTATGTACATTATATACAAAGAAACCAGCCTTCCCTTCCCTACCTAGTGTGAGTCCCTTTGGCTGGCTGGTCGTAACTGGATTAAAATGCGAATGAGAGGCTTGAGCCATTGCCCTTCCTATGCCAGTTGCACGGGTTGCCCCGAAGCAGCTGCCATGTTTTTCATGAGACAAGTGAAACCCCCCAGCTTTTTTGTAGGAGGCTAAATGTCCACCTCAATTCTATGGTCACAAGGAAGCCTTACTGACAACCCACGTGTGTTGGGATGACCATGTTCAATATTCAGATAGTGAAGAGTCACTGTGCATGTTTGCTTTTCTGTGCTCTGGATGGTGAACGGTGTGTGGCAGTGGCATCTGGTGCTGAGCTGTAGCCTGATGTTGAAAGTGGTATGCAAGAGCTGTGCTTTGGGCGCAGCATGGGAGACTGGCCTGGATTGGTGCTTTTTCTTGTGCTGAGTTGTGGGGGGATGGGCTGCTTTCGATGCTCAAAACAGTAGAATTTGCCATGAAATGACTTCCGAAGGAGCCGAAGAGTCCTGCCTGGGGATGACCTGTTTGGGTATTCCCCTGTGCTCTACTTGTGACCATCTCTGTGTGGATGGACATGGAGAGAAGTGCTTATAGCTGCCATCCAGCACTACCTGAAATCAAAGGAGGCTGTAGTGAAAGGCGGGCTTCTAGTCATCATGCCGGAGATTCTGCTTAGTCACAGATGCGTGGAGAAACACTGCTGGAGTGTAAAAGAAGGGTGCTGATTTTGGGACAGACTTGGGCTTCGCCCATGAGCTTTTCCTTTTGGCTTTATTCACTGCCGATTTGACAAAGGGAGTGACGTCATGTGCACAGTTCCCAAGCCTCCTGCTCGTGCAGCACGGACTCCACGTTGTGCTCAATCTGTGTGATGAGCATCTGAGCTGATCTGACGAGAGGTGTGTGAACATGGGTCATCTGCACTGATGCTGTTCTTTCTTAAACATCTGGGACTTCAATCTAAGAACTCCTGCCAACACATCAGAAATATTGTGAGGTTACTTCAGCGTCCAAATATCTCATCTGTACCATGAAAAGTGGGTAACCTTACTGTGCTGAGAGTTGGGTATTGCTTGGGTGTTCCAAAATAGCACTAAACTCCAATTTGCCTTTTGTGTGTGAACATGTGTGTATTATGAGAGGAAACCTAAAAAGCGCCCGTGTCCTCATTACTTCTGTATTTAAGAGGCAGAGGTGTGGAATGAGGCATGCAAGGCTTGGCTTTAGCAGGTCGTGGGCAGCTTGTGTGTCTGCAGCACTGCAGAGCATCATTAACCTGCATCTTTAATAGACATCAGCCAGGACTGGGTGCAGGGGCCCCTCACTCACCTCTCTGCACGCCGGTGTGGCCCCTGTGTGACGCCCGATTACATTGTGTCCCTTATATTGAGGCAAATTTCACCAGGTGGGCAGTGAGACGTCAGCACTAGAGGAAGTGAAACTGGACTGTGGCCTGTTTACTGCTGTGCTCAGAGAGTGGCCCATCCTGAGATGGGGTATGAGCTGATAGCGAGCTGGGCAGGACACACAGCTGTGCAGCATCTGCTCCCAACTCGCTGTCGCTGCTGCCGTCAGTCATTATCCTTTTCCTTTGCTACCTGCTGCTGCTTTTTGACTATCCTGCAGTGTTTGTCATTATTAGTGTTATCAGTGATTGCTTACCAGTAATAATAAAATTGAATTTCGGTTGAAATTTCCATTGGGAAGGATTGTGTAATATTTGTCTGTATTCAGTATTTATCCATTTTCTACCTGCATATCTTGGATGGTGGGGCTTGGAGACTATGCTAGGCAGCATGGGGTTCGAGGCTGAGGTACATTGATGGACTGGCATCCTGTCAATAGAGGGCACACACATACGCCCAAACAGTCTGACACGGGATAATTTGGTGAAGCAAGTTAAATTTAATGTCTTTAGACTGTTGTTAGAAACTGAAGAACTAAACATGGGGAAAATATGCCAACAGACAGGAGGTGGGATTCGAACCACCAACCATGTGAGGGAACAACTCTACTCACTGAGATGCTGTGCCACATGTTCATAAATGCTCATAATTGAGGTGATATTCAACCAGATTCATACCAAAGATAAAACTAGAACTGGGTGGATAAAATAATTTTGAGTTTTTCTGGTGTGAAGAAAGAGTACCTTTAATCTTAGTGTTATGAAATGTGTTAGTTTCGCTTGGGGATACACTGCTTTATGGGCGTTTGCCCCATGACCGCTGTGCCGCTCCCATCAGAGGCCATCCTGACTTCTCCCCACTTGCATCTTGCAGAGAAGCCAGCAGGCCGCGTGAAGTGTCAGTACTTCCCAGCGGTGGACAAAGTGCTGTTCGTGGACGACTATGCGGTGGGCTGTCGGAAGGACCTGAACGGCATCCTGTTGCTGGACACGGCCCTGCAGGCTCCCGTTACCAAGCCGGAGGATGTGATCCAGCTCGAACTGCCTGTCACCGAGGTGGGACACTGCCTGCCCTGCGTGCCTGCCCTGCGTGCCTGCCCTGCGTGTCTGTTGAGCTTCACTCCAGCTGTGTCGAATCTTTTGGTTATTGTCAGTCTTCTGTCCTTTTCCTTCTTCCAAACACTCTTTGCTAATTAATCATACTAAGAGAGATCCTAGAGCTGTGATCCTTCGATTGCTCATAAGTCATGTTAGCATGACTGTCCTCAGTGGGATGCCTTTGACCCATTAGCATCCTTGTGTGGGTCAGCTGCAGCCCAAGCGGTCTTGTTCCTCTGATCCCTCCGTGGGGTTGCACACCCTGGTATTTTGCCATTTCCCCAGCGTCCACATGGGAAGGAAGGTGATGGGAGGCTGGATGTGGTGGAATGGCGAAAAGTGTGTGCTAATGTACGGAGGGACACCTTTTTAAGCCTCTTCTCTGGCTTCTGCTTGTGGCAGTGAGGCATGATGCAGCTCCTGTGTGCAGAAACGGCTGTGTACGCTACCACGTGCCTTTGGCCCGATCTGATATCACTGGCTGCCTGCTTTTCCCTGCCGAGCTCCACTTCTCCTTCTGGCTTCTGGGGAGGGTGTTTCACCTCCTTGGCTCCTCTTTGGGAGTGGAGGTGAATGTGAGGTCTCCCCATCATGCTGTCGCTGGCCTGTGGAACTTATTCTCCATACACTTCATATTGTGGCTGACTGTCCTGAAGGTGTTATCTTGACATGGTGATGATCAAACAAAACTTAAAGAATGAAATTTAATGAAGGTAAAACTACTGCCAACTATGGTGCTTCGTAGAAATAGTTTTATAAAATAATGCTGTGTCTTTGTGCTGTGTGTAGTCACCACTCAGTCTGTGCATCACTGTCTCTCTTCCAGGCCCAGCAGCTCCTCTCAGCCTGCCAGGAGAAGGTGGACGTGTCTGGCACGGAAGGATATGACCTGTTCATCACGCAGCTGAAAGACGGGTTAAAAAATACCTCACATGAGACGGCAGCCAATCACAAAGTGGCCAAGGTGAGCAGTCGCCTGCTCACATCAGCCTGGTTTTGAGTGTGTGAATTCCAGGGGAGTGTGGGGTGTACCACATTATGAATGTTACTGGGCAGCTATGAATCACCTTGAATGAATGAGCCGGACCCCACTTTCCAGGTGAGAGCAAAGAGACAAAGAGAGAGGCTTGGGGCATGGTGGACATTTGAGGGGCCAGTCAGAGGCTGAAACACAAAGTCGCATCGTGATTAATTCCAAGCTGTAAGAGGAGTATTGAATGCTTCCTCTGTACACGCTGTTACAGCACTCTGCTTAACATATGATTTTATAATACTGATTGTATTCATTTGTGTTCCCTGGCATCTAAACTTAAAAGCCAGAGGCTTCCTTTAGATGTTTTTCTGCTGGAAGTAGGTTGCTTTGTGTCTACCTGTGGCATGTTACTGAGCTTGCTGTGTCCATGTATGTCACATGTATGTCTCTGTGCTGATCTGGTTTATGGCAATTCAGTGCATGAGCAGGGATACGTTCAGATTTCTGGCTCACAGCTGAAAGCTGGCTCCCTATGCTAGGGGTGTTGACTATTGAGTATTTGACTATTTCTGATCATGAACAACAGTCATTTGTGGCTCAGAATGAGGTGGAGGTTGTACCACCCTTGTGTGTACACATGTATATGTATATGCACTGGTACCATACCCTCAACTGGCTCAAGAAAGCATGTTTTACAAGGAAGGAGTTCTAATAATTCAAGAAAATGACAATTATCACATTAAAGCATGTTTTATTTTTAAAAAGTACCGTGTTCAACATTAAATGAATGCAAATTAAAAGCAGCGTGTTTACACATTTAACTAAGTTGTTTAAAATCAAATTTAGCATAAGCCATTATTTTCATTATAACACATGTAAGTGTGCAGTCTTGCAGTATAGTTGAACATAAATATACACAACAAGCAAAATGTTGCCCTATCAGGGTAGTTGATTATGGCATTAAGCCATTGTTCATTAGAAAGTAGTTTTTCCATTAAGATACCCACCAGAGTTATGTCAAGAGCTGGAGGTGGCATTAAATGAGACGGGGGCGTCCGCCTTGTAATTCTCCATGCAGGAAAAAACTGAACTAGTAAAACTATCTCCACCATCTGCCTTTATGGAGATACCGATGGAATGTGCATTGTAGAATGATGCTATCAGTGGCAATTCTGTGGCTCGTACGCGCATCTAAAGCTGCCAAATCCATTTTCGCGTAGTGCTTTGGATTTCTTCCACTTTCCCTTTCGCTCCCCCATTTCAACATGTGATGCGCAACATGCAACACATTACTGATTTGGCAATGTGGCTGCTGGACGACGTTCTGGAGTTGGTCCCTAAGAAGAATTTAACACTGGTAATATGGAACTTGATTGGATTTTCCAAAACCGACGCATAGCAAACAGTTCTTTGCAAAATTTGCAAAGATAAGGTTCGCACATCATGCGGCAACATGGCGCACCTTTTTCACCACTTCGAAAGAAAATACCCGAAAGAGAATGCTGAGTGTTTTTCTTTCAGGTTTTATTACCATAATTTTTTATTTTTTAAAATAGGGGAATTTGTTTGGTTGTACTGTAAAGTAACTTGCAAAATAGTATTAAAAACGAACATGAAAGAATCGCGGTAAGATTGTGGGTTGTGATCTTGTCTGAATATTTATTTATTTTTCTGCCCACCCTTACGCTCTGCTTTGGTTAGCAGTGAGTTATTAGATAGTCTTCTTGTCGGCGTGGCGTAGCGTGCAGCAGAGGCCGGGGAATCCTCTGCAGCCATTTGATGCAGTGTGTTCACTGCGGTTCCTGTAGTGTTTTTCCCCACAGGCGTGTCCCGTGACGCCGCCCGAGCCGTCACCCGTCCCTCCCGCGCCACGTGAAGTATGACAGCCATGCCGTGGGACGAGCCTGTCCGGTTTGACATGGCAGCTCACGTTCCTCCTACCGTAGGCACTGTGTCACTACTTTGACGGGCTGGGCTGAAAGCCAGGGTGCTGTCCCTGCAGCAGCCGCCCCGCAGGCCTCTGCTCTGCCACCACCACTGCTGCTGTGAAACATGCCAGAGCAGCAGTGCTGTCCTCAGGAGGCCTATATCACCTAGCAGGAAGTGTCAGGCCACCGTGCCCTCTGATTTGTCCTCCTGGATCACAGTCTGCTCTCCTGCTGGGCTTCTCTTGGTCCTGCCAGCTGAGGCTTTGGGCTGTGGGCTTCTGGCGTGTAGAGCTTTTAACCCCAATAGTTTTTCTCAATTCTGTTCCACTTCCCAGACTTATAAATGTCAGAATTAGCAGTTGTTTTCTTTAGTTTCACCTCTGACCTCTGTGACATGGTGTTATGTAACCAGTGATGCCTTCCTGCTGTGTTCACTGTCCCAGATCCTATAAAGGTGTGACCTGCAGCTTCCCACGGTCTAAGTTTTCAGGCATAACAGAGCTTTTCTGGCCCAGTGTTAGGGGCCATCTGGAGCAGAGGCCAACTTTAAATGGGGACATGTGGGTCTAGCTTGATGATTACGGGTGCGATGTCTTTGAAGAGCCCTGATGTGAGGGTCACTCCAGTGAAACTCAGTCATTTGTTCAGGGGATGTGATGTCACTGGCCTGGGGTGAGGTGTACGTAGTTGCCATTCGGCCCTTGAAAATCTGCTGTCCCGTGCGATGTGGCGAAATGTAGCAGTAAGGTCAGGGAATGGGCTAATCAGGCTACTTCAGTTCAGCTGACCACTTCGTTTGAATCCTCACCTTGCTTTCAGTTTGCTTGGTCGTTGCTTAGATGTTTGGATCCCCGCATAAATGCTGAGGCCGCAGGGCTTTCAGCTGCCCCGTGACTGCCATCCGTTCCTCTCTCTCTATGCACGTGGCTCAACACCCTCCTGCAGGCTCCTCGTGGCAGAAGAGAAACTACTGCCTGCCCTATAGCTTCGAGTCATTTTGCCAATGTGGTTTCCGTGTGTTTTCTTTTGTTTTCTTTTTCACCTTTGATTCCTTGTGAGGTGTGCAGTGCATTGTTATGGGGGGGGCAGTCTGTCTGTATAATGCTAAGTGTTCTCTCCTCTCTCCACAGTGGGCAACGGTAACGTTCCATCTTCCACACCATGTGCTTAAACTGGTTGCTGGTGCCATTGTGAATGAGCTGAAGAAGATAAACCAGAACGTCGCTGCCTTGTCTGTGGCCTCGTCCATTATGGACAGGCTCTCCTACCTCTTACCGAGCGCACGGCCCGAGCTGGGAGTGGGCCCCGGGCGCTCTGTAGATAGGTACGTCAGTGCGGCGGGTTCTGACCAGGCCTGGCTGAGATGGGTGGATTTCAGGTGGGCTGGGCCGAGGGGGATGGGTTCCAAGCGAGCCGGGTCGAGGAGGGCGGGTTTCAGCTGTGCTGCCTGTGCTGAGATGCTGACGCCTGTGTTCCTTCCACTGCCTGTGTTCCTTCCAGATCGCTAATGTACAGTGAGGCTAACAGAAGAGAAACGTTTACATCGTGGCCCCATGCTGGCTACAGGTGGGCGCAGCCTGACCCCATGGCCCAGGCGGGGTTTTACCACCAGGTAGGCAGTGTAAGCTCCCTACCCTGCTGCTCCCTCTGTGTCACTGGCTTATTCAGAAGAGCTTTAAGGTCGCCTTTCTAGTTAACCCTAACCGTGGAAATGACAGGGATCCTCAGGGCCGGTACGCTGTTGGCATGCCAACCGCACAGCCACATGGGGAAGGGGGATGGCACATTTGTATGGAAGGAAGCTCCCAGGAGTGATGGGGACCGGGGAGAGCCTGCAGGAGGAGGGCGAGGTGACCGAGCACCGTTCGCATGGAAACGGACTGAATTATTCACCTCTTTGTGATGTGGCATTGCACCAGCGCACATTGGCTCTGGAGTGGAAGGAGTGCCTGGCTGGGAGAGCCTGACACTTTACCAGCAGTCCCTTTGCACACCTTAGTCTGCTTGGTGTTACGTCACTACGTGGTGGCCTCCAGGATGCTCTGAGTGCTTTTCCTCAGAGTCTGCTGTGCTTGCAGGATCTTGCCACTGTAAAGCCTGCAGGTCTTTTTTGAAAGCAGCACCTTGAATGTTGCCCTATGCTTCAGCTGCTGCTAGGTGTGCTGTTTCTTGGTGATATCTGCCTGTGATGATACAGGGAGCGCTGTGTTTCTGTAATAATCCCACTTTCTCCTCCCCCCAGTCAATGTGTAATACCGTTAAATGCATTACAAATGGAGCCTGGTCACGATCCAGGCCCCACCTGCTTGTGATGTGCTCAGAGAGCACATCTCAGACCCCTCTGTCCATGTCTCCCCACCCTCAGCCAGCCTCCACTGGCGACGACCGGGCCATGTGCTTCACCTGCAGTGTGTGCTTGGTCTGCTGGGAGCCCACCGATGAGCCCTGGTACGTTTGCCGCCCCCCAGAGCCACCTGTAGGACATTAACCCTGTTTGTTCATTTAGGGTCGCCATTGTGCTTTGTGGGAAGGACGCGAAATGGCTTATCCTGACAGGTGATGCTCTGGCCCCCATTCCTTCCTGTCGCATCACCTCACTTGGTCTTCCCCCAACCAGGTCGGAGCATGAGCGACATTCCCCCAACTGCCCGTTTGTGAAGGGCGAGCATACGCAGAACGTCCCGCTGTCCGTCACCCTGGCCACCAGCCCTGCCCAGTTTCCCAGTGTGGACGGTTCCGATAAGATCGCCTGCTATGGCTTCGGCAGCTGTCCTCACTTCCTGGCAGCCGCCACCAAGCGAGGGAAGATCTGCATATGGGACGTGTCCAAGCTCATGAAGGTGGGGTCTGTGGGGTGGTGGGGCTTCTGAGAGAGGCTGCGATCAGTATGCCTGATGAAACTGGTGACGATCAGTAGGGCATTTTGTGTGTGCGTTTTGCTTTTTTAATGAAAGTTGCAAAGCTTTAGTTCTTTTATTTATTTTTGCTTCTTGGGGGATTGTAAAAATATTCTTGCTCACCACACACAGTGAATAAAAGTGTAATTCATTAGCCGTGGCCCCAGAGCCATGTCAGCTGCTACCCTGAGTGTCAATGCTGCACCAAAGCATGAAAATCTTGTTGGTTCAGGTGCACTTGAAGTTTGAGATCAACCCGTATGACCCGGCGATCCTACGGCAGCTGATCCTGTCGGGAAGTGAGTCGGCCCTGGCGACAGAGTCCAGGAGACCCACATTAGCCTGGCTGGAGGACTCTTCCAGCTGCTCAGATATCCCAAAACTCGAGGGAGACAGGTACGGCAGGGGGCGTGGTGGGGGGAGAGGTCCAGGCCGGGGCCACGTCAGGACACCATCAGGCTGCCTGTGTTGCTCATTCTGTCTGTCTGGGTGAACATGTACTGCTAGCTTTTCCTGGTCTAGCTTTTATTATTTTATTATTCATGTTTCTGTAGTTTTTCCCTCTTCTTCATTATCAAAGCATTGGGTGGCTGTAAATATTTTCTAGTTGGCTATTTTTTTGTAGTAGCAGATGTTGGAGAGCTCCAAGTCTGTATTGTACACGGAATGCCCCCCCCCCCCCCAAATTTCCCCTCTCTCTCTCTCTTCGGCTGAGGCTGAACCTCCTAACCTCATTCATATCAATGTCTGCCAGTGACGACCAGTTGGAAGACTCAGACAGTGAAGACCATTCCAGATCGGAGTCTGTAACAGGTGAGCCCCTCGCCTTCTCTGGGGTGTCCCGCCTTTCTGTGTGATGTATGGCGTGCTTGTGCACGCGAGTGTGCATGTGGAAACGTGGCTCAGTGTCCTCACCACTCTGCCCTCCTTGTCGACCTAGGCCACCCGTCCCAGAAGGAGAGTATGGAGATGAATCTGGCTGTGACAGCGCTCAGTGTCCTGCAGCAGCCCGAGAAACTGCAGTGGGAGGTGGTGGCCAGCGTGCTGGAAGACACAGTCAAGGACCTGGAGGAGCTGGGCGCCAACCCCTCACTGGCCCAAGCCAAGGCTGACAAGGCCAAGGAGAAGCCAGTCGAGCACCACAACATTCCCTTCCCGTGCCTGTTGGCTGGTGGGCTGCTGAGCTACCGCTCGGTGGCTCCGTCGCAGCACCGCCCCCAGGACGGCCTCGGCAGGACTCGGAACCCCGAGCCGTCGGTCGACCGGAGCCCTGTGGAGATCGAGGGCTGTGGTGCAGAGCTTAGCGGTCCTTCGGTGCTGCAGAGGACTATGCCTGTGCTCCTGCTCTATAGTGTCAAGGAGTCGGATGACAAATCGGGCAAAGTGTTTGCCCAGATGAACAGCTTGATGAGCAAGGGCCTGCACGAGGAGGCCTTCACTGTGCCCCAGATCATCGAGATGGAGTTTGATACCCATGAGCAACTACTGCTGCAGGACCCACCCATCACCTACATCCAGCAGTTTGCTGACGCCGCTGCCAACCTGGCCGCCCTAGACACTGACAAGTGGAGCTCCGTGGTGCCCAAACCGGGCACTCTGGTGCAGTGCCTGCGCCTTCCCAAGTTGTTGGAGGAGGAGAACCTGTATGTGGACAGCATCACGCCCTGCACGGACGGCCTGCACTTGCTGGTGGGCCTGCAGTCATGCTCTGCAGAGTCGCTCAGCGCCATCAACCAGGTGGAGGCGCTCAATAACCTAAATAAGCTCCACTCGGCTCTGTGCAGCCGACGCAAGGGCGAGCTGCGGCCACCATGTGGTCTGGCCAATGGGACAGGTCTGGGTGGCAAGGACCATGAGGTCCACCCTGGTGGGCACCAGCAGACCCCACTCATCCTGCCCTCTGATCAGCAGAGGGCAGCAGGTGGTGGCTACCTCCTGCTCTATAAGCTGAACTATTCTACCCGAATAGTCACCTTGGAGGAGGAGCCTGTGAAGGTGCAGCGTATCCGTGACCCCCAGGATGCCGTCACCTCACTGGTGCTACTCCCGGCCGATGTTCTGGACGGTCGGGAGGACGAGTCGGAGGAGGGACCGGAGGAAGCATCGCCGTGCCTCAAGAATGGCGGGTGTGTGACTGCCAAGGAGAAGCGTGGCGAGCCGGCTGGCCTGGGCCATCTGGTGGTCACTACCCAGGGGGGGTACGTTATGATCTTGGACTTGTCCAGCCTGGAGGTCCTGGCCAAAGTGGAGCCACCCAAGAAGGAGGGAGCCGAGGAACCGGACCCGTTCGTCTCGGTCACCTACTGCTCTGGGACCGACCGGCTCTGTGCTTGCACTAAAGGTGGGGTGGGGTGGGGTGGTTTGGTGCTCTGGGGATTGGAAGTGATGTTCTTAATGGTGATCCTGGATGTTGGAAGTTGGAAGCCACTATAGTTACCTCAAGCTCAAACTATCAGCACATCTTCTAACTTTACACTGAATTGCTTTCCAAATTGGTTTAGCTTAGTTGGAATTGTGTTACTAGGTACTGGCAGGTAAAAATTGAAAAATTGGCCCCATGTTTATGGTTTAATTGTTTAAAAATCATCGCATCTCAATGGATAATTTCAGTGCATTTTTTGAAAAATAATGACACCACACAGGTTGCCAAAAAGAGCATGAAATATCCTGTGTTCTCATGCACTTTAGCATTGAAATAGTCAGTGGTTTACTCTAGACCAGAGATTCCCAACTGGGAACAGAACTGATAAGTCTCTGCGCTTACCTACTGGTACGTAGTGTCACGCTTGGATATCTTTGATACCATCTTTGTGTTGGGTTAGTTTCTGTAACTTGATGATCATCTTATCTTGCTGATATTGAAGTTTTTGTTATTTTTATTTTGTTTTTAACATTTCCGTGTAACTTCTAGGCCATTTAATTTCTTGATTTCTTGAAGCTGTTTGTATTGATGTTAACACTAAGGGTATTTGCTACTCAGATTGAAGTGTAATCTATTGATTGTAGTGTGTGTCTGAGAGAAGGGGCGCTTTTGTGTGACAGCCAGATGGCCTTCCTGCATGCCAGAGTCTTTGCACCCATGTGTCAGTTGCATTCATTTAAAAGCGTTACTTACTGACAGCATCTCAGTGTATGCTGTCATTAATGAAAATGGCTTAAAAATAGTTTGCGGTGCTGTGTAGCATTTCCTGAGTATCTGGTCTATCTCACAATTACTTGGTGTCCTATTCATCTGCATTCCCTCTGTTCCTTAAGGTGGAGAGCTTCATTTCCTTCAAATTGGAGGCGTATGTGATGATATTGATGACGCTGACATCTTTGTTGATGGCCCCCTTTCTAAAGGGGTAGAGCAGTTGTCTGAAGGGACAAAGCCATCCTCGAATCCTTCTAGTCCAGGGATTACAGGTGAGCGGCCCGTCAGCCCCATCTCCGAGCGCCAGGATAGCCTCCGCTTTCCGCGAGAGGTCTCCTGACCCGTGCTTACCTGCACGCTCTCCAGGGGCTGACCTCCTGGTGGACCAAACGCTGAGCGCGGAGACGTTGACGTCGCTGGTGGAGCTGACCCGCTTCGAAACGCTGACCCCGCGCTTTTCGGCCACGGTGCCTCCCTGCTGGGTGGAAGTCCAGCAGGAGCAGCAGCAGCGCCGGCACCCGCAGCACCTGCACCAGCAGCACCACGGCGACGCCGCACAGCACACGCGCACCTGGAAGCTGCAGACCGACAGGTACGCCCACCACATCTGCGTGTTAAGCCATTTTTCTCAAATCTTGCGGTTTTACCTTGTCGTTTCACACACAGCTGTTTTTTAAGTGAGAACTTACAGACAATTTTTAGAAATGACAGAAGTGTGTGTGTTTTTGTTTCGACCTCTTTGGCTCTGATAAGTTTCGATGAGAGAGCGACTCCAGGATGCCTTGGTTTGCTGGCCCTGTTGTTAGTGTCCTTTTCTTGCGCAGCTCTAGCTGGGATGAGCACGTGTTTGAACTGGTGTTGCCCAAAGCCTGCATGGTGGGCCACGTGGACTTCAAGTTTGTCTTGAACGCCAACATCACGAACATTCCCCATATCCAAGTGACCCTGTTGAAGAACAAGGCCCCAGGCCTGGGCAAGGTCAACGGTAAGCGCTTGGCAGTGGGGCAGACATGCATGCCGTCCTGCCTTTGCTTTGGCACTCACTCTTTGACCTTTGACCTGCAGAGACTGCCGTGGACAGACCAATTTCTTTTCCCTTATCCCATGGTGTGCACACCAACGGGGAAAGGAACGGTCAGCCATCGCTTCAGGACTGTTTCACCGAGGATGTCCAGTTCATGGATGTCGAGGAGACTCCAGGTACAGCGTATGTGGGGTTGTCGTAGAGATTGGCAGAGCTAAGGTGAAGCTGCCTGGCGTTTACGGTCAATGCTGCACTCCTCTGTGCCCCGTAGGCTCCCGCCTTTGCTCTTTTTTGGAGGAGCACAAGGAGGACATCCTGTGTGGGCCGGTGTGGCTGGCCAGCGGTCTGGACCTGTCCGGCCATGCAGGGATGCTGAGTCTGACAAGCCCCAAGCTTGTCAAAGGTGAGATGGAATGTTTTTCTGGTGAGATACTAACTTTCGGATGTTGAAGCACCATTTGTTGGCCAGGTGGTTCCAATGAACTGGGCAGTATCTCCATTCTGTAGTGTCTTCACTCGGCCAGGCTCTTAGTGATCAGGTTCCTGAAGGATGTATTTGTGGGAGCAGGGAGCACTTTAGCTTTAGAATAGTCAACGGTGATTCCCAGCCGGGGGTACTTGTACCTCCATTAATGGGGGGTACATGGAAAGATTGTGGCATGTCATTTTAAAAACATTTTTTCAAAAGTTTATTGCATTAAATGGGTAGTTTACCCATAGGGTAGTTCACCCAAAGGTCTCAGATATGCCGTGATGCTATTTATCCATCAGGAATTGTTGTGGTTAGAGTTGTCTAGTTTTGGAGATAAGTCGTAGAATTGTCGGTCTTCTCAGGAATATAATGGGACTGAATGTCATTATTTCTGTGGTGATTAAAGTGCCAAAGAAATACATTTGATAAATGTATTGATTGAAAAACAAATGTCTCGTACCTGAAATCATGATTCGGTTAACAAAGATAATCCGCTGACCTTGTAGTGAGCAGTTTCATGTACCGAACGCCACACACGAACCATATCACTGTGCAGAAGATGTTGACCCAAACCTACCCTGCTATCTGAGTTAGTATTATCAATTGTTATATCTAGATTATCGGTGATATCTAAAGACATAATCATGAATGAATGTCCTTTACAAGCAAGACGCAGGTGTTTGTTAAAAATGGCCTTAAAACAGTGCTGCCTATAAAACACAGCCTATAATTTACAATATTTGGTTTGTAAATATTTGTAAAACATCACTTTTTGTGTTGATTTGAACCAATAACCTTCATAATTACAACCTAAAGCTATGCATTTTTAGTAAGAAACACAAGGATGTTTACTTTGCTATAATTTAGCTGTGCCTGAAGTGGACATGCAATCTATATGGCCTATTTGGCAGGGTGTTTGTATCACAGAACTGCAGGAAAAAAAAGGTTTTTTTTTGTACGTTTGTTGTTTTGTTGTTTTTTTTTTTTTTTTTTTGATAATGTTGTTTGAACAGGTGAATAAATTAGTTGTAACTGACAATGAAAACTCTTTACACACACAATTACAATTTATATTTATATCATTGGGGGTAAAACGATAAGGAAAAAAAATTGCGTTTTATCAATTATATTGATTAACAGCCCAGCTGTAGTGGCGAGGCACCTGTGCTCTTGAAAACATGACCAGATAAACATCAGAACTAGTTCAGTGGTGCTAAGTAAGCTCACGGTATCAAGCTCTCAGCTCTCATTACTGTTAACTGTATTGTCATTAGGGGTCTAAGCTTGCCTAAAACATACCAGTGCCATACCTATTTCTATCAGACTTCTATATTTCATGTATGCTTCAACCTTCACCAAGCTTGAAGTAGGGCGCTATGAATGAAACCTCCAAATTTGGCACCAACCAGTCAGTGGCGGTGCTATGGAAACCGAACACGTGTCCTTAAACCTGCAAAACCAGTAAAACCGATAATTTCATTATTCCTCTTTGATCGTCATATAAATGTCAAAAGTCATCTTTTTGGGGCAAAAATCAGAACAATCAGACCACTGTGCTGATCAATAAAAACCACGCACTAGGGGGCGCTATAACCCAGAAACCATGGGACAGAGGAACATGAAATTTTGTGTATGTATTCATGGCCAGATGTACCACGAATCATGAATCAGATGTTCCATGAATTAATCTACTCATCAAAAATGGCTGAAGACGGCCAATCAAAATTCACTAGGCTATAATTACCCTTGTATATGACTGAGAATCATGAAATTTGGTGTAATGGTGTAATATTCCTTCTGCTTCTTAGGCCAGAAAAAATATGCGGCTTATGGTGGTGCTAAAGCGCCCACTGACCGCAGGCCCATAGACAGTGATGTAGAAATTCTAAAGCCATACATATAGGGGTGGCCGTTACACCAGTGTAATAGTCATTACTGGTGTAATTGTGTACCATCATATGGATTGCACTATACTGGTAACACTGGGAGAAGTCAACAGCATAATTATACAACAGCTTATTAATAAGCAAAGCAAAACTTCTGTTGTAGTCTGAATACTTGTCCTTATATGCATCTGGTTTATCTGCACCGTGTGAAGTTTTTTATTAACAACATCCTGACACCATGTTGTGATAGCCAGATTTGGGGGGGGGTTGAGATCAGATGGGACTATTGCCCTCAATAATATGATATATAATATAATTCATTATTGACTAAAAAAAGGAATAAAACATACCATAAATATAACTTCACTGTCTTCACATAATTTTAAATTTTATTTCTGACAATTTTCACCTATGGTTTAGTCTAAATTCCCGCTGCAGGGTGTGTTTCTTGAAAGCATAGTTCCATCACCTGACAGAAAGTAAAGACCTGCAAGCAAAGTGTGGAAAAGCACTGCCTGGCAATGTATGTAAACTCATTGAAGACCTTGTATCATGACCAACAGATAACCAGTAAAAGACTGATCAGTCTTTTGATTGATATGAAATGGTGAAATTTAATAGTCTCATGTTGATTTAATCTTCCTAAATATTTTCTTGATTGAGCAAACCACAATTAGCTAGTCAATAACAAATAGAAATGCCGATAACAGCAATAAATAGCATTTGTGTCAAGTCACAAACAAACACACACCGTGTTTGCTGTTGGGGGCTAAGAATGAGTAAGAAGCCCATTAAAAAATGGGGCCAGACCTGGCATTTATTAGAAAAACACCATAAAGTAAGTTACTTAGTTACCAGAAACTCAGAATCATTTAGTCCCATTTATTACTATGAAGAGATTCAGTAAATCCCTTACATTTATTTCAATGGGGTTCTAGGAGTAGCTAGATATAACAGTAATAATGGAAAGATAAATTTCACTTTATACATTGTAACTGTAACGGAAATAGTTTACAAATAAAAAAACTAAATGTATGCAGTGTGTATTGCCTTATAATGCGATGTCACACCTCTGACCCCAATATACCTGTACTCCCCAATGTTAATATGAAACCTACACCCCTGAGTGATGGCAAATTAACAAATTCAAAATAAACAGATTTTGTGTAATTATACACATTAAACAAAAAAGAACCCAGTTACATTTATCGTACCAACTTAAAAAGTAAAACGTGCATTTAAATCAGCATATTTATGCACTGTTGCTTTAATGCAAGGTGCTTGCCAAAAGTAGCCACTTAAGCTAGGTGTTGGTTAATAAAGTTAAGCAAGGTTGGAAAAGAGAGAGAAAAATGAGTGGAATGTCGGAAGCAGCCCAGGCGTTGACAGAAGAGGTGACACTCATTCCACAAAAGGGGGGCACCTTTATTATTTGGAACTGGTTCGGATTTAAATCGTCTGACACTGAGCAAACTTCCGTATAATGCAAACTTTGTCACAGTGTCCTGATGGCAAAAGGTGGAAATACAAGCAAACTGTCCCATCACTTAAAAAACACGCATGTCCTTGTATATGAAGAGGCAACCCGCACCCAGGAGAATATTTTTAACTATATAAAGAGACGGGACATGCTACTCCTACCAAAATTTTGGGGGGAATACCCTGATGTAATACAATCACCGTTCAAAAAGTGAAAAATACCTTGATGATAATTTTAGGTTATATCACCCACCCCTACATACAAACAAAATGCTTTGATACTTAATGCACTTTCACTTATAGACAATGGAACATTTGATGTTAAATGTGGCCAAAGTCTCTATTCAGGCTGTAATGCTTGAACCATGGTAATTGCCGCCTGCAGATGTATTTGTTATTGGTTGGTAACTGATGCTAAACGATACTGCTAGCTCACTTGGCACCACTGAGTTAGCTAATGTTACAGTTCAGCTGAGGAGGAACCATTGATGTTTACACCCAGTCACGTTATCTTCAGTGCAGTGATACATTTTGTTTTTGTGGTGAACTGCCCCTTTAACACGTATTCATTCTCAGTAGGAACAGAATAAAAGTTCAAATGGCAGCAGATTTATTTCAATAATTACACCCCTTTTGCTTGGTCTTTTCCTTTGTGAGTCTCTCACTCTGTCATTTGTCATATATGCTTTCTAATTGACAGGGATGTGAAAATTAGCTAGGAAGCTAAATGCTGAAAACCAGATGGTATAAGTGGCTAAAACAACTGGCGGCTGCTGCTTTAAGTGGCAATGGCAGCATGGATTCAAGCTTGGGTGGGTCAAAAGGAAAGAGCCAAAACCCAAACATGCCCACATGTGAATATGAAAGCGAATAATTGAAATAGCTGTAGCTGCATATATACGGAACGATATGCACAATGAAACTAATGAATGCATTGATTGACATAGGTGGAAACTAAAACGAAACATGCTAATTGTGGCTGCGTTGGTTACAGATAATGCTGGTTACAGACAGTAGTCACCGGGGGTTTGAGAGTATTTTGGTATCCCAATAAACGCTAGTGCCGGACAGTGAGTAGCTAATAAGACCCAAGACTGTATGCTGGTTCCGTCTTGCTGAACTCTGATATGTTTCTGGAATAGGGCTAAAATGATTACTCTGATAATTCTCTGCCTTGACTAATTGCTTTATGATCCACGGAACTATTATGCACAGTCTGCAGCAGTGCATAGAAGATATTAACTAGAGCACAGAGAGAAGCATATTGTTGTGTATGTACTGGAGGGAAGGAGAAGTTGGGTGCTATTTCAACTTGACATCAATATTTGAAATTGACACTTTTTTAATTTTAATGAAATTTCATCTCTCCATCCATGTATTTTTTATAACTGCTTATCCTATTCAGGGATGCAGGGGATCTGGAGCCCTTTGCAGAGGCTATGGGTGCAAGGCAGGGAACAACCCAAGATGGGTTGTCAACCCAATGCTTCAGTTCCATATAGCAGATGTTTTCTTCAAAGCCAAATGTAATTATGGTAGTAGTTCGAATCATCACAAAAGAAAAAGGTGGTTTTACACTGCAAGGTTTCAGTGGCATTCCACAGAGGCACTAGCACTAGCTAGCATGAGCACCAGAAGAGGAAACACACAGGTGCTATTGTGGATGATGGACCACCAGAATAATAGGCAAAATCATCGTAAGTTTTCTGTTCATGTATATTAAATTACCATTAGTATGGAGAGGTCAATACATGTAGTCCTTGTAGCTGCTAAGTACACTTATTAAACCCGCAAAGTTGTCTGTTTGCTATCATAGAATTTCTGTTGAATAAGCGTCTGAGAAAATCTTTAGGCTAGAAGCTGAGCTTATTCCATGTTGGACTGTCTGTGTGTGCTTGTGCATGGTGGGCTTGTTGGGACCAGTGTTATTGTAAACTGAAACTGAATCAAAAACAATAACAAAATAATAATTGAAATGAAATAAAAACTTTATTTACCAAAAAACATGTTGGACTTTAAACTGCAAAAAGTACTGCCACGCCACCGTCTTTCTTACCTAGTATAACCACAATAACTCTTCTTCTGGAAGATTTTGTGGCTGCCGACCTGCCCCTTTCTTAGCCACGACTTCCGTGCTTATCAGCCTTGTTGTACCAAACAGTGGCATGCAGTGCTCTTCCGCTAACGGTATAAACAGAAGGATACGCCAAATTTATATGGATTAACTTAAACTATCAGTTTGATTTTCACGAGGAAAATGAAGCATTTAGATGACTCAGTCATTTGATAAAATAGTTTTTAGATTAATCGATAGAATAATAGTCGTTAATGGCAGACCTACAGCACAGTCAATGTAAAGCTGAACTAGCGTTATGCAAATTGTCGTTGAGATGCTCCTAAACTTTTGGTAGTTTCTGTTGTTTTCGACCACTTTTCTTTCCACTCCTTTCAAGTGTTTTTTTTATCAAGTTATTAATCTCAATTTGAAAGATGGCTGGGAGCACTAATTATATCCATCAAGAAGACTTAATTTGGTAGTTTACAATGCTGTTATAAACTCCCGAGTTTAATGACATTAAAATTTGCTCAGAGAATTCCTTGAAAGGTCATTTGGCAGAAATAGCATTCTGTTCACTAGCATTGGTATAGTAACAATATGAGTATCTTAAAATATTGCTGAATACTGTCCCTCCATAAACTTGGAGGACCTAAGTTATCAGTTAATTATGCTAGTGGCTAAGGTCAACAGCTTACTGTGCTAACTACAAATGGAGCCTGTGTGTATTGCCATATTTTTAAATGTATGTTGACAGTGATTTTTGTGGGTCATGTGTATTAGTATAGGCTAGAACTTGGGGGAACGGGGGAATTCCCTTGTTACAGCAGCTGGGCACATTATTATCAACAAATTCAGTTCTAAGAAATATAAATATAGAATAATAAAACCAGTATGTTTCAAAATTTATATTATACAAATATTAAAAACCAAAAGAAGATGCAACTTATCTGGATGGTGCCAGTAAGAATGTATGTATTTGCATCCAAACACAGTGGAGATTTACAATACATCATAATGCCTATATAATGGATTCATAGAACATTCAGTGCACCTTCATAATGCATTCATTATAAATTTATAGAACATTCATAAGCAGCTTGTAAGTATACCTTAAACATCCTTACATACACTAGGGAGCAAACGTTGCAAGCTTTGTCATTGTGATATAGTAAAGGGTGGATCACGTAAAAACACGAATGTCTGTGAATATGAAGCATACGGAGCCCCTGGAAGGACCTCTACAAAACATTTAAATACTCCAGAGCATGTGAGCGGAGCAGAGCGATGAGAATTTCTGCTCCTTGCTCACGAGGCTGCTGGCTCTGCCTGTTCCTCCGCTCTAATTCGCACTTTCCTCCCGCTCCAGTCGAATCGCTCCACGCGTGCTCCAATTTAAAAGAGGGACGAATAATCTGCATGCCTAACAAGTGTCACCTTAAACCTTTGTGAAATATTTTGCGAACTCCATCTCTGGCAATTTAGACACTTTTCCACCTCAACAAGTATGGTACTTTTGGTACTTTGGCTTGTCCATTGACTTCTGGACAAGTATCAGTACCAAAAGTTCAAGCACCGAAAGTGACAAACCAGTTGGGATACTGCTTTGGCACTTGGGTACTTTTGGTGTGTAGCTTGATTGGTTATGTAAATAGCCCAATTCTGAAACATAATGTGACAACAATGAACGAAGTATAAAAAAAAATAAATTGCGATCTGGTCGGAGGAACAGATACAAAATGATCAGGATCTATATTATGGCATGGCATAACAAGACATTTAAAAGGTATTTTATTTAATATACTAGGGCAGCATGGTATTGGAGAATTTCCAAATATAGCGATATAATTTTGTTATAATAAATATTGGGGTATTTATAAAGCAAAATTAGTTAACATAAATTTCTCATAAACCTGTCTAGGAGTGATTTAAACGGCAAGGATGAGGATGATTATGATAGTCTCAGAGAATGTGCTCATGCAAAAGCAGCAGAGGTAAACTTTAAACTGATTTAAAAAATATATATTGGATAAGCCTATAAAATGAATAATCATTAAAATTGCAAAGTTAGCTAAGCTTTTTGCCAAGCTTTTTTTAAATTCAGAATTCAGTACAAAATGCCCCGACTCACGTTCTGCTTTATTCAGCATCTGTACCAGTTTTTACGCCAGTGGAAAACCAGCACAAAAGAAGTACCCAACTTTTGGTACTTGAGATATCAACAGCACCAAAAGTATGGCACTTTCGGCGGTGGAAAAACGCCCTTAGTGTGACAGTCTTGATAACTGTACAGGTGAATTCTGGGTAGATTTGGGCACGCTCCACACTCTGACCAAATTCCACCAGCTCCTTTCCTCGCTCATGCTCCGCTCTGATCACATGCTCTGAAATGCTCATACTTCCATGTACGTTTCATGTTTCATGATGGAACAGGAAGGGGCCATCCCCAACTATTCCCACATAGTTGAAAGCATAGAATTGTCCAAGATGTCTTGGTATGCTGAAACATTAACAGTTCCCCTCACTGGAACTAAGGGGCCTAGCCCAATCACTGAAAAACAATCCCATACCATTTGTCCTCCACCAAACTTTACAATTGGCACAATGCAGTTAGTCAGGTAATGCTCCTGGCATCTGCCAAAACCCATACTTGGCCATCAGACTGCCAGACAGAGAAACATGAGTTTTACCTCTTGTGTTACCACCACTGGACTCTGAAGCAGTGGTATGCGCTAGGGCTGCACGATTTTGAGAAAAAACCTAATTGCCGTTTTT
>JAODKM010000058.1:18410748-18425110 GCA_026780845.1 Petrocephalus sullivani
TTATTAAATTGATTATCTATGATCAGACACCACATCCTAAAGCATTTCTATGCTCTATTCAATTGTGTTCCACTAGGGGGCCTTTTCAGTCTGGCCAGGGGCCACTGGATGCACAGGTGAAGCTACTGGAGTTCACCCTGGAGCAGAACTTCGAGGTGGTGTCTGTGAGCACCATCTCAGCTGTTATTGAGTCCATCACCTTCCTGGTGCACCACTACATCACCTGCTCAGACAAGGTGGTGTCACGTAGCGGCTCAGACAGCTCGGTGGGGGCACGTGCCTGCTTTGGCGGCCTCTTCGCCAACATCATCCGCCCGGGCGATGCCAAGGCTGCGTGTGGTGAGACCACCCGAGACCAGCTCATGTTCAACCTGCTCCGGCTGGTCAACGCCCTGGTGCAGCTGCCACTGTCTGGGGACCGTGAGTTCAGTGGCCGCGTGCCGCCCTCCGGCAGCGGTGCCTGCGACAGTGTCTCCGACGAGGAGAAGGTCTGCGGCAGCAAGGAGGCCTCCAACGGGGGTTCCACCTCCCTCCAGGGCCCCGCAGCGGGTGTGGCCGACTTGGTGCTGGCCAATCAGCAGGTCATGAGCCAGATTCTGTCTGCTCTGGGCCAGTGTAACAGCAGTGCCATGGCCATGATCATAGGTAGGTCATCCAGTCCTGGCAGTATCTCCATCACAGCACTAGGGCCACCAGTGACTTTATTATAGATCTGTGACTTATTATTATTTTTTTTGTTCCTATTTATTATTATTTTTTTTTGTTGCTCTCTCTCTTGTTTGAAGCCCATGATGCTTTGCTTCCAGGAGCCAGCGGCCTCCACCTCACCAAGCATGAGAACTTCCATGGCGGTCTGGACGCTATCTCTGTTGGAGACGGTCTCTTCACCATCCTGACCACTCTGAGCAAGAAGGCCACTTCTGTGCAGGTCATGTTGCAGCCCATCCTTACCTATATGGCCTGCGGCTACATGGGCAGACAGGTGGGGGTGACTATGAGCCAACCCTCAAATATCAGGACCTCCTTGGTCCTTCATACCCCTGGAGTAACCTTTGGCGTGTTGCCTGTCCCCCAGGGATCCCTGTCTACCTGCCAGCTTTCGGAGCCCCTGCTGTGGTTTATTCTGAGGGTGCTAGATACCAGTGAGGCCCTCAAGGCTTTTCACGACATGGGTACGTCCCGTCCTGCCTGCCGTCAGTCCCCAGGGATGCTTCTCAGGGAACTCTGGATGCTTATTCACAGCCTAGTTCTTCCTTTTCATGGTGAGCTGAGTGCTCCCCTGTTTGTGTGTGTTTGGGCACACCCAGGTGGCGTACAGCTGATCTGCAACAATATGGTGACAAGCACACGGGCCATCGTGAACACAGCCCGGAGCATGGTGTCCACCATCATGAAGTTCCTGGATTCGGGGCCAGGAAAGGCAGCGGATGGCAGCCTGAAGGCCCGGGTGTTGGCTTCCGAGCCTGATAACGCAGAGGGACTGCACAACTTTGCCCCTCTTGGTGTGTGGTCCTTTGGTGTGGGGGGGGCTGCTATACCACAGCAATGTACCATAGCAAACCGTACTAGTCAGCAGGACTCGCTGTGACTCAGTCCGGAGCTCCAGCAATGGATAGATTCTTCCCTCTGTACCTATTTATAAATCGCTAATGTCCTCTGCAGGCACCATCACCTCGAGCAGCCCCACGGCCCAGCCGGCAGAGGTGCTGCTCCAGGCCACACCCCCACACCGCCGCGCCCGTTCTGCTGCCTGGTCATACATCTTCCTGCCTGAAGAGGCCTGGTGTGACCTGACTGTGCACCTGCCGGCAGCCGTGCTTCTGAAGGAGGTCCACATCCAGCCCCACCTGGCCTCGCTGGCCAGTGAGTGTCCATCATGTGCCTGAGTCACTGTGGCCATGCTCCCCACGCTCTATTATATTAGGAACCACCCCACAGAGGGCGATCATTTAGGATGCCAGCCCCTGACACCCCTGTTGAGAATGGATTTGTTAATGTTTTATATTGTCCTTTGTAGCATCTTGCTGGTTCCCCAGATATGGTCCAGGATCAGTGCTAGATTAAGATGGCCCTCATCTGACTTGAGACTGGGTTCTGTACTGTTCAGGTCATTTCTGCTTCGCTTAGGCACCTGCTATATGAGCTCATTATGTCTCCCTTTGACTCCTCCCACCCCAGCTTGCCCTTCCTCTGTCTCCGTGGAGATCAGCGCCGACGGAGTCAACATGCTGCCCCTGTCAGCTCCTGTGGTGACCAGCGGCCTCACCTACATAAAGATTCAGCTGGTGCGGGCGGAAGTGGCGTCGGCCGTGTGCCTGCGCTTGCACCGGCCGCGGGACGCCAGCACGCTGGGCCTCTCGCAGATCAAGCTCCTGGGCCTCACTGCCTTTGGAAACACTTCCTCTGCCACCGTCAACAACCCCTTCCTGCCCTCCGAGGACCAGGTGTCCAAGACCAGGTGCGGTCTGGCGTGTGACTGAACGCTTTATCTCACCTATTTAAAAACCAAAAACAAAACAAGCCAAAGTTTATTCTGGATGGTGTGCGGTCGACGTGGCTGACGTGGTGGTGAATGATGGGGTGCTACAGGCTAGGAGGACTGGTAAAGGACGCCGGTTAATTGGTCGGTGTCTCCTGCCCCCCTTAGCATTGGCTGGCTGCGACTGCTGCATCACTGCCTGACGCACGTCGGCGACCTGGAGGCCACCATGGCTGGTGCCGCCGCACCTACCGCCAACCTGCTGCAGACGTGCGCCGCGCTGCTGATGTCCCCGTACTGTGGCATGCACTCGCCCAACATCGAGGCCGTGCTAGTCAAGATCGGCCTACAGTCCACCCGCATTGGCCTCAAGCTCATCGACATCCTGCTGCGCAACTGTGCTGCCTCCGGGACCGACCCCGCCAGTGCGTGTGCTAACGGGGCTGGGGGAGAGTCCGCTGTAGTGCTCCGCAGCAGTCGGTATTAGGTTTGGTGCCCTGAAGCTGCTGGGGTTTGGTGCTCTTGCCCCATCTGGGCTTTTCTGCCATCTGGGGCTCAGTATTATTGTGCTGTCTGGGTTTATTGCGCTTCTGTCACCAGGGTTTAATACCCTTAGTACCCTAGCAGTATCTGGGTTTACTGTTCTTAGGTTCAGTACTCCATGGGCTCTAACACTCTCCGCTTCTTACCACACAGATCTGAACAGCCCTCTGTTATTTGGGAGGCTTAATGGCCTCTCATCTGACTCCACCATAGACATCCTCTATCAGCTCGGCACAACCCAAGACCCTGGGACGAAAGACAGGTATGGTGTGGCAGCAAGGAAATGGCCCATTTGCCCGACCTGAGCTCATTATTTTTTTTTTAAAGGATTCCTTTGCTTCAGGAGCTGATTAAGTCATTTCTCTTTACCTGACGTGTTTGGTCTTTCCGACACACTTGGGGATCTCCTTGGGCTTCAGCTTACTAACCTGGGTCTAACCTGGGTGACTCTGTGTCCTCTTCCCAGGATCCAGGCCCTCCTGCAGTGGGTGCAGGATTCGTCACGCGTGGCGGCGCTGAAGCGGAGCGGTCACGTGGGCTACAGTGGTCCTAGTGGCCCCGCCCGCGAGTATGGCCTGCTGATGCCGTCACCCTCGCACCTGCACTGCGTGGCAGCCGTGCTCTGGCACAGCTACGAGCTCCCCGTGGACTACGACCTGCCGGCGTTACTCAGCCGACAGCTCTTCCAGTGAGTCGATCCGGGCCGGCCCAGGAGGGATCTCGCTGCAAATCGAGCCAAGTGCGGTTTTGATTCCCGCTCTCATCCTCCTCCAGGTTGCTGTACAACTGGTCCATGCTGCTGCCCTGTAACATGGTCCTGAAAAAGGCTGTGGACAGCCTGCTCTGCTCCATGTGCCACATCCATCCCAGCTACTTCTCCCTCCTCATGGCCTGGATGGGCATTGTGGCCCCTCCCTCCGAGCAGTCGCCCGCCCAGCACCGCCACTCCATGACTGACGACGGCAAGAAACAGCACGACCTGAGCGCGGCGGCCCAGACAGACGACTCCAAGCACGCCCGGGCACCTGTTGCCCTCTCGGAATGCCAGCTGGCCACACTGGCGGCCGCCTCCCAGTCGCAGGGTGCCATCGAGCAGCTGCTGGCCTCCGGGCTCCCATCCCTGCTGGTGCGCAGCCTGGCTGCCTTCTGCTACAGCCTGTTGTCTGGCTCCGAGGCTCTGCCCCCCGAACCTTCTGAGCCAGCCGACCGCCCGCGGCGGGCCCATTTAAACCAGCCCCCCTTCTCCGGCCGCCTGCCGTTGACCGCCGACCTGGTCGCCCCTGTCTTGCGATTCCTGACTGAGGTGGGGAGCAGCCATGCCATGAAGGACTGGCTGGGCGGCCCAGAGGTGAACCCGCTGTGGACAGCCCTGCTATTTCTGCTGTGCCACTCGAATGCCACCGGCAGTACGCAGGGGTGCCAGGGACAGACTCCGCCCTCTGGCTCCCGTTATACCCTTGGCACATCTGGCAGAGGGGGCGGGCTCACCACCCAGCAGAGGACGGCCATCGAGAATGCCACAGTGGCTTTCTTTCTACAGTGCATCTCCTGCCACCCCAACAACCAGCGGCTCATGGCCCAGGTGGGGCGTTGCGAGCCGTGGTGTGTGGGTGTGTGTGTGTGTGTGTGTGTGTGTGTGTGTGTGTGTGTGTGTGTGTGTAAAAGTCAGTGTAAAATGTGACGCCCTTCTGCTCTGCTTCATGTAACTTTATACATGAAATCTTCCCCCAAAGGTGAGTTTGTGGAGAATTTAGGCCCTGCTGTAGTTCTCGCTAACATGCCCCCTTCTTGCTTCCCAGGTACTCTGTGAGCTCTTCCAGTCAGCGCCCCAGCGTGGCAGTGTTCCTGTCTCCGGGAACATCTCAGGCTTCATCCGCCGCCTCTTCCTGCAGCTCATGCTGGAGGACGAGAAGGTTACAGTCTTCCTGCAGTCCCCCTGCCCGGTGAGTTCCGCTGCCTGTGGGTCCGCTTTCTGTGTTCCTGTAGATAGTGGTTTGGCCACTAGAGGGCAGCAGAGATGTGTGAAAATACTGTAGACTGGGATACTGAGCGGTGCTGTGTGTGACCTTCATCAGCCAGTGGGTTAATATTAATGCTGGGCATAGATGTTCAGATGATTAAAGTAGCAGGCAGTTGCAGTTTGGCGCAAAAGGAAATTTAATCGTGTAGAACTCAGCATTTTAAACCCTCATGGCCTTGTCCATTATGTCCAATATCACTCCATAAATCCATACCTGCAGTTGCTCGAGAAATTGTAATGGTGGGAGGCGCCACGGAGTCCGGCCATAATTCACACACGGTCGGCTTGAGATGTGCCTCTGTGAGCTGCCTGATTTACCAAGCATTTGGGGCCTGGCGATGCAGGCTGATTAATGGGCAGTGTGAGAAATGTCATGTTTACACATTAGATTGTGAGGGCCCAATTTGTGAATGGATTTATGGTGGTGGCGCCAGGGCAGCTGACCCACATGAGTCTGGGTTTTGCTGGGATCATTCTGTGATTTGCTCCCCAGCTGCCAGTCCAGCTTGAACATGCGAGGATTACTGACTGGCCTGCTCACCATACTAACGCTAACTTTTTAAAAGTGCTGAGTTTTTCAGTTGATTTGGGCTGTTTTATCTCCTTATGCAACATGAAGAAATAATTTATGGTCCTTTCATCTGACTGTAGAATTTCCTCATTTCCCACTGTTAGCTTGGTGCAGCATGCAGCCTTAGCTTTTTATAGCTGGAATGGGCCTTTATAACTGGAATGGGCCAGTTCTGGGCTCTCTACGAAGAGTTTGCATGGGCCCGTTTTGACCACTGGCCAAGTGGAAAGCTCCTCAGTCTGTCTGAAACCTTTTGGACTTTAGAGCTACAAGGTTTGGGAATGTGGGCTTGCTGCCTGCCCCAGGACAGGAAGCAAGTTCCCAGCCTGCAAGTGCTTCCCAGTCTGCTGCTATCTTCATCCCTGCGGATTTGGGGGGCCCTGCGACTTAATGATGCGCAATTTGAGGAGGGAGTAGGACGTATGCAGTCAGCTTCGTGTTAACGTCTGTCTCCTGTCCCCCCCAGCTGTATAAGGGTCGCATCAATGCTACCAGTCATGTGATCCAGCACCCCATGTATGGAGCCGGCCACAAATTCCGTACGTTACACCTGCCCATCTCTACTACCTTGGCGGAGGTCCTGGACCGTGTCTCAGGTGTGTGTCCCCGTGTCCCAATCTGTTTTGGCACTGAAGGCCTGGGAGGCTGACAGTGACGTCTCTATACTGGGAGTGATGTTGCTATGGCCTCCAGCTCTACACTTTCTCGCATTTATTCCTGTCTGCCTGGTATCTTCTCCTAGAAGGGAGGGTCACTGTGATTAGAATCACTACGGAAACTGGTGTCACATCAGATGGAGACGCTCTTGTGACTAACGGACAGAAATGATTCTGCGCCGTAGTGCAGTATCGCTTGGGCCTGGGGGGCCTGCGAGTCTCCGACCGCCCGACATTTGTGAATAAGGCTGGTGGTCCCCACAGCCAGGATGCCCTTGTCTTCTCCACCAGACCCGGCTGATCCTTCGCTCATGTCTAATTATTCACCTGGCCCCTTAGCCAAGCACTGCAGTTTTATTTCCCTGAAATAGTCTGTAGATAAATTTATGTGCCCCCCATCATCGAAAAAGAGCTTGGTGATTAAAGTGGGCCGTGGCAGGCAGGTTGGCTGGAGAGCGCACCAACGCTCCGGATCTTGCTCGCGTTATCCAGCCACCAAGGTCACGCGGGCAGGCAGCACCGGACACATGTCGTCATGATGGATAGCCATCTCAAGGAGACCTTGAGGAGGGAGGCTCCGCCCCTGACTCCCCTGCCTGGCGGCTCCAGCTGCACGCAGGATGCTCTGAGGGAGGTCCCGAGAAGCAGCTGCTGCTTGGCTCTTACCAGGAGTCTGCCAGTCAACCTGACATGGGTTAATGGGTTAATTTTCCAGCTTCCAGCCTCCTGCTCCCAGTGTTTTTTAAACCCTTACCCAAGGGTCACCTGTAGTTTGGTGTGTCAGTTACTGCACGGTGGGGGGTCTGAGAGCATTTGTTGGTCCGTTCATTCGTGCATGAGTGACCTGGCTGGAGCTCTTGACTGGTATGGCCCCCTAGTCCCTGTATTTCCCCATTTCATTGACCATCCCCCCCCTGGCTTTTGCAGACACCCCCAGCATAACAGCCAAGCTGATTAATGAGCAAAAGGAGGACAAGGAGAAGAAGAACCATGAAGAGAAGGAGAAGATGAAGGCCGACAATGGCTTTCAGGACAATTACAGCGTAGTGGTGGCCTCAGGTACATGGAGTGTCCCCTCCCCTCCTCAGTGATGGCTCTCTGTTGGCTCATCACGTTTCCTCTGGTCTTCTTGGTATCGGAGAGTGATGTGGATGAGGGGGTATGTGGGGCCACTTCCTGGCAGGTTGGGTCTGAGGAGCCATGGCCTTTGTGCTTCGCTGGTTTATCTGTTACACAGGCTCCTGTACCTTTCCCCAGGCTTGAAATCACAGTCTAAGAGAGCAGTGTCCACCCCTCCCCGTCCACCTTCACGTCGGGGCCGTGTGATGACTGACAAGCTAAGTTCTGCCTCCGGAGTAGATTCCTCCTCTAAGACCATCAGCGTGCCCGTCTTTCACCTCTACCACAAGCTGCTGCAAGGTACGTCAGGCAGAACCTTGGGGCTAACTGACACTTCAACCCTGTCCACTCTTCTTCACGCTGCGGACACATTGGCTACAACATGTACCTCCCTTGTAACCCTGTGCAGGTCAGCCACTGCCCCCTGAGATGACTTTGGCTCAGCTGCTCACCCTCCTGTATGACCGTAAGCTGCCCCAGGGCTACCGCTCCATCGATCTGACGGTCAAGCTGGGGTCGAAGGTCATCTCTGACCCTAGCCTGTCAAAGACGGACTCCTTCAAACGGCTACGCACGGAAAAAGGTGAATTCCACTGGCCATCTAGGGCCTTGGTCTGAGTGTATGCCGACCTTCTCACTGAAAGAGGTAGGGATGGCCTGGACAGCCATTGATTTGTCTGCTTCAGCAGCTGGCTCATCACCAACGCTTTACTCCAGAAGTATGCTTGTGTTCTCTGGGTCTGTCAACTTGACTCATGCAGGAAAAACTTAAAATAAGTTTAGTCATTAAATTCAGCTGGAACTGAGCCAGTTTTTTGAGGCTTTTAAGTTTTAATGATCAGGCAGAGCCATGTCAGACCCAGGAGCATTTTTAGGCTCGTTCTGCATCCACCTTACTCGCACCACCAAGTATCCATTCCTGCAGCATAGGCTCCTTCTGTGGTGAGTTGGCCCGGTTATTCCCAGGCCTCCCTAGAGATATCATCTATCCTGGGTCTGCCCTGGGGCCTTCACCCGGTTGGACATGCCTGAAACGCTCCCCAAGGAGGCATCCTAAATACATGCCTGAACTACCTGGCTCCTTTCAATGCGGAGGAGCAGCGGCCCTACTTTGAGCCCCTCCTAAAAGTCCGAGCTCTTTCAGGCTGAGCTCAGACACCCTGCATAGGAAACTTATTTCTGCTGATTGTACCTGCAATGTCTTTCTACCCAAAGCTCATGACCACAGGTGAGAGTAGGAAAATAGATCGACTGAAAAATCAAAAGCTTTACCTTCTGGCTCAGCGCTCTCTCTCTACCGCAATAGAACAGTACAGCGTCCGCATTACTGTCAATGCTGCACCAATCCCCCTGTCTATCTCCCGCTCCCTTCTTCCCTCACTCGTGAACAAGACCCCGAGATAATTAAACTCATCCTCTTGAGACAGAAACTCATCCCCCACCCGGAGTGGGCAATTCACCCTTTTCCGGCTGAGATCCATTGTCTCAGACGTGTTGATCCGCCGATGCATACTCAGCTGCAAACCTCCCCAGTGCATGCTGCAGGTCACAGCTCGGAAACACCAACTGGACCACGTCATCTGCAAAAAGCAAAGGCACGATTCTGAGGCCCCTAAACTGAACCACCTCCGCCACTTAGCTTCACCTAGAAATTTTGCCCATAAATGTTATGAGCAGAAGCCACCCCAAACTGCTAATCCAACTGCAAAATGTTATGAACAAAGGACAGCCACCCCAAACTGCTAATCCAAAGCCACTGTCCTCAACATACACACAAACTCTGGTTAGCACAGAAGTCCAGTCACTGATCACTATTAAGGTTCTGATTGGACAGGCCTTTTCTCCCAATCACACCCTTCCTGGTTTTACATTACCCATGTGAGTGCTAAAGTCCCCCAGCAGAACAATGGTAGTCCCAAGAAAGTTGCCTATTAGCACTCTTTCCAAGGTCTCCAAGAAGGCCGGATGCTCCAAGCTGGTGTTTGGTTCATATACGCAGGCAACAGTCAAAGCTTCTCCCCCAACTAGAAGTCCGATAGGAGGCAATCCTTCATTTACCGATGTGATCTCCAGTGTAGTGGAATAGGGTCCAGCCCTTCTTCTGGAGTTTGGTTCAAGAGTCCGAGTCCTGCATTGAGGTGAGCCCGACCTATATGCAGTCGGTGTCTGTCTACCTCCCGAGTTCTTTTCCCACCAGAGGAGTTACATTCTATGTGTCAAGACCCAAATTTGGTGGCTGACGACCTGTCCTTTGAGGCCCCTGCCTTCGACTGCCACCCGACCCCTTCGCCTCCCCCTGCAGGCGGTGAGCCCGCAGTAGGGCAAACCCATGTTATTCCTTTGAGCTATGCCCAGCCGGGCCCCATCAGTAGAGGCTCGCCTTCCAGCTCCTTGTGAATTACATATCAGCCCTTGCCTGAGAGTCACTGTCCTGTGGTGTTTTCAGAAGAGCGCCCAGCAAATACTGTTTGCCATCCATTTAGCCCCCTCACTGCTGTCCCTGGTCTGTCCTTGGGGGGGGGGGAGCACAGGCTGAAGACCCTAAATGCATTTTATGCTGTCCTACAAATGGATAGAGCTTTTTATAGCACCCTCCTCCCCCTAGATGCGTACATGTTACCTTGAAGCATTTTTTCCTTTATAAATTTCACTCACATTGAAAGCATAGACTGACAGTTTTTAGACTAGTTATTGTCCCGTGATGAAGCGACTGAAACCCGTCAATAAATGTGGCCGCCTTACCACAGCCCCTAGTCATGTGTGGGCCATTCAGTTGGGTTGGCCCTTTTGTTCCGCTTGACTCCCCATCTGCTTCAGCCTCTTGTTGTTAGAACTTCATGACTTATCAATTTGCATTTACAAAGTCTCAGCACAGCAATAGTCATCTTTTTACTTGCCCTGTCCTCATCGGTTTGGAGGACACAACAATGGTCTTGGTTGATGGCCTCTGACTGGACGCCCTCGCAAACAGGCACATGATGTGGATTTTGTATTGATCACGTTTTTGGTCAGTTGTCGTTACGTGTAGCATGATTTATTCATGGTTTCTGTGTCCTGAACTTTGAGTTCTGAGTTTATAACCTCCTTAAGTGTCTAAATTCCGCAAGTGAGCAATGGGTCCCTTAGTGGCTCCCTCTCACCCACAGAGCATGGCGACATGCTGAGCCCCTGTCCCCCGGATGAGCCCATGGGCCCGGGCGAGGAGTGCCTGGAGGCAACCATGGACGACTCTCTGCTGGATAGCAGCCCCATCCAATCGCCCCTGCAGGTGTTTGCCGGGATGGGCGGCCTGGCCCTGATTGCTGAGAGGCTGCCCATGCTCTACCCTGACGTCATCCAGCAGGCAAGTGGACGGAGCTCTGGGCCATCCGCCATGCCTCTTCGCCAAGTGCCGCGCTGAATTCCCCTTGTCCCCCACAGGTGAGCGCGCCTGTTGTGCCCTCGGCCCCCCAGGAGAAGCCCAAGGACAGTGACCAGTTCGAGTGGGTGACCATCGAGCAGTCGGGCGAGCTGGTGTACGAGGCCCCTGAGAGCATCGCTGCTGAGCCGCCACCCGTCAAGTCGTCGGTGCAGCCCATGTCGCCGATCCCCGCCCACTCCCTGGCTGCCTTCGGCCTTTTCCTGCGGCTGCCCGGCTATGCTGAAGTGCTCTTGCAGGAACGCAAGCACGCCCAGTGCCTCTTGAGGCTGGTGCTGGGCGTCACGGACGACGGCGAGGGCAGTGAGTCAGCCAGGCGCCGGCCGATGTTTGTAAACTCCCCCCCACCCCCGCCGAGAAACGGCTGTCCTGCCCATTTACAGTTTAGGCACGTTGGCAATCCTCTGATGGCCCTGTAGTCCTCCAGAGAGTACCTGCCTCTGCATTGATGGCTAATTCAGCTAAATGGCTTACATTAGCCTGCTTATGCCCCCACTCGCACACCCCCCCAGGTCACCCCGTGTTCCCATTTCCTGTAATAGATGCTATCCGAGCTTGACTTTGTGTTGCGGTTGTATGTTAGCAAATGTTTCTCCAACCCACCCGGCTGTCTGCCTCCCAACAGGCCACATCCTACAGTCACCATCGGCCAACGTGCTCCCCACGCTGCCCTTTCATGTTCTGCGCGCCCTCTTCAGCTCCACGCCGCTCACCACCGATGACGGCGTGCTGCTGCGCCGCATGGCACTCGAGATCGGCGCCATCCACCTCATCCTGGCCTGCCTTTCTGCTCTCAGCCACCATGCGCCCAGAGTGCCCAGCGCTGGTGCCAACCAGGCCGAGGTCAGGCTCGCCTTCACAGGCCCGTCAGTCTGTCTGTTTGTGTCTTAGAAGTCAAGGGCTGAGAGTACATGGCCGGTATAGAGATGGGCATGTCCCCGCTCCCACCCCAAAACAAATATGGAAAAACCTGCTTTGGCTTCCGGAAAAACCCTAATTGGTTGACCTCTAGTGTTTGTGCTTGTGTGTCTGTGTGTTTGTCTGTATGTATGGGTGGGCAATTTGACGATTAGATTGTGAACAATTAAATGTCTCTGCGATCTAACTTTATACAGACGACATTTATAACATGCTAGAGTGCACATTCTGTTACTTGCAGTTTGATGGCTCAAACACGCATTAAAAGTTGTTTTGTCAGCCAAATCCGTTTCAACACACCAATAAACCAGTAATAGCAAACGGGTACTGCCCTGGATTTCATCCTCTCTCCCTTTCGGGCTGTCATTCCCTGGCAATGCAGTGGCACAGACGAGGATGGTGGAGCTGGTGCCAGAAAAGCACCAAAAGCACGGTAGCTGCTGTGGTGGAATGGCTCCCGAAATGAAGTGACACTCCTTTACAGGGGGTGGCAGCAGTGCACCACGAGTATTTGCCAAGCATCATATGAAAGGAGAGAGGAGAAATAAACCAATTACACACGAGCACAAGTGCACACATCTCTGTGGACAAATAATCATTAAAAACCGTTTGTGATCAAGTCATAAGAGCAGACAAAGCGAATAAATGAGGGAGTTTGATTTCGTTCCGAGTGTAATTTCAAGTGGCCCATCAGGCAGGGAGGTGTTATGTTTTGGTAGCCCGGTGGGAGAAGTTAATAGCCCCAGAACATCGGGCAGCCGATTTGGTGAGCCCTGTAAATTGTTTTTGGTCTATGACGTAATAGGTCAACTGGAAGAAAGCCCAATACTAACAAGCCGTATCGCCACCAATCATGGCACAGTGGGAGATGCTTCCGTCAATAAATCGATTCCCCTCTCGCGCTTGTATACTGGGACAAGGATAGTAGTCCAGTTAAATGGCCTAGTAGAACTATAACCATAGCTCGACTTAACTGTCCGTGAAAACGTGCTGCCTGTGCCTGTAGCATGCGTTTGCTCACATGGTGTTGGCAGCGTTACTGTAACTGTGTCAAACATCTGTGTCCCGTAGCTGGCCTCTCGGGGCCCAGGGGATCTTCATCCACAATTATCACCATTTTACAGGGACTCTGCCTGCTTCATGGACTTCCTGCATATTTTGAGCACCTCAGGAGATTGAGTATCTTACTCCACATTTAACATGTTAGAATGAGGTGCTGAGGTGCAAGGAGATCAGCTCAAATGCAGCTCCAGTTGTACTGTCGGGCCCAATCTCTTCCGCCGTCCAAATTCATTTCCCCTGTGACGTATCACTCAGCTGTTAGACCAGGGGTAGGGAACCTGATCCATGGAGAGCCGGTGTGGGTACGGGCTTTTGGGATGAATTCTCAATCAGCCAATAATAAAGCATCGGTTGTCAGCTCCTGTCCTGGTGACCCAGTCTTATTGGCTGATTCAAAAGTCATCCCAAAAGCCCGCACCCACACCTGCTCTCCATGGATCAGGTTCCCTAACCCTGTGTTAGACCGATGATGCAGTTTCAAGGTACCCTGTAAGTTTCAAGCTCACCCTTACCACTGCAGCAAGACTTCACATCATTAAAATACGCTTACAAATGTATTTTATTGATTAAGTCATTGACATTTCGGTTGATATTTCAACTGACATGTTTTAAGGAATTATTAATATTTAGTTTGAATGCAATGTTTTACCGATTTTATAATCAACGTTTTATTAGAATATTAATGCATACTTTAAAGTTACCCTGTAATTCTCAAGTTCGCGCTTACTGTTGCAGCAAGAGTCCACAAGAGTGAACTCTTGTGAACACACTCTTGTGCAGCAAGATTGGTGTTTTAAAACTGCATCATCACGATTGCATCATTGGCCTAACTGCTGAGCAATAGGGGAAGGAATTTGGACGAGCAATATACTGCTTGTGCAATTGACCCTAAAGCGGATTAGCCCCATTCCCCTCTGCTTAGCACCTACCCCTCACCTAATCCTTTGTCACCAGCCTCAGGTGTCCAGTGGGCACGCGGCAGGCACCGGTGAGGAGCAGCAGCTGTACTGGGCCAAGGGCACGGGCTTCGGCACGGGCTCCACAGCATCCGGCTGGGACGTGGAGCAGGCCCTGACCAAGCAGCGGCTGGAGGAGGAACACGTCACCTGCCTGCTGCAGGTCAGCAGCCCACCGCCCTGCCACAACCACTGTGTGTTCACAACCAAAAGCCTAACGGCCACTATTCTTGGCCTCCAGGTGCTGGCCAGCTACATCAACCCCGGGGGCTACGTAGGCTCTGGGGAAGCCCCCCCAGGGGAGACCCGGGGTCACAGCAACACCGCCCTGCCTTCAGTGCTCCAGGAGCTGCTTAGTCAATCCTGCCTGATCCCGGCCATGTCCTCCTATCTGCGCAATGACTCTGGTAAGCCGTGGCATCTTGCTGTCCTGCACCGTCGCTGCATCTGCTCTGCTTGGCATGCAGGCGAATGGAACAGTGAGGTCTTATTCCTGTGAGGGGGGGGGGGGGGGTGGAAGTGGTGGGGGAAGCCAAATTCGGGGGGTTCGGGGGCGGGGGGGGGGGAGGGGTGAGCGCCTAGGGGGTATTTAAATGTGATTGGTTGTTTTGAAGGCGTTT
>JAODKM010000058.1:18435970-18454396 GCA_026780845.1 Petrocephalus sullivani
CGCGGCACAAGGAGATTGATGCTCTAATGTAAAAAAAAGAAAAAAAACGGAATAGAGGGGGAGGGGTTATCTGCGTCTCTCCCGGCTCTAGGATGGGGCGGAGGGAGGGGCGCTCCGTGGGCCCCCCCCCCCCCCCCCTCATATCGCAGTGAGATTCAGGGAGGAGGTGCTGTCATGAATTATGCAGCCACACCACCAGCTGGAGCGGGCTACTCTGCTGGCCCTCCTCCTGGGAAGGGGGAGTAGGGGGCTCAGTCCCTCCTGCCCAGCATTGGCCAGCAATGGCGATGCTAGGACTTATCCGCATGCTGCATGCCGTGCCCTCGTTTATCCGCATGCTGCATGCCGTGCCCTCGTCTGGAGTACACTAATGCTATGGCTGTTCATTAGCCAGGTTTGTCTTGGGGGCGAAATGTGCCTGGGGGAGGCAGGTATGGTAATGGGACAGACAAGACTTTCGTTATGGGCTGTCTGTGCTGGGGGAGGGTTGTCCTGATGGTCACCGCTGGGTCCCCAGCCAGCATTGAGGGGAACGTGGGACACCATCCTCGCCATCCAGCTCCACAAACCGCCTGCACATTTGCCTTAATAAAACAAAAGCAAATCGGGTCATGTATGGGTTTGGAGTCGGGTGACTTGTAGCTGTTACGTAAAGCCAGATGTCTGCCGGCCCGCCTCGTCGTGCTAGGGTGAAGGTACGCTTTGGGCTAGGTGCTCCAAGGCTCCATGTCCACCTGCTGGTGAGGGCTGGTATTAAGCCAGGCCTCACTCAGGATCCTCATTCAATTTCTTCATGCTGCGCGAGTTAAATGACATGGAATAGAAAATTGGTGGTGCTCAATATTTTCTATTTAATGGCCCATTAGGTGCCGCCTATTCTTGGATCGAGCTTTTCGGGATATTAAGGCAATGCTGAGATGAGCCGGATGTCGCCAACGATCCCACCAGCCAGCCGACATCTCAAAGGCAGCCGGATCCTGAGTGCTGCATGCGTGGCTTTGTGTGCTGGAGGTGCCATTTGTCTGCAGCAAGGAGACCCGGCTGATGTTTGCTTGGGGCTTCATGACACAACTGGTGCTGCTTCCAGGTGTCTGTGTGTGTGTCTGTGAGAGTGTGTGTTTGTTTTTCTGTGTGTGTTTGCATGTATCTGTGCATTTCTTTTTCATATTATTGGACCTGAGAATGTCTGTGTCTGAGAGTGAGAGTGAGAGAGTGTGCGCCTGCATATATCAGGGTGGCTCTGTCTGGCTCCTTCAGTCCGTGTCATGCTCTGCTAGCCTATCAGGAGTGCCGTCTTCAGGCTGGAAGAAGGACCTGGTGTACTTGGACCTGGTGGCCCCTCCCCCCTGCCACATAACTGCCACTGCAGAGATTTCCAGAACTCTTTCCTAGGCTGCCTTTGTGTGGAGTGGTGGTCTGGCCCCGGCACTGCAGGGTGCTTCTTGTGGTCTGGCACCGGCACTGCAGGGTGCTTCTTGTGGTCTGGCACCGGCACTGCAGGGTGCTTCTTGTGGTCTGGCACCGGCACTACGGGGTGCTTCTTTTGGTCTGGCACCGGCACCATAAGGTGCTTCTTGTGGTCTGGCACCGGCACTGCAGGGTGCTTCTTGTGGTCTGGCACCGGCACTGCAGGATGCTTCTTGTGGTCTGGCACTGGCACTGCAGTGTGCTTCTTGTGGTCTGGCACTGGCACTGCAGTGTGCTTCTTGCCTTTAGCCTGCTTATGTTGACACCTCTGAGGCCGCATTCCAGCACCCTCCCACTTTATTACCCCGTTCTTGGGGCATCTGAGCCGGTCTGTTGATGGTGATGCTGCTTCTCCACGTATGATTGTCCCTGTTAACAAGCTCCATCTATTCCTGCACCTGCCCCTACCCTCCCACCCCCCTCCACCCCTGACATGTTTACGATTCTGTGTGGCCTCCCTCCATCGTCCCCACACTCACCCCCAGTCCTCAGCCCCCTCTGTGCCAAACCTCTCTTGCTTCCCCGTCACGTTGTGTTGCCATGCGTCACCATGCTCAGAAAGTGATGGTGTTAAGGTGAGTCAAGCCCCTGCAGCGTGTCAGCGTGAGTCATCGGCTGCCTCACGCACGCGTGAACGCACCAACGCTGTTCCCTTTGGGTAGATGGGACTGCCCCCCACTGCAAATACTGTCAGGCTGGGCCCAGCCTGATCCGGATTTTTTACATTAGTCGCGCTGCTCGCAACGGAAAGGCATGAAATGAGGTGATGTCTGACAGCGTGTCTGCCAGCTCCGCTGTGTCCCTGGTCCTGGAGAGAGACTTGTGGGTGCTGGGACCAGCTTCCCAAGTCAAGGGAAGCTTTGGATTAGTTGCAATGGGCCGGTTCACGGATCGCAACAGCAGACTGATTCGGCAGATTGTGGACTGAGATGAATGTTGGGCTGGAGCAGTGTCCTGCTTATCCTGCTATCCGGGGCGCTTTTGCTGGGCCTCTCTGCCCTTCACCCTCTGACCTCTGTCCCCTGTGATTTAATGTAACTGTCAGGCCTGCCAGGGCAACGGGACATGATGGCGATGATGACCTGCGAGGTGCTGTTTGGGGTGGGGCTTGTAAAGGTCCTGCAGAGTGGGGGGGCATGCAGACACCCTGCCCCCGATGCACTTTTTAAAGGGACTTTGCTGGGCGGTCGTAGCAACCACAGTGTCAGAGGGTGAAGGGCAGAGAGGCCCAGCAAAAGCGCCCCGGATAGCAGGATAAGCAGGACACTGCTCCAGCCCAACATTCATCTCAGTCCACAATCTGCCGAATCAGTCTGCTCTTCCTGCTCATCTCACCTCCTCCTGTCTCTCTGCTGCCTTCAGTGGCTTCCAGTCCTCGGCCCTCTTTACCTCAGTGAGAATGAGACGCTCACTGGTCTCACTGACCGCTTCTGCTAGTAGAGGCATGCAGGCTGCACCTCAACCAGTAGGAAAGTAGGTTGGATGGCAGTGGTGTGAGCCACTGTGTTTTGATTGGCTGCTCCCTGTCCCCTTCCCATCTGCAGTGCTGGACATGGCGCGGCATGTGCCCCTGTACCGCGCCCTCCTGGAACTACTCAGGGCCATCTCCACCAGCACGGCGCTGGTGCCCCTGCTGCTGCCACTGACGGGCGACTCGGCTGAGCGGGCCAACCAGGAGGAAGAGGAGGAAGGAGAGGAGGATGAGCGTTCTGAGGGCCAGACCTCCGTGGGCATGCTGCTGGCCAAGATGAAGACGTGCGTCGACACTTACACCAACCGGCTAAGGTGAGCGGCGCCCCCCCACCCCCACCCCAGCACGAATACGCTCCCCTCATCCCCGTGCTCAGTGAGCACCTCACGTCCGCCGTCCAGCTTGATCCGGTTCTCAGTCGTCCGCGAGTGCGCGGGTCACGGCTGCACGCGCCCCTGCATTAGTAATGCTGGGAGGCTCCAGGGGCCCGCGCGGCCTGAGAGCTGCCCTGACTCATGTTGTCTCCCATCCCATCTTCTGCAGTAGCTTATTAGCTTAGATGAGCCTTTGCATTGGGTACCTCCCCCACCAGTGAGAGAGAGATGTTTGTGGGGTACTTGGGGAGGGGCTGTGCTAGCAGCAGCTTTATGGGAATCTCCATGTGTTTCCTTTTGTAACAAACCCAATGCTGTCGGAATCTGCCAGGTCAAAGAAGGACAAGAGCAAAGGAGCGGTGAAGGCAGAGACCTCAGACCCGGAGCCAGAGGGCCTGACGCTGCTGGTCCCAGACATCCAGAGGACAGCGGAGATCGTCCATGCAGCCACCACCAGCCTGCGGCAGGCCAACCATGGTGAGGCTTCAGCAGGCACTCTGCTCTTCTGCCTTATGTATGAAATGGTTAACCTGCAGTATTCTCTGCTACACCTTCTTTAATCGGGACAAACTGGAAATCCGTGGGGCCTCTGCCTAAGCAGAGCATGGAGCCCAGCTGGGTCACCTGGCTGCATCTCCTGTGGGGGAGTCAAGCCCTACTCTCTGGAGCCAGGTGTTATTTAGTGTCAGCAGGAAGTGGCTCATCAGCGGCCCTTTAATGGCGTGATTGAGTGCCAGACCCCTCACCCCCCAGCAGTCTGTTAATTAGCCACGCTGATCCTGCTAACTTGCTGTGCGTACGTCAATGGCTGCCGCTGATATACGGTGCCTGATTGCTCCGCCTGAACTATTCCCACAATGAAGGACAGGAAATTGATGCACGTGGGAGTCGGCTGAATCCCACCTCCCCCCTCAATGGCTCATCTTTTGTGCCGTTTCCCCTGCACAGAGAGGAAGCTGGCGGAGTCTTCCAGGAAGGCCGCTGGCCGGCCCAAGCCCCTGTCAGTGCTGCGCTCCCTGGAGGACAAGTACGTCGCGGCTATGAAGAAGCTGCAGTTTGGTGAGTTGCCAGCATGCCCAAATAGCCCCTCTTAGAATGCGGTGAGGCGCGGCAGCTTGGGGCCCCATCGATGGAGGAGGAGATCGATGGAGGCGCCGGGGCTAATTGGGGCTGAGTTTAATGTAAACAGGTTTGCTTTGGTTCAGCTGAGTGGAGAAGAGGGGGCTCTTGGGTCAGGGGAGGAGGTTTTTAGTGTGCATTTCTGAAAATGGCCCTTTGAATAGGTGTTAACCCCCCCTTCCCCCTGCAGACACATTCGAGATGGTGTCCGAGGATGAGGACGGCAAGCTGGTGTTCAAGGTGAACTACCACTACATGTCTCAGGTGAAGAATGCTAGCGATGCCAACAGCGCAGCCCGCGCCCGCCGCCTGGCTCAGGAGGCCGTCACGCTCTCCACCTCCCTGCCCCTGTCCTCCTCCTCCTCCGTCTTTGTCCGCTGTGACGAGGAGCGTCTGGACATCATGAAGGTGCGTCCCGGTGGGCAGCCCATACTTGCATCAGCCTCGCAATGGTGTAATGTCAGCTTGTTAGGGGGCGGAGCCTGAGGATTGGGGCTTCTGACTCCTATGCTTTGTCTTGTCTCTGAGCAATGTAAACGGCTCTGATCACAGACCTGAGCCCTGCTAAACCCCCCCCCCACCACCACCACCCTTCGACTGCTGTGCTTCGCCACCTCGATCACTGGCTTTTCAGCTCCTCTGATGGAGGATAGCCATCAGTATGCTATGACACCCATACGCTGTATCTGACAGTCACTAATCCCCCCCTCCCCCCCAGGTCCTCATCACGGGCCCGGCTGACACCCCTTACGCAAACGGCTGCTTCGAGTTCGACGTGTACTTCCCGCAGGACTACCCCAACTCCCCTCCCCTCGTCAACCTGGAGACCACCGGTGGGCACAGTGTGCGCTTCAACCCAAACCTCTACAACGACGGCAAAGTAAGTGGGGCCGTTGTGCGGAGGGGGCTCTTTCACCTTTGCTGATTGCTGAACCTGCTTGTCACGGTGACTGATGCTGCCATCCAACCTTATTTCCTCAATTGGTGATACTGTGTTGCTGGCTGGTGGTGCCATGGCTGGGGTCATGCTTTGCAGTGTAGGGTCCCTTTAAGACTACCCTATTTGGGTACATGGATAAGCAGAGGGAGCAGGTCTCTCTCCCACTAGTAACGCTCTGTCAGGGAACATCCATTTTCACAATGGGAGAAGACTGCCACTGTGGAAAGGTCCTCTCGGTCATGGATGTATATAATCATGCCAGCCCCCTCTCTCCTAGGTGTGTTTAAGTATCCTCAACACCTGGCACGGGCGACCCGAGGAGAAGTGGAATCCCCAGACCTCTAGCTTCTTGCAGGTAAGGGGTTTAGCTGCATGTGGGGCAGGCCCCAGGGGTTTCTACCCCCTATTCACCTTCTGACCTGGCATATAGTTGGATGTTGGAGTATCACTGGCTTCCAGCTGCCTGTCTAAGGTGGCTTGATTTGATTGTATTCCCTTTACAGTGAATACATATGCTTTTAGGAACGGGCTGCCACAAATACTTTCTTGTGAGCATGATAACTCAAGAAGTATTTGACAGATCTTTTTCCAAATGTGCACAAGCATTGGATGAGTGACAAGCTTAAAGGGATCAAATTTTGCAATAAATCACATCAGAATTGAAGCTGTACCTTATAATGATGTCAAAGTGAAGGGCAGCCATAGGCACTTGATCTTGTCAGTCTAACTGACAGTGTAAGATTGCTGGATTTTTTCCAAGCTTAGCACATTTTGCGGGTGAGGGCCTGGACCTGTTTTGAGACAAATCACAAATTGAAGCAATGGCGCTTATTAAACGGGAAGGATGACAGCAGGAGGCAGTATTTGATCCTATTACTCTATTTAATCTTTGATGGATTTTATTACCACTTCAGAAAAAATTATATTATATGGGTGAAAATCTATACCTGATGCACCTGAGGGAAATCACCCCCAAGTTGAAGCAGCAGCACTTGGTGGCAGTAGAGGGCAGAAAGGGAGGCTGCAGAAGTCTTGTGAACGTTTTCAGTTTCAATCCGATTCCGATTTTTTTTTTAATTATTATTATTATTTTTTTTTAAGAGATCCCACTTTTTCAGTACCCATACACTGCCAATGTCTGAACAGGGGGTATTAACTGACTTTAGCACCGATCTGATACCAGGGTTCTCATTTATAAAACAATGCATAGGACTCATACTGAAAGTATACGTACACAGCCAAAAATGGCCTGCGCAAAAAAGGAATTGTAAAACCATGCGTATGCACACCAAGCAGCAATGTTCTGTTTATATATCTCACTCTGCTTGGAATTGTGCGACCATGGATCAGCTTGACGTTCTGCCCTCCACACGCCCCCATTCTACCATAAATGTTCAACGCGAAACACCTCATGAATATTTAAGTATACAAACTAAACACAATACAATTAAAATTAAACCAAATTAAACACTTACGTATCATGGTAACCGAGAGGAGATGCATGAAAAGAAACAGAACGTCTCTGATATTAAAATCGAGGTGCTGGTGGGTGAGGTGGAGACTAGAAAACTCCACCTCACCACTGTTACTTTTGTTTGGTGGTCAGAGCAGTGGGGTGACAAACGAATGCAGCGAGTGCCAACATGTCGCAGCTGTTAATGCAGTAAGCAGCGAAAAAGACAGTACGTGAAATTTTTAAAAAGAAGGTCCGATCTGAAGGTGATTGCAGCAAAAAAAAAAGTACGGCGTGCCACCAGTGGCGTGTGCCTTTCAGGCCCCGTTTTTTCATGACCAATGATTATAAATGAGGCCCCCGAGTTTTTTTTTTAATACAAATGTATGCCAAAAAAGTTTTATTGGGCTGCTAGAAACCTACATAACATACTGTTCCACATTGTTTGTACATCTTATTTTAAGCTAAAATGGGAATAAGCTGTCTTGCGATTGATTTGTACTAATCGATTTAACAAGAAATAGGAGCTATGTTTTTATAGACTACCGCAAACTAAATAAGTATCGAATGTAGAACGGTCACACATGGTCAATAGCTATGGATCAGTGCCGATACCGATCCGAATATCCGGTTGGTGCACCTCTGTTGTGAATGCAGCAATCATTCATTTCATGGTTGTTCTTGAGTGGTTCTGAAGTAGAGCACAAGATGATTTTCTGAATATTCAAAAATGGCAAATTTTATTGGTAGTAACTCGATTGCTTGTTGGAGAAATGTTTTAAGGTTGACTCAGCAAAATTTATTGTGGGGGAATTTTTATCTTGGGCTAAACAACTCCCATCCCCTCCTATGGACCGATTTGACAGTTTTACAAAAATGACCTAAGCCTGCTGTAGGGGGTTCGATAGAGCTCTTGCAGGATGTGTCATTATTTTTTGTTTGTTTGTGCATACTCATTTTTCTTTCTTTCTTTGATAGTGTTCAGTTTTCACAAGTTTGGGATCTGATGTGTTATACAGATTTTAGTGTCTGTTTGACAATACATAGCATTTATTTATACCATTTGTGTGTCTATTATGTTGTGTGTCTTATAATGTCACAGAAAACAGTGCAAATGAAAAAGATTTAAATGATATTTTAGTACATGAACGTTAAGATGTACATGAAGAAAGACACATAACCACCTAATTGGGGGGGAAAAGTTTGTGCAAATTGGCATTTAATTGGGAATGTACAATAAATTAATAGATGGACACCCAGTCCCCTGCAGGCTCTCCTGCCATGTGCCAGCCCACAACCCCCCTCGCGTCATGCCATTCAGTATGGTTTATTTAGACTGAAGCCAGTACCCCAGCATCCTGTCAGCCCCTCCTCTGAAAGCTGACCCCCGAGTCTTGTATCCAGGTGCTGGTGTCCGTACAGTCGCTGATTTTGGTGGCAGAGCCCTACTTCAATGAGCCTGGGTACGAGAGATCGCGGGGCACGCCCAGCGGCACACAGAGCTCCCGTGAATACGACGGCAACATCCGCCAGGCCACCGTCAAGTGGGCCATGCTGGAGCAGATGAGGAGCCCCTCGCCATGCTTCAAGGAGGTACGTTCCGGCTGGGGTCAGTAGGGGGGTAAGCAGGAGTGGGGGCCTGTGAGTGTGTGTGTGTGAGAGAGAAAGGGAGCGCGAGAGTGAGTGGTGGGTGTTTATGAGCCTACATGTGTTGGCGGGGGTGGGGGGGATTCCTCCTGCCCGAGTGGTTATTAAACACTCACCCTGCATGGGGAATATTAAAGAATAGAATATAGAATATCTCTGAGGAATATTAAACAGCTATAAGCAATAAATTCCCTGTTTATTAATATCCAGGTAGGTAATAACTTCATCCCAGTCGCACCTCCCTGAGATAGCGATTTCCTCTTGCCCTTGACATGCGCTTGCACACGCGCTGCATAGTGATCGCTCAGTGACACGGCCTGGGTGTGCGATGCCCATGCTCTCCCGATCACTTCCCCAGCCCCCACATGAATAATAACTGTTACCTAGCGTGGGACTTTTCCATTATTCAATAGGAAATTGCTCTGAGCAGGCTTTCCGTCAGCCCCCCGGCCCACCTGACACTCACCTGACGCCATGTACTCTGATAAAGGGGGACGACGTGTCACTAAGAAGGAACGTGAGTGGTTCTGTTGGACGTGTGTTTAGCGTGTCAGCTCAGTGTGTGCTGAGTATGGGCCTTAGTCTGTCACTGGAGCTGGCTCAGACGCTGAACCCAGACCTGGCCCTCACTTAACCCCTCGCTTGGCCCCATCTCTTTGCCCCTTTAAATGGCTCTGACGTCCCCTAGCTGTGGATTGCTGGATCTGAATGTGAAAGCCCCCCCCCTTCGCAGCGTGCAGCTGGGCCCCGGGGGGGGGGAGTGTGGAGAAGCACTCTGCAGCCACTGGGGTTTCCATAGTGACAGTGCCAGGGAAATTGATGATGTTCCCAGGCCCCCCAGCACTGAACCCCTCAGCTCCACAGCAGACACCCAGCTGGCTCTTTTGAACCGTAAGAACAGTTCACTCAGAATTCAGCATGCCGCCCGCGGCCGACGCACCCAGAGCCTGGTGGTCACCGCTCAGGGGCTGCTTCAGGGGGTGTGGGCCATCGGTGCTCGGGGGCCTGGTACATCAGCTTCTGGGCCATCATTCTTTCCTTTATGTGAATGGGAAATGAAATAAGGCTTTGCTGTTCAGGTCATCTGTTCAGCGGGGGGTGCTCACAGATCAGCACACGCTCTTCTTTCACAGCAGGCTGCACGCCATTGCCTTGGGGCCATCATGGTACTGTTTGGTAGGCCGGAATCCCTAATTCTGTAGAGTGGCGCACACTGCCTGGATGGGCATATATGTAGGTGAGAGCTCCTGATCACAGGCACAGAGGCTTAGCCCACTCAGCCGTACGCTGCCCCATGTCGCACTGCTCTGTGACATTTAGTTTAGGTGCTCAAGTCTGTGACTCATGACATTCTGCAAAGGCAGTTGTGGCCCCCAAGTTGCTGTGACCCGTCTGATAGAGGCCCCCAGCCCTCATGCTGCTCTGTGACCCATCCGGCCGAGACCCCTGGCCCCGACCCATGGGCCATGCAGCTGACAGTCTAGTCTTTGAAGGCAACTCGTGATTATAGGTTTGTGATGAACCCCATATGTTCTTGTCCTCCTCTGCCATTGTTGTGTTTTGTAGGCAAAGAGGTCATCACACGATTTTCAGCAAGGGTTCCACCTCATAGCCAGACTTACGCTAAAATAATAATCAGTGTAAGCTATCATTCCTCTAGTTTGACCCTGACTTGTTCAACATAATTCAACTGGGGTGAAAAAAAGAATAAGTGTCTGCATTAATTTAAATATCGTTTGTAAGGAGTCGACAAACTTTTCAAGATGGACGTTGATAATTAATGTTGTAGCATAATGAACTGGTCCAGAGATGATGGCTTTGAAACAGGACGTGGATGGCAGCTTCTGAATCTGGAACTGGCCTCCTGGAGAATGTTGCTAGAGCTCAGCATAACTCTGGGGCTAGCGTGGGCTGCCCAACGGCCCATCACTCTGCTTCCGACATGCTGGCCTCTCACCTCAGGTGACACCCACGCTGGGCAGTCTGCAGATGGCACCCACGCTGGGCAGTCTGCAGGTGGCAATTAGCATGGCAGCCTTCCAACTCCTAGACTCAAACCTTTGCTCATCCTAAGTGTAACGGCACAGCTGCAGAATAGATGCCTAGGAGGGACATGTCCCCCTTGTGTTCAGGTAGGTGCTCCAGCTGTGCATCTGAGCTCTTCCTTATTGTCCTCCGCAGTAATTTTATTTGCAGATAATCCTGTAGCCCCAGGGGTTTAACTCCACGTGAAATACTGACTTCATATGTCCAAGCGGGTCCATGTGTGTTGGGTGTGTGAATAGGAGCCTGCCTCTCTCTTTCTGACCCTGCTCTGTACCTCACCCAGGTGATTCACAAGCACTTTTACCTGAAACGAGCGGAGATCATGGCTCAGTGTGAGGAGTGGATCGCTGACATCCAGCAGTACAGCAGTGACAAAAGGGTGGGCCGCACCATGTCCCACCATGCTGCTGCTCTCAAGGTATGCCCTCCCTATGTCTTATGGAGCAGGCTCAGTGTGCCCCGTTCCCCCCTCAGCATCATTAGGCATTAGTGTAGGCAGACACCGGCCCTCTCCCCAGGGTCTCCCTTGGATGTTTGCATACAAAGAGTAGCCTCTCCATCAGTGCCGTGACACTCTAGCAGGGCGACCATCAGGTGCTCATTTACCCTCTCAGCCACTTTCAAGGTAGTCAGACATGCCATGACATTTTAAAATATTTCACGCATCTAAAAAAAAAAAACATTTATCCTAAAATGTTACAAATGCTTTTATTCAGCACAAACTTGCCACCAATAATCTGAGACCATTTACAATGTAATTATTCTATTTTTTGTGAAGACTCTAATTAGTCACTCTTGTACTTTTTATTCTCCTTGCAAAGCTCTAAAAATATATTCAGTTTCTTCCTATATATATTTGAAAAATAGATGCTGGGGGTATTTTTTAAATGTTTCTATGACAAAAATTTGCAGCGTTTTTTAAACAGTTTGCTGAGGTTTCTGTCTGGTCCTGCGGGTGTTTTCTGCCGATTGCAGAAAGTTATGATACCCCCCCCCATGCATGCACGCCTCCTGCATGCTAGGACTCTTACATAACCTGTCGGCCTCGTCACGCACTCACCGCTCTCTGACACCCTACGGCGCATCATGGTGGTGGCAGGGGACACATGTACTTGTCCAATTAGGGAATAAACAGACCATTTACACCATGGCTCCTGGGCTCTAAGTCACGTCTGCTGCTGGTCCTGAGTGAAACTACAAGTGGCATCTCTGTTCTGGTTCAGATACAGATGTCCTAACCAAGCCTCACTGCTGTGCTTTAGCATAGAGGCAAGCAGTGCTCTCGAATGACGTATAGCTTTGTGTGTGTGCGTGTGTGTGTCTGTGCGTGTGTCTTTGCGTGTAACAGAACATTACTGAAGTGGAATGACTGTATGTCTGTCCTTGTGCAGAGCCATTACAGAATAATCCTAGAACACCTGGCTGGCAGGCTGCAAGTTGAGCCCAAAAAAGGCTTTATTAGTTTTATGGTTCTTACAGAAAGCTAGCTAGAAAAAGCGGAGCCTGCTTCTTGGCCTGGTCTGCATGTGGCCTGCTTTCAGTAAAGATCTGAGGCGCTGTGTCTTGTCAGACCGTGTCTTGTGGTTTAATTACACGGCAGAGTTTCTCAAGGTCTCACCTCACACCTCCTTTACCCCATGTGCTTCCCCCACAGAGGCATACTGCCCAGCTCCGTGAGGAACTGCTCAAACTGCCCTGCCCCGAGGGCCTGGAGCCGGACGGAGAGGAGTTCTCAGAGAAGAGCTCTGCCCTCATGGCCCGAGAGCTGCCTAGCCAGGACACGGAGAAGCCGAGCAGCAGCCAGGACGCCCATTGCAGCGACAGCCAGCTTTGAGCTCGGCCGCCTCCCGACTGACGGTTCTCTCATAGACTTGACGGCTTTGAAGCACAAGCCAACATTTTGTCAATATTTGTATGTAAGAATCTAATTATGTAATAGCCTAAAATAGCAGGAAAAAACAGAACCAAGGTGAAACTGCTTAAAGGAAAACGGCAAATTCCTGAAACTATGCTATGCCCTTAAGGAAGTTCCGGAAAACAAATGACCTTTTATTTACCTGTAAAGGAGTGTCAACTTTTTTGTGTTTTTATTTTTCAATTGTGAAATAACCACTGATTGGTATGTTATTAAACTTGTTTATGTATACATTGAGAGGAAATGACAGAATCTATAAGGGAAGTACCTTTAGAGAAGAATGTTTACTGAATGTTCATTTTCATTCTGACTGTTAGCGCAGGACAGTAACCAAAAAGATATTGGTAATTCCTTAAGAAAGAAACTATTTAGAAGAAAACCACACATTCACTTTCTTCGATTTGAAATATTCTGGTTGCCCATTTACCGTGCTTACTTGATTTCTACAGAATCCTGTAAACTTCAATAAAGGCTTAAATGGACATTCTTTACCGCTGTTTACTTGTCACACAGATTACTTATGTGATGAAATTCATACTGATGCCCCCCCCTCCCCCTCCAAATTGTTTTTTCTTTGCCTGGGATGTGTGGGCCTTGGGGTGTTTGGGTGAGGGGCTGGGGGCTTTGCTTGCACTTTCTTGGGGCTCCATGGATCGCCCCCAAACACCTGGCAAGCCACTTGCAAGAAAAATTCTATCTAGGATTTTCTGTCTTGGAGCGAAGAGGCGAGCAGATCGGACATTAAACATGGTTGTTAACGCACATCGCTGGCTGGACATTTTGGTATTAATCAATGAGAGTGTGTGTTGTGCTTAGACTGTGTGAGAAGTAGGGGTTTTATTTATTAATTTTTTTTTGGTACACTTGCACACACATTAGTGTTCTGTGGATACGCGCCTGCAGCAACGGCACACACTGTGCAATCTGAACAGGCATTTAGAAATGCTTTTCTCCTTCCTCTGGTTTTTTATAATCCCTGCACATGTGTAAGAGTGTAATCTAATATATTTTATTAAATGGATGCTTTTCATAATACAGTCCTCAGGAAGTGGCATTCCGTTTCTTTTCACGTGTGTATGAGTATGATTGTGGTACACTTGTCATGATGGGAACCATATTCATGTTTACAGTGGACATTTAAACAGCTCTGGACCCGTTTCACTGGGTGTGCGGTGAGGCTGCCCGTAGCTAAAAAGGAGCGGTTTCGCAAAATCACCAGTACATTTATCCTTTTCTCAGACCTACTCTGATTAGCATATTTGAGTCAACATCTATACCCCAGTACAACAGGCTGTCTGTGATAAAAGTAAAGGCTTATTTGCAGGTCATGTACCAACAGTGGGAGATCCTGGCAAGGGCATTATCAGGCTTAGGGCAGCATCTTCAGATGGCACTGACCCCCACGGTTGACAACTTTCACCACTGAGACGATATTTTAGGCAATTTTACGGACCCAACACATGCTGGGTCTACCTCATTTTCCCGACAACTCACACTGACCGCTAAGCGCTGGTTTCCTCAACTTGGCTCTGTTGACCAATCCAGTCAAATCTGGGGTTTAATATGCAGTCAAGCAGCACTGCTCAACTCGCACCGTAGTAAGACCCTGATGTTCAACGAACCACTTTTAAAGATTTAGTAAGGCCGTACTGAAATTGAAATCACGCCAGGTGGGTATGAGTGTTCTGTATTGTAATTACTCACTAATGCTCATGACACCATGGAGAGCAGTCCGCTTTAATTATATTTCAAGTAAGCCTACTCTCACAGAACACAAGTTTGTACTTGCTCTATTTCAATTTGAAACCTGTTGCACATTGTTACCTTAAATCCTTCAAGTTTATATTGTGACCCAGCAGGGCTTAATCACGCAAATCTGCATGCATGGACTGTACATAGTGTAAACACTTGTGTAAATAATGTCTGTGATATGTAGTTATGTCAGTGAATGTAAGTGTATTGCATTATCATAATGTGCCCAATATAGTATTCCCTTATTGTGGTGTGTTTGTAATTCTCAAACCCTCCCTCCGATATGCGTACTAGTTACTTCCCATCCATGCCATTGCAGCTATGTTTTCTAGCAGTTGTACTAAAACACGTTAACTGTTATCTATGGTTCTAGCTATCAATTAAGCATGTCTGACCACGCTGACATTGCAGTATTAATTTATGTACAGTGCCTTGCAAAAGTATTCACCCCTCTTGCCATTCTCTCTATTTTGTTCCCTTACAACCTGGAATTTAAACGGATTTTCAATTTGATTTTAAGTGATGGACCTTCAGAGAAAACTACAGATTAATGAAGTTAAAAGGGAAAAAAAACTTGTTTTATATAATTCTAAAAAATATAAAACTGAAAAGTGGTGTGTGCATATGTTTTCACCCCCTTTGCTTTGAAGCCCCAACCACTACCTTCAAAAGCCACTTAATTAGTTAAATAAGATCCACTTGTGAGCAGTCTAAGTGTCAGATGTCAGTATATATCTACCTGTTCTGATAGTCCCCAAGAGTCAACACCAGTGCAACACCACCAAGCAAGTAACAGCATAAAGACCAAGGAACTCGCCACACAGGTCAGAGACAAAGTTGTAGAGAAGTACAGATCAGTCTTGGGTTACAAAAATATCCCAAACCCTGAACATCCCAAGGAGCACCATTAAGTCCATTATTAGAAAATGGAAAGTTTATGACACTACAGCAAACCTGCCAAGAGAAGGTCGTCCACCAAAACTCACAGACCGGGAAAGGAAGGCATTAATCAGAGCAGCAACCAAGAGGCTAAAAATAACCTCGAAGGAGCTGGGCAGCTCTACTGCAGAGATGGGAGTAACTGTCCATAGGACCACTATAAGCCACACACTGCACAGAGCTGGGCTTCATGGAAGAAGGGCCAAGAAAAATCCATTGCTTACCAAAAAATATAAGGCAGGCCACTTGATATTTGCCAAAAGGTGTATTGGAGACTCCCCAAACATGTGGAAGAAGGTGCTGTGGTCAGATGAGACTAAAATAGAACTTTTTGGCCATCAAAGACAACAATATGTCTGGAGCAAAGCTAACACCTCTTATCATGCTGAGAACACCATGGTGGGGGCAGCATCATGCTGTGGGGATGTTTTTCATCGACAGGGACTGGGAAACTGGTGAGAATAGAAGGAAGGATAGAAGGATGGTGCAAAATATAGAGAAATTCTTGAGGGAAGCCTGTTTGAGTCTTCCAGAGATTTGAGACTGGGATGGAAGTTTACCTTCCAGCGGGACAATGACCCTAAACACACTGCTAAAGCAACACTGCAGTGGTTTAAAGAGAATCTCTGGTATGATTTAAAGACTGCTGTATACAAGCGACGCCCATTCAACTTGAAGGAGCTGGAGCAGTTTTGCCAAGAAGAGTGGGCAAAAATACTAGCGTCTAGATGTGGCAAGCTTGTGGAGAGACTTGTGGCTTGTGGCTGTAATTGCTGCAAAAGGTGGCTGAACAAAGTATTGACTCTGGGAGGGGGTGAATAGTTATGCACACTCAGGTTTTTTGTCTTATTTCTTGTTTCACAATAAAAAAATAATTTGCATCTGCAAAGTGGTAATTGTGTTTTGTAAATTAAATGATACAACCCCCCCCCAAAAATTCCTTTTCAATTCCAAGTTGTAAGGGAACAAAATGGAGAGAGAGAATGCCAAGGTGGGTGAATACTTTTGCAAGGCACTGTACACTATATTGCTAAAAGTATTGATTTCAGGTGTTCCAATCACTTCCATGGCCTCAGGTGTATAAAATGAAGCAACTAGTCATACAGACTGCTTCTACAAACATTTGTGAAAGAATGGGTCACTCCTAGGAGCTCAGAGAAGCGTGTTACCGTGACAGGATGCAACCTGTACAATAAGTCCATTCGTGAAACTTCCTCGCTACTAAATATTCCACAGTCAACTATTATACTGATAGTGGTATTAAGTGGAAGCAACTGGGAACAACAGCAACTCAGCCACAAAGTGGTAGGCCACGTAAAATCAGCGGGGACAGTGCATGTTGAGGCGCACAGTGTGCAGAAGTCGCCGACTTTCTGCAGAGTCAATAGGTACAGAGCTCCAAACTGGCCTTCAGATTAGCTCAAGAATAGTGCAGGGAGAGCTTCATGGAATGGTTTTGCATGGCCAAACAGCTGCATCTAAGTCTTACATCACCAAGTGCAATGCAAAGCATTGAATTCAGTGGTGTAAAGCACACTGCCACTGCACTCTAGAGCAGTGGAGACGTGTCCTCTGGAGTGACAAATCATGCTTCTCTGTCTGACAATCTGATGGGCAAGTCTGGGTTTGGCGGTTGCCAAGAGAAGGGTACTTGCCTGATTGCATTGTGCCAAGTGTAAAGTTTTTTAGGGGTTGGGCTTGGCCTTTAGTTCCAGTGAAACTAACTCTTAATGCTTCAGCATTCGAAGCCATGTTGGACAATTTCATGTTCCCAACTTTGTGGGGACAGTTTGGGGATGGCCCCTTCCTGTTCCAACTTGACTGCGAACCAGTGCACAAAGCAAGGTCTATAAAGACATGGATGGATGAGTCTGGTGTGGAGGGACTTGACTGGCCTGCACAGAGCCCTGACCTCAACCTGATAGAACACCTCTGGGATGAATTAGAGCGGAGACTGTGAGCCAGGCCTCCTCATCCAACATCAGTGCCTGACCTCACACATGCTCTCCTGGAAGAATGGTCAACAATTCTCATAAACACACTCCTATACCTTATGGAAAGCCTTCCTAGAGGAATTGAAGCTGTTATAGCTGCAAGGGGTGGTCCAACTCCATATAAAGCCTATGTATTAAGAATGGGATTTAATTTAGGTTCATATGTGTGTAAAGACAGGCATCCCAGTATTTTTGGCAATATAGTGTACATTTGTAATCTTCCATAACCTTTCTCCAGATCCAGGGGACATTCCTCATTACCAAGAACACAAATATCATACTTGTGGTGTCGCTCACTTGCCTCCCAAGAACAAATTTGGGGTGATTTGTTTGGCAAAGATGCAACTAATGTATCCTCAATATTTGGGGCAGGAAAAGAACAACATCCTGGGATTATTACTGTCCTCCATATTTCTGGGGTGAATCTCAGTATGTGTACTTGACCGTATTTGTGATCTGGTGTACATGTTTTAGATCTTCCAGAGAAGTGAACTGAAAGATTAATTGTCTTTGTTGGCACACCACAGCACCCAACAATGAAATGTGTCCTCTGCAGTTAACCCATAGCAATGGGCAGCTATTATTTTTAGCAACTAGGGAGTAGTGTATGGGGGTAGAACCTTACTCTGGGTGCCTCAGTGGTACCTTGCTAGTTGGGGATTTAAACAAGTGACCTTCCAATTATTTCCTAACCATTAGGCTACCATTGCCAAAGACCAGTTCTAATACTCAAGAACTGAAGTACAGATGACAGTAAAAACCCCCAGATGTTGTTCTTGCCATGCCCCAAATATCAACAATACATCTGTTGCATCAAAAATAAGACCTCAAAGATCTCATGATTCATTGCGGTTACTCTAACTTGGAAGTTAAGCGGAAGTGCAAGAAAAAAGATGTAGCGGATCAGTATTTGAGCAGATCGTATTATTTTTGTACCCATTTATGCATTAATTAATACATTTTTGCTTGTGTATCCATAATTATACATAGGAAAATTTTATCTAATATCGCCAGGGCAGGCAGTGAAACTTGCCAGCGCTTATTAGTGGGAAAATGTTACATCGCTTTAAATTCATGGAAAACGAAAAATCAACCTGCCCATATTCAAAAAAGGGGATTGAAGTAATCCATCAAACTATAGGCCAATTAGTCTAACTTGTAAATCTGGTAAAGTTATGGAGGTTATAATAAAAGAGAAAATGGTAGATTAAAATATTAACGCATTTAACCCATCTGCAGCGCAGAATGAGTCAAAATCCCTGAAATGCAGCATTGAGGTAAGTTCAGGTAAGAAATAGTTGGCAACGCT
>JAODKM010000058.1:18477073-18491981 GCA_026780845.1 Petrocephalus sullivani
GGCGAGCCGGTGGGGGTGGACGGGGCGGGGCGGGGGGGCGGGGGGGGGGGGGGGGGGGGCGGGGGTGGGGGGGGCGGGGGGGGGTCTTCCCCGACGGGTATGCTGTGTGTCTGCTGGTCCTCTTGGACCCCCGCTTGCTGCAGTGGGCCGGTCCAGCTCCGCTCGCCTAATTGCGCCCCCCTCTCCCATCTCTGCAGCCCAGCGCTCTCACCGCGGCCATCCTGAGCAGCCTGGTCCTGGATGGTGAGAGCATCTACCCCCTTGTGTCTGAGCCCTTCCTGCTGTTGCTGGCGCGGGTGCTGCTGGTCAGCTGTGGTGCAAAGCTGGAGAGCTTTCAGGTGAGCCTCTGCCACCCCCACCCCACAGGTCCTCGTGTCAAACCTGAATCTCTGAATCCTAACAGGCATTTTCATATCATTCAGGAAAGCATTTCCATCAACATTTAAACAAGTAAAAATGTAGCGTGCATGTATGCACCAGTGACCCCCCCTCCCCTCAGTGACGGTGTAATGGACAGCTCTAATTTGGAGGTGGCCCTGTTCATAAGGCACTAAAAGCTATATGCAAATGGGAGCCCTGGGGATTCATTACCATCCACACTGCACAGCTGCAGACCCCTCTCCGCCTAAAACCTGACCTGCATGCAGTTCACCCCCTCTGCTCTGCGCTTTGAATCCGGAATCAGGCAGCCCACCCAACCCCCCCCTCCCCCCCCCCAGTAGGCATCTTCTTCGAGACACTGAATGAATTTTACATGTTGCAGTCCTTTTAAATGAGCTTTAACAGAAGAAGATGAAAGGTACGCCGCCCATATCAGGTTACTCTTTCCAGCAGGGGGCTGTGCCTCCATGCCAGTGCGGGTACTTATACCTGTTCCCCCCCCAGTTGCTTCCATGGTGGACCCTGCGCTATGTGGGCCTGCACCAGCAGCTTCTAGAGGAACGCTCACCCCAGCTTCTGGGTCTGGCACGGCAGAGCATGGACAAAGGTAAGGGGGGTGGGGGGGGACTGGTGTGTGCCTCCTTGTAATGTGGTGCTGGGTGCCATCCGTTATTCCATCAAGCTGGGATGGGGAGGGGGGGACATTTTTATTTGGTGGCCGCTACATGATTTGGAAGCGCTCTCTCCTCCGCCCGTCTCGGTACCCCTCAGGCTCCCTCCACCCCTTTGCTCTCAGCAGACAGCCCTAGTTGGGATGGCTCTCTGGTCTTACTGGTCTCCAGGTGACAGCATTTCTCTTTCTCCTGGTGTGGCGTTGCTATGGAGACTGCTGTGTCCGTATTGGGTGACTGACTGTTATCCCATCACGGTCGGGTGGGTAGGGGCGCTGCTTGATGGCTGCAACGTATTATTTTGAAGCACTCGCTCCCCACTGCCCGTCTCTGTACCCCTCAGGCCCCCCCCCCCACTTGCTCCCCTGTGGTCTCAGCAGAGAGCCATGGTTGGGATGGCTTTCTGGTCTTGCTGGTCTTCAGGTGACAGCATTTCTCTTCCTGGCGTCACCACCGTCTTGGATGTTCTGTGTGCTGAGCTGGTACCCAATACTTAGCGGTTTTGCACTTACTGCCCCGTCAATTTTCTTGCCGAAAACTGTGTGTATGTATGTGTGTTTTTCTCTGTCTTAAGAATCCTTAAGCTTCAGGAAAACGCCGGCTGGCCCTGATGCATGGCTGTTCGTCCTGTCGGCAATGCCGGGTCTCAGTCCCTATCCCGGACCATTTCCTAGCAGTTTCTGACCATCTGCGAACCACCTTGTGGATGCCGCACCCCCAGAGCAGTAGCATGTGGCTTCCCGTGACTGGGTCACATCCCACTTCCCTGTGGATATTGTTGAAGCAGAACCCCTGTGCCCCGGGTCCCCCTCCGTCCCATCCCGCCCCCTTCCGCCCCATCCTGCCCAATCCCGCCCCATCCCACCCCCTCCGCCCCATCCCGCCCCACCCCATTCCATCCCACCCCATCCCATCCCGCCCCATGCGACCTTGGCCCCTTTTTGCCCGTTTCACTGATCCGTTCACATCTGCAGGATTCTTCCATAAGCAGCTTTGCTCTGGGACTGAGTGCCTCGCTTCCTCTGTGGGGGCCCCATGTGCCGTGTGTACCACCCACCCCCCCCCCGGCTGCTCTCCCAGGGTGGCAGCGGCCAGCTCCGCCAATTTACCTCACCTCACCTTTTCTTCTGGGTTGCTGGGGGACACAGCTCACCTCTGACTCCTTTTAAATAATAAATACACTGTCTTGCTTTGTCGGCTATGGTGGAAATATAAGGAGATTAAAGCAAGGCTTAGTCTTAGCTCACTTCCTACACAAGCACACACATGTTAGGGTCTCACTCTCGCTGTCTAACTAAGGGCTTAGCTTGTCTTCACATCTGAAACACTTGAGTCGCTGTGATGAATTTTAAATCGAAGGGGATTTAAAGAAATTTTTCAGAGCAACTCATGGTTCACGGAGCACACCACATTCCAAAGCCCCTATCTGCAGTCTTATGGTATTGGGAGAGTCACATGGTTTTGTTTTGCATGTGTGTTTTGAGAAATTTGAGTAATAAGGAACATCGATTCAGAAAAACATGTGCATTCAGTGATATCCTGTTCATTTATATGTATTCCTTTGATCATCTCTTTTATAATTAATAAGAATTTACTTCTGTTCTACAGTTAACAAGAAAATTCAGTCAGCTTTATGACTTGCCCACTCTTGGACGTACGATCTGGCTGTGACAGCAGTATTATAAATGGCCATTTAATTGCAGTTCTTAGGATTACAATAGAAGATAGTAGTAACCCGCGGGTCTGGAGAGACCTGACATCAGCGGTTATGTGATAATGCAGGCTGTCCAAGCCTGGCCCACTTACCCATGTAACCTTTTAATAGGAGTGCAGTGTCCATGGTGACAGGATAATGAACCGGGAGGCCGTGACGGGGGCCACGGGTCCCTAGTGTTGGGGGACACACACCCCCTGCTGGAGTGCTGCTCTCAAGGCGACAGCCTGTCCCGACACTCCTTTGTGAAAAGGTTATTTGACAAAGGGAGTAAATGAATGAATGTCTGTGGCCCCCTCACCTCTTTGTGGCCGGCCACATAATATTCCCTGGCCTCTTTATCTCAGGGTGTGTGGTGGAGACGTGTGATTTATGTCCTTATTAATGCGCTTTTTAGGTAAATGGTGTCTTTCTTCTGAGGGACACATTGGTTATCCAGTGTCTCATTCCTTTCTGGTTAAAAGGGACGAGCCGAGGTCCCAAACAGGGCTCCCCGCTCACTGTTGGACTTGACTCAGTGTGACTGCTTGTCGGCTGTAGGCCTGCCACAATTATTACATAATTGTGTGATGACAGTTATTTGAGCCGACTGCGATTATTTTGCATAATTGCTAGAATCGTCTCCATTCATCTGCATAAAAATAACTGGATGAAGCATGTTTCTGTTACTATTTCCACGTCGTTTTCTACCATGTAATTTTGACTGGCTCCCGTTTAATGACGCCTTCTCCTTGTGCTCCTATACCCATCGATACCACCTGCCCTGTTCGTACATCCCACGTCTACACATGTGCAGCATTACACTTCTACTTTGTTTAATGATATTTTCGTGACCCAACCTGATTCTGTTAATATTTTTTACATCAGGATATTTTTACAGACTGCTTATGAGAGGTCTGTAAAAATGGAATAAAATCAGAGATTCTGGCTTTTATTCTGTGCTCTCTGCCTGTTTAATAAAATGTATGCGTAGCACCTACCCTTGTGTCTGAGTGCGTGTTTACGGGTCTCGTTCGGTACCGCAGTCACAGTGAAGTGACCGTATATGTCCCTGACAGTTGCCACTATTTATACTGCGGCAGTAGATTATGCCAGTGTTATTTTGTCCATTTTTCTTATTTTTTTCTGATCCCACTGATTCAGAGTGATATAAATATGGCTGAAAGACAAAATATGCCAACCTTTATATTTCAATTCAGAGTGAACCAAAGCTATAAGGTATACCCAATTATCATGTTGCTGGATAGCAGCAATTTCAACTGATGGAAATATAAAGTAACATTTCTGATATGGGATATTTAGGTAATAGTGCTGATTCAAAAACTGGAAATAGACTACTGGAGTGAGCATTTAAAACGGCTAGCAAAGAAAACAGATTTTTCATTATACACAATATTTTTTCAGCGGAATCATTAACAACAGGGGCCGGATTGCTTGCTTAGCTGAATACTTGACACTTCCCCCAGTTTATTTGTTTTATTAACATTTATTATTCGGATTTCCAAGATCATGTAACTTTTAGACCCATATTGTCAGAATCGCCAGTTTAACATGTATAACTAAGAAACCAAAGTACACAGACAGAAGGGTAAGAGAGCCCATAAGTAACAAAAACATAAATAAACAAGCATAGAAGAAAATGGGAAACAGAAGGAAGAAGGGGGAGACCTGCCACTTCATGTAGGATAATTAAGTTGGAATAACTTAATATAGTAAGTATACTTAGTAAATGGGCCCCAGACCTTCCCAAGAGGGAGACACTTACTTTATGCTACCCCAGGTTAAATAGATTTTATCTTTGTTCATTTACATTTAGTCTAGGCATCCTTAATTCTGACAAGTTACCTGACTTAGTGTGCTGTAAATGAAGAGATATAGATCGCCGTAAAATGGCAGGGTGAACGGATCGAGCAGTGCCAGGACATGTAATGCAGTGAACGCATGGCCAGTGCCAATAGCTCTTCTTCATAAGGTCTATGATTAGGCTTTCTCTAAAATAGTGTTATAAAATGTACAGCTCAAGTTGTTAATTGCAATTATTTGTTTGACAATTAATCAACTACAATTTCATGATCGTGTCACCCCTAGCTGGCTCGTGGCTGGAGCCTGACTTGTTACTTGTGGGTTGGCACTTGTGGATGAGAGGAAGGGTGAGGGGCTGATGTGATGGTGGTTAGGGTTAGGCATCTTCTTGTATGGGTTTTGGCCTCATGGCCCCCCCTCTGTCTATACACCTTCCTGATAGGTCCAGTACAGGTGTGTTTTTCCCCATATGGTGTCTCAAGTTTCTAGGCTCAGAGATGTACATTCTCTCCTCGTTTTTGCTTAGGCAGCTGAATTGTGCGTCAAAGTCTAGTTACACGTTTCGGGGCAAACAAGACATTTGCCCTTTTTAGTTTGTTTAGTCTTAGTGCCTCTCGATGTTTAATCCCCACCGGTTACGTGCTTGAAGTTCTATTGTAGGTTCAGCAAGAGGGTATTAAACTGGCAGCAGTTTCTGGAAAAGTATTGGAGGAGTGGCTTAGGAAAAGTCTGTTGAGCATAAGAAGAGGTAATGTGCTCATAGGCATTAGACTGCATGCCTGGATGTAACCTGATGGATTGGACCTGCCCTCGGCATCTTCACCTTGGACATAAGGGACGGAGCTTTGTGTTGTCTGTCTCAGAATGCGTGCCAGATAGTGGTGTGGCAGAGCAGGGGTGCTTCACAGGGTTGTATTAGAGGCTTTCAATGCCATGGGAAACATCCTTGCTAAATGATGATTATCTTTAATGGAAGGGCATTTAAGATGCCATCGTCACCAGTGCCATCCGCAGAAAATTTTCATTGGGGGTGGCTACACTGGCCCGTATCTATTCTATGGTTCCACTTAAAAAATAAAATAATGCATGTTTTTTATTATGTCGACGTGGGGTGGAAACCGGACATGGCCATGTATTATTTATTTAGATCCATCCCTGGTTGTCACTGACCTCAGGGAGGCAGCAGGTATGGGCTTCACTCATGGCACCTGTGAGCTTTGCCCAGTTGCTCCGTTGCTCCAGATGAGGGTGCAGGTGAGGTGAACTCATCCCACCCCGTTCTGTCCGTCTCGCCCCTCCAGTGATTAAACGGGAATCCCACCTGACGGCCGGAGGCCACCGAGACTTGGCTGTACAGCTGCACCTGGAGTGTGGCTACAGCTGCCTGATGTTTTACGAATACCAAGCAGCCAAGGAGCACTTCGAGAGGGCGAGGGAGCTCTGTGAGCTGGAGATCAACATGACGGGTGGGTGGCCAGCCCCTGGTGGCTTTGTATTCATGTTTTTCCAGGGACCATCTAGTCTTTTCTGAGCAAAACCCTAATCCCAACAATGACAACCGTAACCCCTTCCCGGCCCTAACCAAACGAAATACAAGACGTTTGGCATTTTCGGTTTTATGATTGCACTCGCAGGTTGCAATAAAACTGTTTCCCTTTGTGGGGACCAAAAAAATTAACAAATTTTAGTACATTTATTATTTAAAGTCGGTGCCCACAGTGTAATATGTACACGTCACACATAGCACAGTGACAGACGGTCATTTTCAGAGCATGTGCGGGATAATCCCAATTCACCAGCCGTCCTTTTCGGGTGCCATGCTTGTATTAGCCCTGTGGTTCCTCTATGGTCAATGGGCATGAAACCTTGGCTTCTGGGCATCGGCTGTTTTGCTTGGCCCCCCCCCCCCCCCAAGCCAGGCAGGCAGCTGTAGGATGGGTAAATAATCCTAGTGGGTCGGGCGGTCTTCTGCTCAGGTGCTTTGGGGAAGCGGACCCGTTTTCAGGAGAACTTCCTGGCCCAGCTAATCCTAGACGTGCGGCGCAAGGAGGACGCCCCCCCCCAGGAATCAATACCTACACCAGCCCCAACCCCGACGGACAGCCTTCCCAAGGTAACGGTGTCTCAAAGTCACTCTAAGTGGAGGGTAAAAGCCATGTAATATGCATCTTGACCACCAGAGGGTGGAATCCACTTATCAAGCACTTATGCAATGTGCTGTGACAGGCTGAGCCTCGCAGGCTTGTTGAAGGTCTTCTCAATGCAGCTTGTGGTCCTGCACTTATTGTGCTGTGATTTATTTATCCCCGGGCCCCAGAGCCAGCAGGGCCACCTGTGTTCTCTCAGTGCCGGGTGGCAGTAATGTGGGGTGACACCTGTAGGCACTCATACGCGTCTGGCACGTCTGGGTCCCCCCGATGGCACTCTGAGCACAGCTGTCAGGGCTGCGGTCTCTGCACTCCCTCTGCGCCGTGTCTCAATGGCGACGTGTGGTGGCTGACCTCTGCCATTACCCCGTCTGTGCCATCACCTCGCATGTGCCATCACCCCCCACTGCAGGCTCAGGCCGCCTCAGCAGCACTGGAGAATGAAGTCAGTCAGCATACAGAAGTGTTCAGCTCCCTGTATTTTTTCACTGGTTCCTTTCTCCCCAGATGCTTTATGTCAGTTTGGGAGAGGTGGGTTGGGGGTCAATGACCTTCAGCTGGAGATACTGGTCTCTTTGGAAGATTCGTGATGAATTCGACCTGGTGGGTTTTCAGGGCATTTTATTGTGAGGTTCAGCTGGGCATGATTTGGACCATGAGGATCTCGGGTTTACTAAGCAGCCCTTCAGTTGATTTACACTAGGAGTCCATCTCAAGCTTGTAAAAAAGCAGGTACAATTCTACTCTGTCCCGGGGTTTGAGGTGTTTGGTTATGGTGTGTTTATGGGATGGAAGGTGAGTGTTTCTGTACTGGTGCTAATAATGTAACGCCTGGGCTCAGAGAGGAGGCTGGAACAGACAGATTGGTCTGGAGAAGAGCTGACTGGCGCTTAAGGTTTGGTGGCTTCGTTGTGTCTCAGCACCACTTATCAAACACCAGCGAAGTGCATCAGTAGACTAAGTTTATTTCTGATTTATTAGATCCTAGTGAATCTGAGGTATCGTTGCTTTAAAAATGTGGGTTAGTGTTTGGAGAATTAGGGCAGTAACCGTGTACAGAGTAGTTTGGGGGGGGGGGTCTCTTGGCGTCCCCCCCTAGTTGTGCAGGGTGTGATAATCGTTCTGCTTTATGGCTGGCCTGGTGCCCTGCTTGGCATTGGCTGTGTCCAAATTCGGGGGCCACATCCTACCAAGGGCGCATTTGCAGACTGATTACGTCACAGCACCGCAACGAGGCTGTCCGAATTCGACGGCTCCTCCAAATGCTGCCCACAAACGCGTCCTACTTTTCCTCGTTTTTTAAGGATGGGTCAGGTGTATCCTTCGCAGCCCGCCGTATCCCAAGATGCATTGCGGGGCGAAGTCGCAATGAATGGGTCGTGCAGGGTCATGCAGGGTCATGCAGGGTCGTGCAGGGTCATGCAGAGCCAGCCGCTCAATCCACACATGTGCCCGCTCTGAATGGGGACTGTGACAGCCAGTCATGCAAATTAAGTGTAAGTACCTTTCTGAAAATGGTAATGAATAGTAATATTTGGATCTGTGTTTTTAGTGTCGTTACAGTAGAAACCATTTTAGTTGTGTCGGTGGTCAGACGGTGATGGGTACCTTTGATGGCATAGGGTCCAGTGCAGTTTGTGGTGTATTAAGCCTGCATGTCAATCCTGAAGTTTTGTCCCATTGGATTGTCTGACATGTACACCTTCCACATGTTGTCTCTCATAGTCACCTTCTCATGCTTGTTCACATTCCAGCCTGGGCTCTGAAATGATGAGGTGCTGTAAGCATTTACCGCAGAGAGTGTAGAACTCTTGCTTTTGCTGGTGTGTTTTGCTTGGAAGGAAAAGTACATTCCACCTACATAACTATTATCATACTGTATCATTCCAGCGTACTCAGGGGGCGACTCTTTGACCTTTGAATGTGGTCCAGTTGCCGATAGCTCCGTCACAGTGTCAGGCCAGATCAACTCGATCTGCTGCTGGAAGCTTCCCCAAGTAGAGTGCGGCTGCCCCACCCCAACCTTGTGAAATGTTCTTCTCTATGCTGCAACCAACAGGACCATGACTTGGGCGATGACACGCTCCTCAACAAAGTCAACTTGGCAGATCCCGGGGAGCACCAGCTGCCGGACCTTAGCGCTGAGGAGCAGGCTGTCATCCTGGGAGTCTGGTAAGAGCTCTGACGACACTCTGCAGGGAGCGTGGTGATGTCACTTCCTGTTTGCTCAAAACCGTCTCATAAGCAGAGGCCGGCTGTAATTCAATATGTGAGATACGGTGGGAGACATGTGGAGGCGCTAGAAGGGCAGGCTGGGGTGTGTCTGCCGCTTTGCTCTTTCTGCTCTTCACAGCCTGTCTGTCCAGGCTTATGGGTTCCGGCAAAGTAATTTTGCTGTTAACGGTACGTTGTGGTGACATAATGGGGAGAGCCATTGCCTCACTGCTCACTGTGGATTCGAATACCAGCTCCGCTGTGTAGATGCGTGTGCGCGCGCATGTCGTGCAGTGAACCGCCATCCCACCAACCGCCACTGTGCTCCACCTGCTGTTTTCAAAGGCAAAGGTTGGTGACTTCAGAATGAACAGTGTTTTTTGGGACTGGTTTACTTCTTATGCTGACTGACTGTAGTTGGGTGTGTTGCTCCTGGCGTCTAGGGTCTAGCTGTCTGGCTCCTCCTGACTCTGCCGATCTAGTTTGTCTCTGTGGACTCGGATCTTTTCGAAAGGCTTAGCGATCGATAAGTCCTCTTTGGGAAGCTATCATTGGTAACAGGGCTCTGTCTGCAGCCTCTTCAATGACACACTGTTAAAAGCTCTTCTCCACATCCTCAGATAAAGACCGGAAAACTCGAGCCATCCTGAGTGTCCTCAGCAGTGGAGTTGCCTGTTCACTTTTTCACATGCTCTCACATCTTCACGGCTGTCCACACACCTCAGGAGTGCTGGAGAATCCTCGACACGGCAGGAATAATTACCAAACACAATTACGCTGCCTGGGATATAATTGAATTGACTGAGTCGAGATGGATTAGCTCTGGTCCCACGAGAGTCTTACTCCCCTTATCTCAGCGTGCAGTATAGCCAATTTTCTGTTGCCATGGTGAAAGGCTGCCCTCCGCTCCCGTACGTGGCTGCATGCTCTGAAGGAGGGTTAGAGAGAGAGCTGCTGAGACTGCACTGAAAATGTGAGTAGTTTTGCAATGGTGCTAGCTTCATTGCCATGCATCCTCCTCCATGGTGGTAGTTCTGTGTGGTGCTGGCTCTACCGTCTGAACAACCAAGTTTGGCTTCTGGTTCATCCAGATCCTGATTTGAGTTGAGGCACTGACGTGCCAGGCACACATTTCCAGAAATTGTGCAGACTGCAGACTCCATGCGACTCTATACATGACAGGCTTTGGAATACACTGTTGTGGCCCATGTTCTCTCAGGGATGCCCTTGTTGTGGTCGTCATTGCTGCTATTTTCCGTAAGCATAATTTTGAAATGTTGGAGGCAGCAATGAGGCTGCACAGTTGGGGTCACATTGGTGAACCCCCCACCAGCACAAATTGTGTGGTTATCTTCCACCCCTACCCATCCGTCAAAAAAAAAAAATAAACCATTCAACACTGTTATTTTTGTTAAGAAATTAAGATCTATAAAAATAATGATAAATTTAAAACTGATTTTTCTAATGCATTTGTATGGTACAAAGTTAGTGGTGTGCCTTTTCATAGATGCCCCTGCTCCCCTTACCTTGGGCTTCAAATGGGGTGACCTGAGGTCAACACAGCCTTGCCCCCTGCCTATCTCGTACTTCAGAGTGGTATTCTGCCTATCTCACAAACTAGAATCAGGCGCCAACTCTGACAAGGTTGATTTACCCGCACTGTAACACGATATCATTGCGTGACGGGGTTTCTATTGCTCATTTGCACGTCACATCAAATGTCACAACCACTTTTTTTTTTTTTATGTGGGTGCCCCGTGCCACCCATGGCAAGACGCCACCCTGGGTGGTTGCCCATGTCATCCATACCTAAATCCACCAGCTATCACATTTTAAGACCTCTGCAAGCTAAACGGGTTTCACAGTCACGCTAAGGTGAAGCACATTATGATTTATTACATTTGTCAACCACTAATGTTCTCAAGCTTCATACTGAATGATTTAACGCCTTGAATAAATCTGAACATTTTTATTGTATCCCTCAGTCTCCAAGTGTATGGTTTTGTAAAGTGAAAATTTGTCCTAGCTAATGGACAAGCATCACCCGTCAGTATTGATCTCCGCTGCTTTTAGATTTCATTTCACCCTTTTGCTCACAGCCCATGATGTCACCCCTTGGCTCAGCCCAGCCCATCTTACCTACCTGAGGTCACATGTAAATTACCTGTTGCCTCTAAGCCAACCAGAATGACATGCACCTTTCTGCCTTTCAGAATGACTGGCCCTGCCTTCAGTGTTAGTCCACAGCTCTTGGGGAGCTCAGAGACTGGCTAAACAGGAAGTGGTCTGAACCACTACCAAGTCTGGGAATGAGGCCCAGTCTGGGAGGGGTTGGGGTGGAAGAGGATGTCTGTGGCATGCTGACATCACGGCTGGGCTCTCATAACCACCCCCCCACAGGGATTACTCACTCTGTATAACCTCAGTTAGCAGATGGTACATTCAGTGGTTTTCCTGCCTTAGGTGCTTTACTTAAGTCCTCCTCTTGCAGATTACAGGTTAAGACCATTGACCCCTGACCCCAAAGGCTTCAGTTGACACTGTTCTGGCCGGATGAGTGCAGGATGTGCTTTGAGACTGAGAGCCCTCTTGACCTGTGGGTGTTCATGTCATCCATCTTTTTCTACATTTATTAGGTGGTACATGCATTAACGATTTAACTGAACCGTCTCTGTTTAGTACACTGCTTACCCACAATGCACTCTGGTATATAGGCTGGGATGTTACAAGCTGAGCTGCCGGAATAGAGGCTCTGGTTTGCATCCTGGTGTCCCAGTCTCTTCCTGAAATGAGTCACGTGTTTATGTATTCATGTTCATCCAAGTAACAGAGGACCATCCCATCTCCCCCTTCGGGTAGTAATGCTTATGGTGTGGCTCGTGTCACTTTTTAAATTCATTTAGCAGCCAATTGGAACCACCCCCCCCAAGCATATCCAGGCGTCATGCCAGGGTCAGTGGTGTGTGTGTGTGTGTGTGTGTGTGTGTGTGTGTGACAAAGCATAGATGCCGCTGCCCTAATGGGACGTACTGGCCCACAGCTGCAGTGGCATGGTTTGGAAGTCCCTCTTCCTGCAGAGGGCCACCCTGATGGTGATGCACATGGGGGTGACATGGACAGACCAGGCACGTCAGGGCAGCTGGCCGACATCAGTGCCTCATGTCTGTCCGTTATGACTGACTTTTGTGCTTTGTGTCGGCAGCACGGATTTCCAGAAGAACAACCCTGTCCACAAGCTGACCGACGAGGAGATCCTCGCCTTCACGTCGGTAAGCGACCAGACATCACATCCCCTCGGCCTCCCTGCGGGACCTCGCCTCCATTAAGGCTGTCTAGCTGCTTCTGTAATGGCTGCGCTGCTCTGTGCGTCTGAGCCTTCTGCTCCAAGGACCATCGGCATCTGAAGAATTTGTGAGCAGCCCCCTAACCCTGCTTATGACTGAGCCAGACAACAGATGAGTGGAAAAAAAACATCTAAACACAGGCAATCACTTCTGAATCAGCTCCAGATTTGCACAGAAAATATTCATTCAGTTGTAACTGTGGTCCCAAGCACTTTGCATTTCTGTGAATATTTTAAATGTAATACTTGGCATATGCTAACATAGTTAGGTGACAGGGTCTCAAGTTTGTATCTCTCTATGATGTACCCCTATGAGAGTCGTGGGTTCCCGAGAGTCATGTCATTTTGCCTTGTGCCAAATTATGGTGGCTGAAGTTTGACACAAGATTTTACACACGCCCCCAACCTGCCTCAACAACAACCTGCCTCACACACCAGTCACTTTCAATGGCACACCTACGGGCAGTTTGGTAACTGCATAGTTTTGGACTGTGGTGGGGGAAATCAGAATCCTGGAGGAAACACCATGACAACACGGTGAAAGATGCATGCTACACACACTGGACCCATGCCGGTGCTGCGCTTGTGGGGGCAGCTCGGGCCGGACCGGGTCAGGTCGGGACACGTGAGGTGGTTTGGCAGGGACATTTGAGGGCTGCTTGTCGACTGGGCCAAACGCATACGGTTTTTAATGAGACCCTTGATGGGGTAACTTAATAGCCTGTGGCAGGTTTACAGATGGCCTCGGGGGTGTGGGGTTACATGGGTGTTGTAGGGAGGAGTAAAAATGGGGGGGTGGGTACTGGCTGTTAAGTTCTAGGCAATTGTAATTGGCCATAAGCATCCTTGTCCTGTGTGTACTTGCCCGGGGCGGGCTACGAGAACTCAGCTCCTCAGCAAAGGTGGACATTGAAAGGTGCTGCAGTCTACCTGTGTGAGGTTGCGACCTGGAAACGGATGCATGTCAGGCATGGGCCAGTACCAGGATGTGAGAGCTTTGGATACAGTGGCCTCTTTGTGGCTAAACAGTTGAGCAGCCGAGCGTCCTGGGGTAGCCTGTGCACTGGACTGAAACGCAGGTGTTTCAGGCTGGGGGACTGAGCTTGTCCTTCTGCTGGAGATGCATGCCCCCAGTCTCACCTCTTGGTAACTTTACCTGCAAGGTGGTTACATCGTGCACACTCGGGTCATTCCGCCTCTGCATGGACAGCTCATTTGGGGAGTCCCTTTACTCTGAGCCCTGCGTTTTACCTTGGTCATACAAATATTCTCCATTGCAAAAGGCAGGCCAGTTTGTTTTTACAACTTGGCCTGAGAATTTCCCAAGAAGCTCCTGACCATTCACCTCCAAAAGGGGACTTCAGTAATTTTTTCACTTTCCGCTTAGCTGTTTGGAACGGCTTGGGTTGTGTTGAGACCCCTCAGTCTGTCCCTGACCTCATTTTTTCATGTAATCGTTAAAGGTGTCTTTAGGAAAGCATCTTGGGATGTTAAGGTGTCGTCCAATCATGGAGTGGCTAAACGGTTTGGCCAGGTGCTCGAGTCCCTGCTTCATTTGCAGCACTTTACATACCCAATGCTTGAAGGTTGACAGGATGGAGGATGTGGAACGTGCAGTGTGGACAGTTGCTGGCTGTTTCCCACAATCAATCAACAGCGGTCAAAAGCAAGGGGACAGCCCGAGTGTTTGGGGGGTGATCGGCATACAGCTTGAATGAATCATGGTCGGATAATTAACCAGCGAAATCCAGAGGATGTGTAGCTAACCAGGAAGACCCCCAGTGGCTCAGCTGGTAGGAAAAGCTGCAGTGGGGATGGGAGATGGACGGAGCAGTGTTTGTCTTCCCGATGAGCGAAAGTGCTCGGCTTTGCATTGGTGGCCCACGTTTGAAGATGAGTTTAAGAAGCAGTAATTGCTGTTGTAAGGGCTTCACGTTACCTTAGCTAAACTCTCAACGGTACAAACTGTATAGATTTCTTAAGAAACAACTGCTGATAGTAATTAAGTTTAAAATAGTGTAAAAATCAGTTTCTTCTTTTTAAATCATGGTTGACAATGAGAGCTCTGTTCCCAACTGGTCTGATAAGCGATCGATTGGGCCCATAGTTTGGGGAGTGTTCATTGCAGCTCGGCTTTCTCGAGGTCTGCTTGGTAGATGGTTGGACTGGACAGATGAGGCGGGGGTTGTGTGTGCCTGTCGCGGGCTCTCCTGTACTATCCTGTAGTATAATTCAGATGTTGGTGTCCAGTGTAGCCCCAGCCCCTAGATATCCCGTCATGATTGTGGTGTCTTCTGCTCCAGTAACTGAGAAGAAACCATGTCACAGTAGAACACTGTCTGTGTTGCATGTGTTCAGTTTTTATTTTTATTTTTTTAATGAAATCCCCTTATCTCTCTTAGTTAGGTAGAGTCTGAAGAAGCATTTTGTTAACCATGTGTAATTTCACGCAGTAACATTCTTTGCACAGCGACAATTCCTTCCAAACAGTAAAAATGCGTTGGGCCCGGCTCTCCCCATTTAACTGTCGATTTAGTTTTTTCGTTGAATGAAAGCAAAGAATAGAATAGAATAGAATGCCTTTTATTGTCACTGTACACAAGTACAATGAGATTGAAGCATCTCCTCCAGTGCA
>JAODKM010000058.1:18492081-18511773 GCA_026780845.1 Petrocephalus sullivani
GTTAATTGTAATAAAATATAGATTTTTTTCATCGCTGTTGTGTTTTTTTTAATGTAAACTCCTCATGTTTTGCAAAAGAACTGTATGTGATGGAGGTAAATGGAGACCATTTTTGGATTCAGCACCCTAAAAAACATTAAATTTACCAAAAATAACCAAAATTTACCAAATTTTTTTTTTTGCAGACCTGTGTTATTATTGTATAAAACTTAAAAAGCACATTAGCTCTTGTGGTATAGCTCCAGCTACACTATATGGACAAAAGTATTACAATACACAATGGTCACTGAATGCTGATGAATACGTAAATGTCAGCAACTTGGATGGATGGATGGATGGCTCTGTTGACTCAGTAATTTCAGAGTTCCAAACATCCTTATGTTCTTATCCTCTGGCATAAACCCCAGCACGATTGTGTGCCAGGAGCTGGATTGGGTTTCCATGGCTGAGCAACTGCATGAAAACCTCATATCGCTAAGTGCAATGCCAGGTTTTGGATGGAGTGATGTTAAGCACATTGCCACTGGACCATGGACCAGTAGAAATATTTATTGGGTTAGGCCCCATAGTTCCAGTGAAGGAAAATCTTAATACTCTAGCATACCGTGATGTTTTGTACAATTCTATGCTTCCAACTTTGTGGGAACAATTTGTGGAAGGCTTTTTGCTGTTCCAGCATGACTGTGTCTCAGTGCACAAAGCAAGGTCCATAAAAACAAGTTTGGGTGAGTTTGGTTTGGAAGAGAACCTGACTGGCCCGCACAGAGCCCTGGCCTCAACCCCATCAAAAACCTTTGTGATGAACTAGAATGCAGATTGTGCGCCAAGTCTTCACATTCAAAACCAGTGCCTGACTTCACAAATGCTCTTCTGGGACAAGAATTCCCACAGACACACTCCAAAATCTTGTGGAAAGCCTTCCCAGAAGAATGGCAGCTGTTATAGCTGCAAAGGGGGGGCCAACTTCAAATTGATGCCTATGGATTTAGAATGGGATGTCATAAAAGTTCCTGTAGGAGTAATAGCCAGGTGCCCCAAAACTTCTGTCCATATAGTGTATCTACTATAACTGCTTATTCATGGTGAGCCCAGGGGATATGCTAGGTACCAGAAGGCACAAAGCAGGGGATTACCTGGACAAGATGCAAGTGCAGAACATACAAACCTGACAATTTATAGTAACTTACTAAAATTTTTTTCTTTCTTCTATTTTTGCTTTTCTGTGTTTCTATGTAAAGTATAGTAAGTACAACTGCAGTTTCACTTCATTGATAGAAAATTGTTTGTTAATGAAAAATTGTGTTTGAAATGATATTTGAGTTTTTTTAACCATTAGTGATAATTTTTAAATAACCAGGACTTTCAGAAACTGAATATTTATTAAGTTGTCTTACTGTTCATTTATAGGTAACCCAGGAGATTTCCGATCAAAGTAGGGTATTCCGATTGCTGGGATCTGACAGGTACAGGATATCCCGGAATATTTATTATTTTTAGCCAACACATAACATGAATAGATGTAATGATGCCTTCTGACACAAACCTCAAAATTAAATAAAATGTTATAAAGTATCTTTACTGCCATATGAGTTTTATGAGTATGGTCTGTGGCAATTAAATACGGAGTTCTACAGTGAATTTGATTTTCTGATTTTTAGCCAGTATACTAGCAATAATAATCTCGTGGGCTTATGCATGTCTTATGTATGCCCCCTGGTGGCTTCACCTCGTGCTTTTTCAGTGCGGTTTTATATCAGATCAGCAAAACTAAATTTGTTATACACATACAAAATACATTACCTATTCTATGGATAGTGAGGACATATAGGTATGTACAGAAATTACATTGGTGAAAAACAGGGAGAAGGCAGAAGGCACGCACTCCGTGCAGTTAGTGAGGGAGCGCGCGCTGGAAGATGGGGCTAAGCTCATCGTTGCCACAGCTCGCGCATCCCCTCTCTGTTTGAACGGGAAATATGCAAATTCAGTGATTTTGATTTTTTAAACATTTATTTAAATGATTGGAATCATACAGAAATTTACATTTATAGCACAGAGCAATAGACAGATATTAATTTTGTTTTATCATAATTTGTTTTTTACTTTCATGATCTTATCTTAAATGCTACACAAAGTTGTGTCGGTTGCTTCCTTTTAAAGTGGTTGAATACATTTGTCATATTACCTCTGCAAGTGCCGTGGCCTGACAAAGCAGTTATCTGTAAACTTTGTGTAATATCTGACCGCGCACGACTGATTCACCCTTGGCGTGTCTGCACATGCACAGCATTACACTTTTCAGCATTTTACGACGGTACTCAATTTTTGCCACTTTTTTTCCAAGACATTTTCATCACCTAACCTGGGGTGTTTCTCAATACGAAGAAAGCAAATGTTGTACATGTGCTCGTTTCAAGTCTGGTTTTGCTAACTTGCAAAACCCAACAAACATGGGGTGCAGTGAATCATGGGATTGTTATCATTTGGCGAGGATGCATCCTTGATGTATCCTTGGTATTTGGGGTGGGACAAGAACAACATCTGGGTATTTTTACCATCCTCTGTACTTCTGTTCTTGAGTATAGGGGGGCAGAGTGTGGCACAGAGGGGGGGTCACCAGTTCAAGCCCAGCCTCAGCACTTCTGTGGGCCCCTGAGCAAGGCTTTTAATCCCCAGCTCCCTGGGCGCCGCATGAGGTGGCTGCCCTTCATGGCCAAACTTGTTCTCAAGGAGAGCAATGTTGGGGGAGGTGAGAAGAGAATTTCCCCACAGGGATCAATAAAGTATCTGTTATTTTATTTTATTATTATTGGAACAGGTCTTCAGCAATGAAAGATGATGTCAAACGGGTACATGAGAACACTGGTACAGTCAAGTTCACATGTTGAGAAACACCCCTGGTCCCGTTATTTCTTTTCACTGCATCAGGTTCAGTTTACATAGAATGAATAGAATGCCTTTTATTGTCACTGTACACAAGTACAATGAGATTGAAGCATCTACTCCAGTGCAGACAGAAGAATATATACATACAAAAAGTATTACAGCAATAAATAATAAAAAAACAAATACTGCACATTGCACAGTGTATATTGCACAGGTATATTGCACAGTAACCTGATGTGCAGGCATTGCACTTGTGAGAGAGTAGGGGAAAGATATAAATATATGTTAGATTGTGTGGGGATTAGTGCATGTGTGAGTTCAGTGTGGTTATTGCTTTGTGAAAGAAGCTGTTCCTGAGTCTGTTTGTCCTTGTCCTAATGCACCTGTAGCGTCTTCCTGAGGGCAATAAGTTAAACAGATCGGAACCAGGGTGGAATTTGTCTTTTATAATGTTCAACAAAGGAAGTCTACCTTTGTTTTGATTTTTCTTTTTCTTTAATGAGATGTTGCAATGCCTAATATTTCATGAGGCTGGCAGCCCTCCATTTTAACCAAATGTCCCTTTTAGACAGATGGCAATGTGACCACACCCATTCTCCACTTTGCCCCACCCCTGTGGTTATTGGCCACACCCATTCTACACTTTGCCCCACCCCTGTGGTTATTGGCCACACCCATTCAGGTGACTGCCTTCCCCATCTTTGTGGATTTGATGGACATTCCTCTCTTTGTACCAGATGATGGTGCATGGGAGAGACTGAGTAAGCCCAAGGCTTTATACGTGCATGTAAGTGGTTCCTAGCTGCCACTATTAAAGGAAGCACTGACGGGTTCCAGGACATTCCTTAATGTAAAGCTGATGCAGCACTCGATTGGTGCTGCATGGCTTCCCGGGCCTCTGGAGGCACCGATAGGGACCAGCTTTCTGGGCTTGACGGTCTTGCCGAGCCTCGAGTGCCAGCAATTACCTGTTGACTGCGTGAGCAGGCATCTTTCCAGCCTTCATGTGGATCCAGGAATCTGCAGGCTGGTTAGATGGTTGTCATGCGCTCGGCCTCGACCACTGGACCACAGTCCTGTCTGACCTCTGGAGTGTTCTCTAGGCATAATGCGTCTTTCTCTTATAGCACACTCGCATGTTTGATCACATTTCAGCCAGACTTGAGAATTCAAGTCAGGGCATTGACCTCTCAGGAATACCTTTCTTCTCTGCCCTTTTCATTCAAACGTTAGTGAAGAGTCCAGTCATTAGATATTATCATTGTGTGATGCTAACTGAGTCTTTAATAGGGCAAATTAGCAGGGAGCTCTCAGCTGAAACCACTGGGTTCTGCTGAATGGTCGGTCTAGTCCAATAGCTCAGAAGATTAATGTTACTTTAATTGCTTATTTTAACATGTATTAAGATGGATCTGTTTTGCTGAGCCTGACGCCCTCCCCCCCCCCCCCCCATCACTGCTATCATGTACAGGCATCACACAAACAGCTCTCATCCTTAAACAGTAAACATCCCCCTTGTGTCTGTTAGCGTAATGGAGGATGTCCATATCGCCCCAGGGCCCTGATTAATGGGGTTGCTAGGCAGGGATATGGAGAACTTCCATATGCATTTGATGTGTGTCAATGAATGTCCTTCACTTAGCTTTGCTCTCACTGAGAGGGACTGTGGAAGATGCCGGAGGCTTTATTTTGGGCAGTTTTTTTGGCTAGCCTTCAGGACCCCTCCTTCCACCCCCTTAGTCATAAGGTCAGCAGGGGGCATTCCGGGAAACTGGAGACCTTCAGTGATAGGGTAGGTTGAGATCAGTAAGAGACTTTCTCACGGGGGTGCGCTCGCAGAAAGACCAGGTGGTCACATACAAGACAGAAGGATTCTCCATATGTAAGCGGAGATGTTTTCTGGCCGTTGAGCTTCTGGAGCTTTTGGGGAAATGTCTGCTGTAAAATCATAAGTCATGTTGATTTGTGCAAGTGCCTACCTCCAAAGAAGCTTCTCATATACAGCATGATCTCCAGGATGTAACTTCGTCCCTTGCTGTGGAAACTGAGAAAAAGATCAGCGAGCAGGCCACACATGCCTTGCTTCCACCAATAGGGAGCCGGCGCTGGGCTGGTTCTCATTCGGTGCCTTTTGTGAACCTGTCTGTGTTTCCACCTGTTTCAAGATGGAACAGCATGGAAATGTTACATAGGCAGAAGTGAGCGTGAAGTAAAGGTTCATATGTATTTTGGTTTTTCGATTATATTTTGATCTGTTTCGGATTTGTTTTTATAAGCTGCTGAACCGAAAAAAGTATCAGAGTACTACTCGTCTCTATTGCCTATATCCACTCATGTCTCCTTAAAGGCTCCCCAGTCTGTGTCAGTGAGTTCGTTCTCACTTACCGCTCTTCTTCTAAGGATCGTAGAATAAAAGCCTCATGATCTCTGGCCTGACATGCGAGCGCCACAGTATTTTATTTATTCAGCCTGCAACATATTTATAATTTATTATTAAATCTGGCCAACAAATTGATCTCTCATTTTCCAGACAATAAATAAAAAGTAATGTTGTTCTGTTATTAAGCCGGTAAGTTGTTTTATTGCTGGTAACGGCAATATTAGTGAAAACTATAAGAGTTATGGATCGAATTTTCCTGGTATGTGGAAGATTTGGATGTGATTGCCCGTCCAGCTTTCACTGACATTGTACAGTATACTGACAAATTCTGTCCGTCTGTGGTGCCATGCTGGAGCTTTTTTTTTTCTGGCCCAGGACCAGTTTTTTTCACGGTGGAAACATGTGAAACTAGTTCTGGATTGGGGGAGAATGTCCAGCACCGGCTCTGGCACCGTGTTGGTGGAAAGGAGGCAGCAGAGTGCCCTAGATGGGGCTGAATGCTGGGCTGAATGGGGCTGTGCTCGGGGCCCCGGTGAGCAACTGTCCGAGTTCTCTGGAGGAGGTGTAGTGATATGGGGCTTAGAGAAGTGCCTGGCCGCCCCTGGGAGTTATCAGGGTGGTTAATGGTTTATTCCCTGGGGCTCTAGTGCTGACTGGCTCACCTTGTTGACCCTGCCCAGGTGCAGCTGGACTGAGGCCATGGGGAGCGTGCGGAGCGTGGGCAGAGCGGGCAGAGCGTGGGGAGCGTGGGCAGAGCGGGCAGAGCGTGGGGAACGTGGGCAGAGCGGGCAGAGCGTGGGCAGAGCGGGCAGAGCGTGGGGAGTGTGGGCAGAGCGGGCAGAGCGTGGGGAGCGTGGGCAGAGCGTCCCCTAAACGGCAGGCATGGGCCTCTCAAGAATCCGTCTGTCACGTCTCGGCACCTAATTTATTACCTCTGCCTTTAGACACCCGTCCTACAGTAAATCTCAGGATTCCAACAGCAGGCTGATGTCTTAACCAGAGTCTGCTTTCATGCCCCCCCCCCCCTCCATTTTATTTTTAAAATGCTTTTCACTGACAGATTTTATTAGCAAATTGTCTGTATTATGAGCAATCAGGAGAAAGTCTCCCTCCCTATGTGCCAGATGGTTTGTCTATGTGTTTATGCATATAGGTGCTTTGATATGAGGGAATACGTACCTGAACGCGGCCCAGGCTGGGAGATGCAGTCTCTGCTTAGTGCAGAGAGACGAAGTGACCACCCCCCCATACACATATGTCATCTTAATCTTGATTACAGTACTCAGCACCTCATATTAAATAAAAGTCTCTGGAACGTTTCCGCAGAGGTTGAAAAAAGTTTCCAGTTAGAAGGAACAGGGGCCTCCGCAGAGGGAGTGCTGGTGCAGACTGTCGGCAGGCTGGTGGATGGAGCTTGGGCCTCCGCAGAGGGAGTGCTGGTGCAGACTGTCGGCAGGCTGGTGGATGGAGCTTGGGCCTCCGTAGAGGAAGTGCTGGTGCAGACTGTCGGCAGGCTGGTGGATGGAGCTTGGGTCTTCGCAGAGGGAGTGCTGGTGCGGACAAGTGGCAGGTTGTGTTTGGGAATTAGGCCTGAAGGCTTACCCGGATGGTAGTACATTCCCACACAGTTTCTTCAAGTGTCTCTTCTGTCTTGGCCTTTCCTCCCACCCTACCCGTTCCCACTACTGCCCCTCTCCACCCCATATACACAAAAAACATACACTGTTGAAATGTGTGAAGAGTGGTTGTGGTTTGTGGTCTAGCTGATGATAAGAATAATCGATACTTTATTGATCCCCGTGGGGCCACCTCCCCCAACCTTGCTCACCATGAGAGCAAGCTTGGCTATGAAGGGCAGCCACAAGAGCAGCGCCCAAGGACCTGGGGGTCAAGGGCCTTGCTCAAGGACCCATAGATGTGCAGCGATCTTCCGATCACAGGCATGGAGCTTAACCCACTGAGCCACAGTCTGCACCATAAATGATGATAATGAGAAGAGCCAGGACATCTGTTTCACACATCGCCCAGCAGGGTGCCCCAGCCCAAGGGACTGTTCTGGGTCTGATTTAGCCCCCCGTCAGTGCTGTCTGCATTCCTGCAGGGACGGAGGGCTGTCTACCCTAGAAACACTATACAAAACTAAAAGTGAAAATCTTGGTTTCCCTGTGTCATGTGACCCCTCTCGAGGGTACACTTGCACAGTCAATGGCCTGAGTTCCCCTCGGCCCCTGTCCTGCTAGCTGTCTGTTTTGGTGGACTGCCTGCCTTAAAGTCTGAGGTGGGACAGCATTGTGGATAACCTAAGCTGTTGGTTAGCTGAGTTGGACAGAAGTTAACCTAACTGCCGTTGAGAGGCTGATGTAAATGGAGCATGACTCTGCTGAAACCATCACCCTCAGGCAGGCAGACAGGCTGTCCACGGGTCAGTGCTGGAAATCTGTTGACACAGATTCAGGGTCACATCACATACTTGTTGAGAGGCTTCATAATGGGGATCCATTTGAGTATAAAATGAGGTGTAGATGGCTGTGGGGGGCTCATTGTGCCTGCTGGGCCTTCGACTCCCGTCAGGTGGGGGAAGGAGGGCAGCATGCATCAGTACAGTAACAAAGAAATGTGCCAAAATGATTTCAAATGCAGATAAACCAGCAAGCTTGATTTTAGCAATTGTTTAAATTCACAGGGTTACAGTGTCACCTGTAATGAACTGAAAGCTGATTGGCTGTAACCAATATTAATTTGAGTGTCAATGGTGATGGGCGCAAGAGTTTGGACATGCATCCGTCTGTGTACGTGGAGTCTTGAAAGAGGCCAGAGTTTCCTTCCATCCATCCATCCATTCACCCACCCATCCAGTTTCCACCACTTATCTGGGTCCGGGTCGCTGATGCAGCAGTCTGAGCCCAGACCTCCCACCATTACGGAGGCTGCAATTCTGTTTCCGACTTTTTAAAACCGGATTCCTTACCGATTCCTGATCAATTTTCTCTGCAGGGCAAAAAATAAGCCTGTACAGGCTTTCACTGTCACCGCAGCCATTAGATCACACAGTGCAGAATGTATACCTAACATTTGAACCTGTTAAAATAAATTACAAAAGATGTAACTTGGAAAAATATAACTGACTGATAAAATAATTCTTCTTTTAAAAAAAATGTATACCTAGTAACATTTGCTTTTATGTATTGAATGCACATTCCTATCTACACTCGTTAATTTTGCGTTCATGTAATTTTTTCCAGATATTTAAAGCATGCACGGCCATAACATAAACAAGGAAGCATTATCAGTGCACTTTAAATATGATTGTGCAAGTCATCTTTAATAAATCAGTGCAATTTATTTTTTCCACATTTGCATGGAATATTAATGGTGCACACTTTGACAATATTTCTGTGCAATGTCATGAAAGTCTAACACTAAGCTGAGATTTAATATTAGATGAATGCCACATTCAAACAGATTTTTTTGGTGTTGTAAGGAGAAAGATGCCTCATTGTTTGCAGTGCAGTTTAGTCCACAGTGACTCATTCTGTACTGACATAACGTATGTTCAGACGTAGTTGCCATGGTAGAGATGTAAGCATGATAAATCGTGTTGTAAGATGATTAGCTGCAAACTGCCCCAGTGCACGGCGGAGATGACAGCCTGATGAAGCGAACAGGACCAAACCTGATCCTGAAGTCACCAAATTGGACACCCTCTACACCTTGACATTGCTTCACCTGAATCTTAGGTTTGTTCAACAAATGGATCAACCTCTCCAGTACTGTGGCGAAGGGCTTCCCTGGGAGGCTGAGGAGTGCAATCCCCCTGAAGCTGGAACACAGCCTCTGACGCACGGCCACTATCCCAGTTAATCTAGCTAATCCAGAGGCACTGTCCTGGACTAAAGTGCAGTGTTGACGAAGCATGGCAGCCAAGATAGCCTGACAACATCCAGATTTTTGACTACCTCAGTGACCTAGCCCTAGTGATGGGCGAGTACATCAACTCTGCTTCCTCCAGGGAAGGCGTGTCAATGGGATTCAAGAGGTTCTTGAGGTATTCTTTTTGCGACCTGACTTTATCCACAACTGAGGTCAGTTGCACTCCATCCATGCTGTAAATGGTATAGCCAAAGCCCTCCATTCCCCTCCTGAGTCGCATGACCAGAATCTATGTTTGCAGGTTGCTTTGTCATTTTCCATGACCAAACTCCTCCCACACCTGAGTTTTTGCTTCCACAACTGCTGAATCCACATTCTGCTTGGCCTATCTGTACCTGCTAGCTGTCTCTGGAGTCCCACAAGCTAAAAATTGGCAACAGGTGGTGATCAGTTGGCACATCATCCCCTGTATTCAGTCAAGTGTCCAAGACATATAGTGGCATATCTGATGGTATAATGATAAAATCAGTCATCAAGTTATAGCTTAGGGCGTATTGGTGCTCCAACAACAAAAGGGCAATAACAGAGCACTGTTTGGGTTCAGATTGAGCAGGCTGTTCTGCCCTTCCAGGTTTCACTGTCATTACCTGCATGAGCATTAAAATCCCTCAGTAGAACAATGGAGTCCCCAGACGGGGTGCCTTCCAGCACCCACTCAAGATTTCCAAGAAGGCCATATACTTTGAAATGATGTTTGGTGCATAAGAAATTAAATAAAAGGGATGCAATCCTCTTGTTCACCAAGTTAAACTCTAATGTACAAATTGTCCTTTCCTACCAGAGGGGTTACATTTCATGTCCCTGAAGTAAATTTCAGTAACCGGCAATCCGTCTGCCAAGGCTCTTGTCTTCAGCTGCTGCTTGATTTCACTGGACTCTTATGATGCCTCCTGCAGATGGTGGGTCCACAGGAGAATGGTCCCATGGATATCATTTAGCCTGTGCCCAGCTAGACCCCATGGTCCTCGTGACCTGATGACCTTCTCCCCTAAGCCTGGCTCCAGGGCAAGACCCTGGTCACCCTAATCTGAGCCAGGTTTTTTGGTTCCTTGTTGTCTTTCTTCATTAGGGTTGTTAGGGGAGGGGCCAGACCAAATTCAAAGACCAGTTTGCCTTGGGAGATCCTATTAGGTGCAGTTACCCCTGACATCGTAGCTTCTAGAATCAATGGTAAAGTGGTGATTTATTGGTTTCTAGTTGGTTAATTCATTTCATTGCTTTAATTAGCTGAAAGGGACCTTGTCATGCATAGCCCCCAAATTGACAAGGGTTGAAGCAGGGAAATGCCTGGGCAACTTCCCCATCAGTCCTGGGTCTCCCAGATCTCCTCTCTCCATTTGGGGCAGTCCATTTGACTCAATTTCATTTTGAATGTGACTTGGATTATTCATAGTCTGACCATATCCTCCTCCTCTATACGGCATACTCTGTTTGGCATGCCGTAACTTATACCTTCTGGAGTCCTCATATATACTTGCTTATACTACAGTGTTTCTCACCCTGGTCCTTGGGGACCCACCAGACAGTCCATTTTTCCGGCTGGGAGGGAACAAAAATTTGCACTGTCTGGCAGGGAGCTGGGAGGGAGCAAAAACATGTACCTTCTGATAAGGAGCTGGGAGGAAACACAAAAAAGTGGAATGTCTGTGGGTCCCTGAGGACTGGGCTGGGAAGGACTTACTTGTGCAGCAAGCTGTGGATGTGATCTAAAAGATGATCTCTTCATTACGTTCCAACGTGGATGGATTTGGCCTCCCAAGTAGTTTTCCCTAGCCACCATGTTTCCTTCATCGTGAAACTTTGACACTAATCCCGCCCTAAATGTCCTTCTAGGCCCCAGAGCGGGACTCTCTGCTTTTTGGGCTCTTGCAAATTGCTCCATAGTGCACAGCACATGATACACGCGCTGCTGGAAATGGGATTTCCCTCTCGCTGCTGATAAGGCTTAATAAAATGAAGAATGGGGCCTCTGTTATCAGCTCCGGCATGACAGCGGGGCTGATTGCATCACCAAACTCAATAACGCACAAATGGAATCACGTTGGAGAGACAGTGTCTTGCCGGCACCTGCCCTGGCCGTCATGCTCAAGCCGTGTGGCAAATATCTGAAGTGCAGAGGCGTTGCTGCTGCAGAGGGATGTACTGAAAATGTGGGTTGGGAGGCAAGTTTCTTTTTGGTTGGGGGGAGCTTTCAGTATAACTAGACTCCTCACGTGTAATTTTGTTCTCTGTGGATTCATTCAGATGCTGTTGCACCTCTCTGCCTTTGCTTGTGCGTCTGAGTTATCTCTTTCCTCCCCCCCCCCCTCTTTCTTCCCTTTCTCCTCCTTTCCTTTTTCTCTCTCGTTCTTCTTCTCTCTTTCCCTTGTGCTCCTTCTCCCCCCTGAGTTTTGTTGCTTTCGTGTTTGTTTTCTTGGGGTTGGCCGCCCCCCCTCTTTGTTTTGGTGTTTGGTTTGTTTCCCCCCCCCCCCCCCCCCCGCCGTCTCTGATTACATATGTGTGTTCTGCTCCAGGCTTACTCATCCTCCCTCCGGGTAGTGTTACAGCACAGGAATGAGTGTGCTTGTTAATTTGACCGATTTCTAATCAGGCTATATGCTATGCAAGCTGGCATGTTTTTAGATCATTGTGGGTCTTGGATAGATCAAATAAAATTTGGACCATTCCCTAAATAAAGCAGTCCGAAAAGTCTTGAGGTAGCCAACAGTGACCGAGGGAGATTTCCTTCTGATGGGGGTTATTGTGTTCTCTGTACAGGAAGCTTTTACTTGGGGTAATGTGTGATGTACTGTTCCTGTAGTATGAGCCTTGGGTTGCTTCCGTGAGATCAGTGCGGATGCCATGCTTTACTCTTACAGACATTTCTAGCTTTATCATTCATAGGTCACTATTTCAGTATTAAATGGTCTTGCCCTGGTATGCTGTTGGGTTTGCCTCCGGACAGATGTGATCTTCACTCTGTCAAAGGAGGATCCCAAGGTTTCTCATATAGACTCATGGCATCTTTGTAGGACACCTATATCTGCTTTTCTGTATGTCCTGCTCTTCCAGTGGGCTGTTACAGATTGGTCTTCCTCCGAGCTCCCCTTGGACCGGTGGAGCATTAAAATTGGGTTGTGAGTGACATGGTTGCTTTTTACTGGAGGAGAAATGCCTGCAGTGTGTTTTTGTGGTTAACAAGTGAATGCATTTTGGTGTTTTATGCTCTGGTGATCCCGTTTTAAATTCTTACCCTTCAGTGCATGTATCTTTTAGTTATATTGTGGTTTCCGTTGGCTTTCTTTTTCACTCTAACTCGAAGGGCGTACTCACACTTGGTACAGTAGCCTTGCACCATGCCTGAGCACGATTGCTCCCCCTCCCCACTCCCCTGCTGGTCTGCGGTCATATCGCACTTAACCATCCTGGCCCAAGCATGCTTTCATCATCATCGTGCAACTTTTTTGAAGAAAACATAGAAAGGAAAGCACTCTCACGCAGCAGGATGGAAGTCACGATTAATGTCATTATTTTGCGGCTTATTTGGAGTCATTGTGGGCACGATGATGCACACAGATTTATCAAGTAGGCAATGCAGCAGTTTTTATTTGTTAGTGCTGCACATTTTACGAAATATCTCAGTTTGTGCAGACTAGTGTTGCTGTAGATACCAGTACTGAAAAGGTACTGTGGTAAGGCATTTTTGAAAGCTGTTTGGTATTACATTTCTTTAGTACTGGCACTTAGTACACTATTGCAGACATTGCCAGTGCTGTATATTGCTAATCACAGCTGTCGATTCAGAATTATGGACTCTGAATGTCTGAACCACTGCCAAAACTGTTAAACCCTATGCCATGATTCCACGCATCATGCAATATGGAATACTAAAATGTCAGGTAGTTAAATATGATCCCACTAGCAAGTCAAATTATTTTTGTAAGGGAACCTGTAATATAGCATGATCTTGTAATGTAGCAAACATGCATCAAACTACCATCTGTACCTACAAGTTATTATACTATGCTGTGTTTTAAGTAGTCAGATAATCAAGCCTAATGTGCTGTATGGGAAGTTTATGCTTATCGAGGAGATAAATGGAAGAAAGCGGAAGTTTCTTCCACTGAAAAAATTAAATTTGTCCAGTTTCGTTATAATGAGATCCATATTTCGTTATAACAAGAAAGTATAAAAATTTAAATCTGTCTTTGTATAATGAGATATGAGATTCTCATCAAAATGAGAAAGGCTTGTGGTATTATGTAATGGTTATGCCCAGTAAAATGAGAATCTAAATGGTTTAATTAAATGACAACATTTCTTCTTAAAACATAATTGGTATGCCATGTTATGTTGATTCATTTACATAATTTGATCATGTTTTACTTCAGGCTGGGGATAAGGCGGTGGTCAAGCTATTTGAATACTGTGAGTTTTTCGCATTGGCATCGCTAGGTCTAATCACCCGGGGCTATGGCCACAAGTATTTTTAAATCTAGCCCTGAGTATTTTTTGCAGTGGAAAAGGGAGAAGGGCCTGTCTGCAGATGGAAAAATGTGTAACAGACCGGAACCTGACTTGCGGTTTCCGAAGGACGGGGGAGTGATCAAGCGTTACACAGTACACACAAAAGTTGGAAATATGCGCGCATCCAGATGAAAAGCTATGGTTTTAAAATCTTAACGAGCCTTCTCAGGCTGTAAGTCCCTCTTGTTCGAATTCCAACGAGAAGTACATAGAGTGTTTCTCTATACAAAGAATACATTTTGTGGTCTTGGCAAGACCAGTCTTGCTGATTTGTCATCCAAGAACGAACTTTGGGCGCAGCGAGTCATGGGATGGGTTTTGTTCGGCACGGATGCCACCAATGTATCCTTGATATTTAGGGTGGAGCGAGAATGACATCTGGAGATTTTTGCTGTCCTCTGTACTTCTGTTCTTCAGTATTGGAATTGGTCTTCCACGATGGAAGATTACACAAAACTGGTACATGAGAACACAAGTGCGGTCAAGTATGCATATTGAGAAACTCCCCTAGTCAGGAGTAGGTACTTAAAAATGGGTTCTGTAACTGCCTCCAAAGAACTACAATCGGACTGATTAAAAAATATTATATATATGTATGTATACAAACACACACACATACACACACGCGCGCGCAGCCTCGGCGTACCTATCTAAATGGGGACCTTCCATTAATTTCTATGGGGAAAAACTCTAACACGACATCTTTAACCCCAACCCAACCCTAACCTTAACCATAAGTAACCAACCAAAATACAAGACTTCTGGCATTTTTACTTTTTTGATTCCTTTCACAGATTTTTATAAACTTAGGTTTTCCAAATGGGGACCTGAAAAGATGTCCCCAAAAGTAGGAAAATTTCAGGTTTTACCACACTTTGGGGACATTTTGGTACTCAAAAGTGATCTATGCAAGCCCACACACACACACACACACACACACACACACACACAAAAATAATATGCATACGAGAAATTTAACTCACATAATATATATAAGTAACCAATATAATATATAGTTTTCACCCCTAGCCAGAGGTTTGCATTTCTAAGCAGCATCCTGCAAGCAAAGATATGAGCATAGCCAAGTAAAAACGCACTGCATGGCTTTGTATGTAAACTTAACTAGTTGAAGGTCTCATGTCATAACCAACTGTTGATCAAAAGATTGTGAGATGGTTGAATTGAATCAACTCATGAAGATTAATTTTCATAAAATTTTTCCTATTTGATTGTACAAATTGCAATTAGCTTGGTTAGTTAATAGCAAAGCACAAATGGCAGTGCTGATTATCTTGTGGTAAGTAGCATTTGTGTCAGTCACAGTTCTCATCCCACTGTGTTTGCTGTTAGGGCAAATACAAAAATGTCACTTATCAGAAACCCAGAATCATTTAGTTCATAAACAGTGCTGGCAGATGTTTCTATGAGTCTCACGGAGAAGCTAGATCTCGTTGTCGCAGTTTTATTTGTGTTTGTGCAAGTGATTTTAGTCATTGTAAGAGACGACAGGGGCAGCAGCTGCGGTCATTCCTTCAAAACAAACTGTATAGCCTGCGACTACAGAACAGCTTTCTAATGCGACATGATGTCACATCTCTGTCCCCGATATACCCACCCCCCCCAATGTTACTATGAAACCTATGACCCCTGCGTTTAACATAATATGCATGTCGATTACTTGTGTGTCTCAAAAAAAGACAAGCCACAGGCAGACTTGACTTGGCCCTTATCTTTTCAACAGGTAGAAACGCCCCTGGTTTTACGGTTTATTTGCTCAGGTCTTTGCAATGAGGCATGTTGTATCAGCCATTCCAACTTGAGAATATTCTTCTATATTTGGCAAGTAGCCACACAGTTTCATCCGGCTCTAAGGTGGTTAAGCTGGGAAATTCATTCTTCTCCTCAGCTGTCAATGTGTTCAAAAGTAGCTTACAGCATTCATTCTTCACCTTGCCCCCCTCCAACACATTGTGGTACCTCTACTGAACACTGTTTTTGTCTCTGCTTGTCCTGCACATTGTATGTTATCATATTTCGTTGCATGATCATTCTCACTGTACTTCTTGTCTGCAATTTAAGCCACGGACTACCTTGTATATCTTGCATAGAACCATACTTTACACTTATCCTTAAGTTATTATAATTTTATTGTATTTATATTTTTAATTTACACCTGCTTATGGTTTCACTGGCTATGTACTTGTACTCAGCACACTGACAATAAAGTTGAATCTTATGGTCATTCAAACCTATTTACTGTAATTGCAGATATTTCTATATACCATTGAGCCGCCATGAAATGTTTGTCTCAGTAGAACGAGATACTTATTTTGTAATAACGGGATATGTGTCTTGTTATAATAGGATACATATCTTGTTATAGTTATAAGTATTACAATATCATAATTGATCGTCCTCTCCTCCCAGCCTCCAATACTCTGCTTATACGCAGTGCTTTACCCCTTTCTCATGCATTTTTAATAATAATAATAATAAGGTATAAGTGCACATCAACAGGGGGGGTTCATTAGAATGTAATATCGTTCTCCTTGTAAGTGAATGAATCACAGCAAACATAATGCGATGCTTGGCAATATTAGGCTATGTGCTGGAGTAGAGTGAGCTTTATCTGTATGGCACAAGTTATTTTGCCATTGTGACAACACTACCATTGGCCAAAGTGATTCTTTACCGACATGTTTGTGAAATGTTTGTCGCTACCCAATCTATATGCATCATTTTTTTGTGATCTGTACGGCTTACCCATTCTGTTCCTTCCCACTCTGGTTCATCTACATCAGGACTGGGCAATCTTATCTGCAAAGGTCCAGTGTGTATGCAGAATTTTGGGATAACCTTTACGTCAGCTGTTCAAACCCAGGTGTGAGGACTCGCCTCCCAATCAGTCCTCTAATTAGTAACCTAATTAGGGAGTTGCAGTGAAAACCCGCACACACAGCGACCCTTTCTGGATAAGATTGCCTACCCCTGATCTATAGTGTACATGTGCACGTGCATCTGTCAGTCACATCATTGACAACATGCCTGTGTTCTGACCTGGACACTGTTAGTGATCACACTAGATGTGTACCATGCCTGAGTCCCATTAACCCTGCTCTGGCCCACCTCATCAAACAGGCCAGAGCACTTATAAGCCTAACATGCCCAGGCATTGTATGCAGTGATCACACTAGTAAAACAAACTGGACTTTGGGGATAAACGTGCTTGGGCATGGTACGGATCGGCTAGTGTGTCTGTCTCAGCCAAGCTGAAACAGAAGTAGATTGATCTCCTCATCAGGTTCTACAGTGATTTACAGCAGGCTGTAGTAATTACTCTGGGGAAACTTGGGGAAGGGAATAATTATTTTCTTTATATAACTGGCTAATTTGCCCACCGAGTGAATCCTAACACCTGCTTGGATGGAATGATATCTCACAGTGTGACTGTAAACAAACCCTTTTGTTTAATTTTCTTTGGCAGCTCACAGGGAGATTAATTCCTATGATACACGATATGTGGAGGATGAACAAACGTTTTTATGAGGCCTGGTGTGTTTGGGCAGAGTTGAATGGTGGCTTCTGCTGTATACCAGCAAATGGTCCCTTTGTATTCAGCGCAAGGTGACTCAGCTCTGTCTGTGGGCATCACCACGGGGCTCGCATTAACAGGGGGTACCCTGAGGGCATGTGGGTGTGTTTGAATGCGTGCCTACCTTCTGAGCAGTGTTTTGTGTTTGTTTCTACTTCTGTGTTTGGGTTTGTGGATTACTCATTGGCTGCGAGGTGCTTATTAACCTCTCTCCTACTTCCCCAGTGCCTGCTGTCCCAGCCAAAGTTCTGTGCCGTGGAGGTGGCTGCCCTGAACCTGCGTACCAAGGTGGAGCGAGGGAGCACCCGGCGGGTGGAAAGGGCCATGATGCAGACCCAGGTACAGCAGCCCTAGAGCAGCAGTGATGCCGCTGGTCCTCCAGCACACCATCATTGGTCCTCCATAGCTGTGGGCTGTAATGCCGCTGCTCCTCCAGCACACCATCATTGGTCCTCCATAGCTGTGGGCTTTAAATGACATTGCCTCTTCAGCCCACTGTAATTGGTCCTCCACAGCTGGAGTGGGTTATATCTGTGTGTTGATTCTTGAAACCAGAGTGCGGGTGGGAACGTTCATTCCTAATGCCATGTAACTCTAGTCAGAATGGGGTTGGGGGTCATGCAGAAGGATCAGACAGCCTACTTTGCTAGTGGAGCCTGCTGAAGTGGCAGCTGTCAGCCAGCGCAAATGGACGAACCCCAGGAGAGATCTGGGGGAGCAGCCAACTGCTGTCCTGTCACTTTGGGGGAACATGTCCCGCTCATGGATTCCCAGAGTTGGGATGACTGTCTCAGTGAAGCCCCTCACTGCAGGAATAAAAGGTAGGACCAATGTCCTCTGGGGGTTTTTCCACCGGAGCAAGTACCATACTTTCGGCGCCAAATGACATCATCAGTAACTGCCCATGAGTGAGAACGTCACACCGCGCAGCGCCATGTTTTTATCCCCAAAATGGTTTTCCACTGCCGTAAAAACCGGTACCGGCGCTGAATAAAAGGACAACGTGAGACATTTCGTACTGAATTTGAACAATGGCTGTAGTATGCAGCTGAACGATATTGGATATTAAATCTAACATCGCATGTTATGCAAATGCAATTCTTACACTGCTAGTGACTTACATTAAGATCAGACTTTTAATTACTTTTGGGTTTATACAGTATGGACATTTTTTTACGGACGGCGCAGGGGGTTAATGTTTTGCTAAGACATTTTTACTTTGGCATAGGGAAAAGGCTTAGCTAACTTTGCAATTTTAATGATTATTCCTTGCATAGATTATATTTATATCCAATGTATGTTTCAGTTTAAAGTTTACCTCGCTGCTTTTGCTTGGGCGCTGCCCATCATTCTCACCATTGCTATTTAAATCACTCCTAGACAGGTTAATTGTGAGAAATTTAACTAATTTTTTATTTTATGTTAACTAACTTATAAATACTTCAATATTTATTACAACAAAATCACATCGCTATATCTGGAGACTCTCCAGTACCGTCCTGCAGTAGTATATATTAAATAAAATCCTTTTTAAATTTCTTATTAAAGTCGATGGAAAAGCGAAAGTACCGTACCGAAAGTACCAAACTTCGTGCGGTGGAAAAGCGCCCTCTCTGGCTCATTCCCTTCTGTCACAGGGGTTCCTGTCCTGGGGATTTCACCAGGTTTCCAATGGGGGGGTTTGGGTGAGAGGCGGGTTAATTTCCAAAAATAAATTATATATTTACAAACCACACGTTTTTGCAACCCCTAATGACCATTTTGGTCACAGGTGGGGGAAAAAACACTGGAGTCTACTAAGCTTATAAAAATCTGGCTCGCCTATCGATCTGCTCTGTTGTTAAGAAGGTGGCACTGTTTTCCACTGACTTGTTCTCCAGAAGAGTCACAGCCGTCTGCAGGGTGGTGTGGCAAGACATGCCGCCAGGTTCCTCACTGGATGCTGAATCAGTGTCGTAAACCCCCTAGAGTGGGCCAGTGATTACCACCCACAGTTGGAGCCTGTTTGCCGCTTAAAGGTGGAGTCACACCCCTCCCGTGAGTGCATTTGCATTATATGATGCTGTTTTGCAAGTCTTCGAACCTGAGAACCTACTGAGCCATGTAAGGGTGCCCCAGCTGTCACATTGGCAGTGGTTCCAGATTGTCTGCCCCCTAGGGGAACAGCAGGGCATGTGGGCAGGTATATACCAGGAGACATGCTGACTACCCAGTTAGGGGTGTGCGATATGACGAAATGAGATCGTGAAGACGATTTATGTACTGACGATCTGCCAAAGCAGAAAGATCATAGTATCGTCTATATAAACTACATTCCATATATTAGGCAGCGACACCTTTTTATCATAATTTAGCATTATAAGAAAAGCATTATTATTATACTAGTGTTGCCAACTTT
>JAODKM010000058.1:18526285-18540076 GCA_026780845.1 Petrocephalus sullivani
ACTGGAGGACGTTTCTCGTGCGCGGTCCGCCGCCCCCCCCCCCCCCCCCCGAGACACCCACCTGCCCCCCCCCCCCCCCCCCCCCCCCCCCCTACACACACACACACACACACACACATACCATGTATTCCTATCTTTATGGGGACACTCCATTCATTCGTATGGGCATAACCCTAATCCCAACTATGACACTCTTAACCCCTACCCAGCCCTAACCTTAACCATAAGTAACCGAACAAAATATGAGAATTTTGGCATTTTTAGTTTTTTGGTTGCAGACACAGATCTTTATAAAATTGAGGTTATCCTTATGGGGACCAAAAAAATTTCCCCACAAGGTAGAAAATAACTGGTTTTTATCACACTGTGGGGACATTGGGTCCTCACAATGTAAAATAAATATGTCCACACACACTTCCAAACAAAAGGCTATCCGTCTGGTTGAGGAGATGGGTTGATAGAAGGTTCTGGAATTTTCCCTGACTCCACATCCCTTTTCCCAGAGGAAGATGACCTCTTCTGCCTCTTTGCCTGTTTCCGCTGCTGTCATCCGGCAGCCCTGGCTCCGTCTTTTGCTTGAGGGAATGGCAAGTGTCCCATCTGCTTCCACAAATGGATATATCCGGGCGAAAGCTGCCAAAGGTCACTTCGATTTAAAATCTGGTGGGACGACCGCTATTATTACAGTCATTGAGTTGTGACCCTGCCTTAAATTCCACTTGATGCTTTTCTGAGCACAGTTTGTGGTATTGCTCAAGAATGATGACGTTTTCTTAAAGAACGTTATGTTTCACTGAACATCTGTGGGAAGCACATTTGGTCTGTGTCATGTTTGACGTCTTATGCGACAAATCAGCAGAGACATATCTAATAATTGCAATATCTTGCTTCATATTTGTTAGACCGGTGCATAAATGAAAGTCAGACTAGCTGACTTGTTTGGTCTTTGGCCAAAATGGCCGCAGTAAGTGTCCAAACACAGGAGCAGGGTTGCCGTTTCCCAGCTCTGAGGCTCTGAATCCCAGATCAAATGTGATGTAATCACGCGCCAATCGGGGGAAATCATTCCCTGGCAATGTTTCAGCCAGCACATTTCAGATGCAGCTGAGATTTACAAGGATGTCGTCACATTGTCACTGAGAACCTCAGGAATGTCAGTGAAAGCGAGCAAGGTCGGTGTGAACAAACATTGCCTGTTTTGGCTGCCCTGCTAGGTGCTTCAAGGCCTCCAGGGAATAATGATGTGGGAAGATGTTTTAGTCTTTTATTCCTTGAATCCCTTTTAATCTGTTGTTACTATGACCATGACCAGACGCATCTTTTTGCTGCTTCCTTTGAGAAGGTAATTGTTAAACACATTGGGAAACAATGTCTTTGCATTGGCATATTTCTGCACACGTATGTTCTCTAATGGAATCTGTGTGAGCCCTGTGCAGGTTGTCCTCATGGTCTTGGTCGTTCAGATCTTCTTTTGATCCTAGTGCCTGTGTACTCGTTTGAGCCCTCTCTCCCCCATAGCCCCTCACTATTGAATGAAGTGCTGATGAATCTTTTCACACACTGACATGCTGCCCCCCAGTCCTTAATCACCCTCCACCAAACCCAAAGTACCTATTTGCGCTCTATGTATGAATCAAGAAGTCAAAACATTCCTAAGCACAATTATGCAGGTCTTTGGAGAAGGAAGGCTCTGGACAATGCTTATTACAGCCCTGCATGTCTGTTCCCATAAGCTTTGAAAGCACCTGAGTGGGAGAAGCTCTATCAGCATATGGGTCTCAGGTTTGTTTTGGCTTCTGCATTGAGGCTCAGCTTCGAAGAAGCCTTCATGTCCCAGAAGCTGTAACTGAACAGCTTCAGAAGACCTCCCCTTTGTTTCTTTTTTTTGTCATGGATTCTGAGGAAACCATATAACCACTTTATAAGCTCCCTGTGAGTGATTATTGCTTAACTTGTCAAAGTTTTATGATAAATACAGCTATTTTAGTGAGCCTAGCAGTGACCATATTCTGGTGCTTTTCAGACCCCTTACAGTCTATCACACTAAACCCATGCTGCCTTTGAGGAGTGAGTTTAAGCACCCAATTGGAGATCCTACCTTCAAAGTGGGGTGAGCGGCCATATCTGGGGTTAACCATAAAAGGTCAGAATCCTTCTCTACACTTCGATTCTCCAAGATGAGTGATGTTATGCTTAAAGTCACCTAGTGAGCTGTCTCCCCTGAGCTACATCTCGACTGATTCATCAACCATTTCGCCACATTACAACCTGGTATCAAATGGTCTACAATGTCACCCTTACCTTTAGTGTTCGGCATGCCTCCCCCATGTGGTGCCCTAGTGATCTATTTACCTTCACTGCATGCTGTCAAAAGTAACTTCTGCTTTCAGTGTGTCTGCTATGGGTGGGATTTGTGGCCTGGCTTATAAAAAAACCCTCTGACACTTATGCACTCGTCTCCACATGAAAGGAGCCTTCTGCATAGAAACGTTACAGCTCCACAAAGATCGCATCCTGCTCCCCCCGGGGTCACGTTTCTCCTGACGGATGTGAGAGCGCAGACCCGACTCGCGACACAGGGAGCTTGATGAGTCACCACTGAGATGTTTTTGACAGGAGTCAGACAGTAACTAAACCCTCACATGCATGGTGAGTGAAACCAAAAACCCGACTGGGTTGGGTCGAGACCTCAGTACAGTGCATTCTGAGGGTGCCTCTGTCATGCTGTAAGCGGCGAGTATTACTGGAGCAATGAGTGTAGATAGCGCTTATAAATATTGTTTACAATGGTGCATCTTTGCATTTGAGTGAATCGTATATGGAAACTGTTGTTAAGCGATTTGACCCTTAGACCAGACTGGTATGTGCATGCAATAATGATTACAAACAAACCGAAGTGCACTATATGAGTCAAGAAATAAATGTCTGCTTTTGATCCCGCTGTATGTAGGGGGAAAATGATCATTTAAAGTGTGGAATCATAAAACATTGCCTAATTTCTCAGTAGTTAGAAATCTGAAGTGACTCCGTACAAAAGGAATCCGTTTGAGTTCCCAGATACATAAGCATGTAGGATCCTTCTAAAGACCCCAAAGTGAAAGCTTTAGGGACCGTCCCGGGGAGAGCGTCCCCCTCCTGACGTCACGTCTGCTCGGCTCTGACTGCCCTTACACAGCGAAACTTTTTAAAAACTCCCCGAACCCGTCTGCGGCCGGCAGCGTCGCGCACATCTGCCGCTTGGCTCCCCCTTTGCCCCGTTTCGCCGTCCGGCCGCGCTTTGTTCCGTCTTAGCTTCGTTTCGCGAAAGCCTCGCTATTTTCATTACTTTGAATTTAAATTTTCCCGTGTATATTTTAGAAGCGCTGGGTAAATGCACAGCCTCAGGGTAGCAGATCACTCATCTATTACTGTAGAATAGTTTTTTTTTTCCTCCAGGTTTCGGATATAGAAAGTGGAAGCAAACATTTGGATTTTCCACAAGGGACGCCTTTTAGAGCTTCAAAAAACTTAAAAAAAAAAATTCTGTGCGTCGGGATACGGAATGAATATGGCTTGGCTGAGATGGGACGTTCTGCTCCCGGTGTGGTTATTTGTCTCGCCGGCATTCGCGTCCCCGGAGCAGAGCGGGTTCAGGAGATACTACGTCCTGCAGCCCGGTATGGCCGGGACGCTCACTTCCCGGGCCGGCTCGCCGACGCAGCCCCGCTCCTACAACGTGGAGCTTACTGCCAGCATCGGCGGCCAGGTCCGCAGTCGCAGGATGGGCAGCCAGGCGAACCCAAGTCTGCCGCTCCGCCAGGACACCAAGTTCATGCAGCAGCACCAACAGCACCAGCAACAGCAGCAGACGGCGCACCAAATTAAAATATCAGGGTAAGGAGATGGAGCGTGTGCCGCTGTCACCTCGTAGGCAACTGCAGTAATAAGCCTGCGACTGCATTTCCATCCTCAACCGCAAAACCCTCATTGTTCGCATAAGACAGTAATCAGGTGTGTAAACCCCCCCACATGAAACCCAGAAGACAAAGAGATCTCTATCCTGGAATGAAAAATAAGGAAGGGAAATTATTAGGGATGCGTTGTCTTTCGTTATTATGCCAACTGCCTTTTTATTAGTCAATGGGGGAAATCATAGTTTTGTAGAACGCAAACTATAACTAATACTGCCTTTGCAAAAACTTAATATATGAGACATATGCAGTCCACGTGTAATTCGTCTGACTTATGTGGTTTTAATGGTAAATACAAATTTTTATTAGATTTTCCAAGCTTACAGAATTAATATAAGTTAAATCAGACCATTTTTCCCATGGCACACCCCAGGTGCAATTATGGGTCTTTGCGTTTCCGGTTCAGCCCTCCACTGAATGTGGCAGAGGGACCTGCCTCTCCTGGCCTGTGTCTGTATGTGTGAAGGTGCTTTCTGGGTGTCTTTTGCAGGATTAACATCTGTGGAGGTCAGTGCTGTCATGGATGGAGCAGGGCCCCTGGATCACAAAGGTGTACAAAACGTGAGTATTCAAGTTGTGTGGAGCCACTTGATTCTGACCATGGTTGGGCCGGTGGGCCTGCACGCGAGGGGGCTTTGCATCACACTGTGGGTGTGCATGAACAGCTATGTGTCTGCATACACTTCAAACCACATGGGTATCTCTCTGAGGAGTATTGCTTCAATTACTGGCCTGGTCACAGGTCCCCAAAGGTGGCACTTTAGGTTATGATTGATCTCTCTCACCTGTAACCATGAAAGTTACCCTAGTAGGCTGATGTCTTCTTCAGCTGGTTCTGATACTTCCCTTGAGACAGGGTTCATGAAGAGCAGTAACAGCAGGCCAATTGTGTGGTATGATTGTGTGCTTTTTCGGTTGTGTGTCAATCTATATATATATATATATATATATATATATATATACAGTATGTATATATGTGTGAGGTTGGGGTCCATCTTGATTTGTGCACATTTCCATGGAACTGCCTCTATAAATTGCATTGCATTGCATTGTACCATCAGCCGCAGTATCGTCACCCTGAAATAGGCACATGGTAGGTCATGTTATCGGCTACAGACTCCTAGTGTTACACAAGGGGTAATTGAAATACAACAGGAGAGCCGGCAGAGACAGCACTTCCATTGAGGTAGTGCTGCTTTAACCAGTAGCTGGGGGATGCGGTTCTACACCACACATGTTTTATAAAGCGGCTAGATGGTACAAGGCCCAGTAGGTATGAGAACAGGCTAGTTATGTGCCTATCTATAAATAACCACAGAGACGTGTGAGACAATGACAGCCTGCCAGGATGGTATGTAGCCTCACAGCTGGTACAGTGAAAATCCGACCCTAGCATGTGCCCGTTTGGTCTGCCGGCAGCCGCTGCTCGCCCTCGCTTACCAGCTCACTGTTGCATAAGAGATGGGAGGTTCCCTGTACCTAATGGGATAGACCTTCTCATGTCTTTTTCTCAACCTTGCATATTAACCAGTCCAAATGTTGTCTGGGTTGCTGCCTACAGTGGGATATTTAGTATGTTGTTACTCTGACCTTTCTTCCTTGTCACACATGATTTCCCACACCTCATGTTTGCATGGGTGGTGCTTCCATTCCTCCCCCCATTGCCCAGCCTGGTTTTCCCACAGTCTCCCTGGGAGGGTCATCGGGGGTGGGGGTAGTTATGGCCAGGTGTCAGGGGACAGACAACCCTACAGTTGCTCAGTTGCTGGCAGGTTGCAGAAGCTGGCAGAGTAAATGGGCAGCAAGAAGAGACGGCATGATGGTTACTTCCCAGGAAAGTGGCTCGCTCCCCTGACCAACCTTCTACTTATTTACACCACAGATCAAGCAGGGGGCAAAGGTAAACTGGAGTTCACAGCTTGACCTCAGTGGTCAGTGGAAGAATACACATCTGCTGCCTCGAGTCTGGACAGCCTTCTCTTCTTAGGAATAACCAGTACAACCCCAGTATGCTGCTTACAAAAGCACTGAACAAATATTATTATTATTATTCACTGAATGGTAGTTATTCACACTATCTTACAAACGTTTAACAATCCAGAGCTAACCACCCTGCTCGTAGTTTTACCATGCCATAAGCGCCATTAGGGCTTTGGCTTTCCTTTTAAGTGCTGGCACATTTAGGCACTTCAGTTTTCAGCATGGGATTCACCAACATGAAACCACATTGCTCTACCAAATAACAATCTCAGCACATGATGATGTATAATTTTCTGCATGAGATGTGGTTTTTTTCACCATAATGGTGGTCGTCCTCGGCTACCTTGCTGTGTTCTGCTTGTGAAAGAGCGACTGGACTGTGAATCAATTGAAAAAGCTTTAATGATGCCTCTATTTAGACATGCACCAGCACACACTCCCACCCTTCCATCCCAGAAACAAGTTATTCCTTAACAGAAATATACTGTGTTTGTTCTGGCACTGTTCAGAGTGTGTCCGACAGATGCGGTGCATGAAGATGTGTATCCGCCACGTTTGGCTCTGCTGGCTGTCCCGCAAGGACAGTCAGCTGAATGAGATCCTTCACGAGCAGGATTCTGTGCCGGATCTCACCCTAAGGCAGGCCTGTACCACCCCATCCCCCTTGGGGCTCAGGCAGTAATCGGCAGAAATGAGGTGATCGTTGGCCACCAGAGGTAGTCTCTCTAAGGACAGGCTCAGAGTGACTTGTAATCGGACCCGGTTCCAAGGGACAAATGGACTTTGTAATGCAATACGCTCGTGACACATGTATGGATTTGTGGACTTCAGATGAATTCAGCAGATTTCAAGGGCTTCAGACGTATGATGGTGCTGACATTTTGAGGCTTCTGATTGTCTTCTTCAGGTTGTGTCCTGGAATTTGAGCACATCATTCCTCCTGAGCCTTCTTCATACCCGGTATCTTTCACTGACTCACTATTACCCTCCTTGGCCCTCCACACCTTCTCTTTGTATCAGTAAGGGCATCTCTTCCCCTTCTAGTTGCCCTTTTGTCCTCTACCTTGCCAGGAGCATAATAATGAGCCTATGGAATAAGGAGTGAAAGGTGGATCTCAGTGTTTGGCTTCTTGTATTCCCGGTAGCCATCTACAAAACAGGATGATTTTAAACATAAAAAGCTGGGAATGAAAGCAGAAAGGAGAAGTCAAGAGTGTCTTGTGTCACCTCTGTGGATTATTCTACAGAGGGGACATTGAGTGTCACAAGGCAGATGGCTGTATAAAAGCCGGATTCCTTCTGCCTTTCTCTGTTTATAGTACACCCAGAGGAACATTAATTCTGTGCCGTGTGCTGCTGTACAGCAGACATTTTGTTTTGCTTTTAAGAAACGAAAGTCAGTCAGCACCCAGGATTCTGTTTTCCCGGGCACTTAAGTCTTCCGTAGACAAAAGTATGGACTGATCCCATCAAATGACGAAATCAGCACAGAGTAAGCAGAGCTATCGGCCAAAGCTGGTAGTCCAGTTTTACAGAGGTAATGGTAGGTAGGTAGATAGAGAGCTACAAAAGGACCATGGTACCATGGTGCTGTGCGTCTGATTAAAAGTCTGCATATGTAGTAGGTTCAGATAACAACAGTTTTGCCTTTCCTGATTTTATTTTATTGTGTATATTATTGTTTTACCATTAAGTATTTACAGTGCATCCGGAAAGTATTCACAGCGTGTCACTTTTTCCACATTTTATGTGACAGCCTTATTCCAAAATGGAGTAAATTAATTTTTTTCCTCAAAATTCTACGCACAACACCCCATAATGACAATATGAAAAAAGTTTACTTGAGATTTTTGCCAATTTATTTGAAGAAAAAAAAAAAACTGAGAAATCACATGTACATAAGTATTCACAGCCTTTGCCATGAAGCTCAAAATTGAGCTCAGGTGCATCCTGTTTCCACTGATCATCCTTGAGATGCTTCTGCAGCTTAATTGGAGTCCACCTGTGGTAAATTCAGTTAATTGGACATGATTTGGAAAGGCACGCACCTCTATATAAGGTCCCACAGTCAACAGTGCATGTCAGAGCACAAACCAAGCCTGAAGTCAAAGGAATTGTCTCGAGGCACAAATCTGGGGAAGGTTACAGAAAAATTTCTGCTGCTTTGAAGGTGCCAATGAGCACAGTGGCCTACATCATCCGGAAGAAGTGGAAGAAGTTTGAAACCACCAGGACTCTTCCTAGAGCTGGCCGGCCATCTAAACTGAGCGATTGGGGGAGAAGGGCCTTAGTCAGGGAGGTGACCAAGAACCCGATGGTCACTCTGTCAGAGCTCCAGAGGTCCTCTGTGGGAAGAGGGAAAACCTTCCCGAAGGACAACCATCTCTGCAGCAATCCACCATTCAGGCCTGTATGGTAGAGTGGCCAGATGGAAGCCACTCCTTAGTAAAAGGCACATGTTGTCAAAAGGCACCTGAAGGACTCTCAGCCCATGAGAAACAAAATTCTCTGGTCTGATGAGACAAAGAATGAACTCTTTGGTGTGAATGCCAGGCGTCATGGTTTGTCGAAACCAGGCACCTCTCATACCATCCCTACAGTGACGCATAAGATAACTGCAGCAATGTACAGAGACATCCTGGATGAAAACCTGCTCCAGAGCACTCTTGACCTCAGATTGGGGCGACTGTTCATTTCAGCAGGACAATGACCCTAAGCACACAGCCAAGATATCAAAGGAGTGGCTTCAGGACAACTCTATGAATGTCCTTGAGTGGCCTAGCCAGAGCCCAGACTTGAATCCGATTGAACATCTCTGGAAAGATCTTATAATGTCTGTGCACCGACGCTTCCCATCCAACTTGATGGAGCTTGAGAGGTGCTGCAAAGAGGGATGGGGAAACTGCCCAAAGATAGGTGTGCCAAGCTGAGGCTGTAATTGCTGCCAAAGGTGCATCAACAAAGTATTGAGCAAAGGCTGTGAATACTTATGTACATGTGATTTTTAATAAACTGTCAATCTCAAGTCTCTCTTTTTCATGTTGTCATTATGGGGTGTTATATGTAGAATTTTGAGGGAAAAAATGAATTTACTCCATTTTGGAATAAGGCTGTCAAATGTGGAAAAAGTTATGTGCTGTGAATACTTTCCGGATGCACTATAATACTGATAATTAGGGCTGCCACTAATGCCTATTTTTCTATGGATTAAGCTATCAACTATTTTAACAATCGGTCAATTCATCTAAATTAAAAAAATTGACCATTTAAGTTAATTTTTATTAAATTAGTAATTGGGTGTTTCGGGTCTTACAACAGACAGCCTCTTTCAGGCGACCCCACCGAGGCTGATCAAGCCTCAGCCTGTGTCCAAGTGGTGTTTTGCGGCCCTCACCATCACCCCATTTCAGACAGATCTGTCTTGATGCCCTCTTTGCAACCTCCATGCTGTTATTGATGGCTCTTCTTTTGCTTGCCTTAGTGATGCCCAGCATTCTGTAGGCCTTGCTGAGGGAATAGCCTGCAAACCCTTAGCAACCCACTTCCACTGACATACACCTGGTTCTCCACCTCCAACAGTTCCTGGTATTTTCCCCTCTTCCTCTCCTGTACCTCTTCCATCCTCTCCTCCCAGGGCACAGCTAGGCCCAGGAGGATGAGCTGTTTTGTACGCTTGGAGACTAGCATAATATCAGGTCTCACAGTGGACTGCGTGATGTGCGCTGGAATTTTCAGCTGCCTGTCCAGTCAGCTGTCATCACCCAGTCCCATGCCATGGAGAGCAAGCCAACAGAGTTGTTCTTGGTTCTTTTCATTCTTTTCATGGGCTGCTCTTCTACCTTGACAAATGTGATTGTCCTGGCCGGAGCATTGGCATGTATTTTGTTGCTGATCTCCTTGCTGATGGTTATGGTTTTCAGGACTTGGTCATGCCTGCAGCGGTAATGTCCTTCTCTGGGTGCTCTGGAGCAACTGATCAGGATGTGCTTGGGGGTGCCTGTCTTGGAAGCAGGCAGGCCAGAATTTTAACCTCGCCCCATACAAACAAGTTGGATGGGCTAGGGAGGATGTCATACACCCCCTGAATAAAGAACTTGATCCTCTGGGGGTCCTACTTCCAGATATTCTGCCAGGTGACCTTCCGCTCCATTACCTGTTCCCATTTCATCCAGGTGCCCTATTATCGCATTACCATGGCTCTTCTTGTACGCTATTCCTCTCTGAATTCCTCTCTGATGGAACTGAATGTGAGCCTGAGCTTATTGCTGTTCCCATACAACTCTATACTGCTCAAGCTGCATATAAAAATAAACTGAATTGAATTGAATAGCACACCCAGCCATCTGGGTAGGTAGATACTTACCGCTCTAAGCCTTCCACTACAGTCACAGAGACTTCATAAATGAGCAGTGGCCAGAGAATTCTTGTGAGGATTCTGTACTGAGAGACCCAAGCCTTGAATTTCCTTGTGAGCCCGGACTTATCTGCTGTTCTTAGCCACCCTCCAGATTGGCAGTGGTGGCCCTGATGGAGTCTGTGTCGTTTAGACTGCAACCTAAAATATTATTAAATATTGTGATGCCCAAAATTTAGTAACCTGTAAAAAAATTATTGTATCCTCATGCTTATTAAATTTGGTTAGCGGAGCACTCCACATGCGACTGTTTGGTATACCATGGAAGCAATTGCTAAAAGCAAGGTATAAACTGTGATCCAGGTCAAAGCCAAAGTCCATCAATGACACCTGTGTTCTGTGACTGCTTTATAAACCGGAAGTAATTCTGTTAGGTAGGCAGGTGCTAGATGTTTAAGTGGCTCATATGCAAGTAGGAGAACTTTTAAATCAGTCCTGAAGTTAAGAAGCCAATGCAGGGAACTGAGAGCAGAGGTTATGTGTACAAATTCCTGCTCCTGATTACAATTTAAGCGGCTGCTTTTTCAGTACGCTGCAAGGTGTTTAATGTGTTGTGTGTGCCCTCAGATGAGATATAGTAGTCTAACCTACATGTGGTTTGCATGTATGGATTTCTCAGTGTCTTGAATAGTAAGGAATCGTCAGGTGTTGTTGCATAGCTGTAGGAAGCACACCTTTGGTACAAGCCTCCCATTTAAATCACATGCGCAGTATCTAAGAAGATGCCTAGGTTATGGGCTTAGCTGCTGAGGGAAAAGTTCAGCCCCTTGGAGTGGAATGTGGAGATTATAGCATTCCTATCGGTGGACTTGCCTCCAAACAACAGAACCTCTTCTGAGCATTTAGAGAGAAATCAATAAATGACCAAGAACTGATCCCTGTGGTACTCTACATTTGACTGGTGACATAGGCGACAGAGTACAATTATTCAAAATCTCTTCAACACCACTCCACTCAACTCAATATCAAATTTAAGTCTTTGAAACAGAGGAGAGAGATCTACAGTGTCAAAGACTGCACTAAGGTACAAAAGGATTAGCATAGTCGCATTGTCAGCATCAGGTAACATTCTTAGTGCTGTGTCCCGGGTGGAAAGTCAACTGGGATCTATCCAGTATGTTGTGTGTTTGCAAGTATGACTGAAGTTAAGTACTTCTCCAGAACAAAAATGGTACATTAGAGACAGGTCAGTAATTGCTGAGTTGCTGTGGTTCTGAACTTGGTTTCTTTAGTAGTTGTCTGATTACTGCTACTTTAAGGGCAGGGATGCATTCATTATGGCAGTTATAGGTCTTGCCAGAACTCCCAGGGATTATTTAAGAAGTTGAGTGGGGACTGGGTCCAGTGGGCACGTGGTCGGTTTGGTTTTATTATTATAGTTTTAGCTCCTGTTCATTGATTAATTAAAAAAAAAAACATTAAAGTTGTTTGCATGTTCTGTTTGCAATGGAGTTATTTCTGAGCCATTTGAACATGTTTGAAGTTTAATGCTCACTACCAATATTACTTTTTAGCAGAGGCTCAGCCATTTTCATTAGATGGGCTATTATCTTAAAAAGGTAGCAAGGGTTATTTGTAGGCTTGGGCGATATCTCTATATTATCGTGGTGATGTTGGCAGCCTTAACTATATCAATTTTCGCTTTGAAACGAAAACCGTCTAACGCATTACACCCGCATAGAAGAAAACATTCCTTGCTGTTTGTAGATAAAACCATGTTCATACATGATTTTCCGCAGAATTATTCAAGTCCGGACATTTTCCAAAGTTGCCGATGAGGGTGCGCACAGCCAAAGATTTTCCACCTCAGAGGTGGTTACAAAAAATATTGCTTACTAAAAATATTGGTTACTAAAAATATTCCAGTCAGTACGTGTGGTGGCACCGGAGTAGAGTATGCTGCAAGCAGGACATAAGACATAATATGTTATTCCCCAATGACGACTGCTTTAGTTGATTCTACATTTATTTGGACGTACCTGGAATACTGGCAAAATAATGGAGAGCTGTATACAATGGAAGCGTATTGCATTCATTTGGAAAAAAACTTGGTTTGTTTTTTCCGAATTAATGACAGTCATCCTGTTTGATAAACTAATGTTAATTCCATCTACACTACTGAGAAACATTAATATTTCCCAATGTCTCAACCCAAGATTAAAAAAAATAAGTGGATTAAACTACGCAGATCACACATCATGAAAAACAGAAAAGTTGTCTTGTTAATTCAGAAAAAACATGAAAATATTACTGGTAAAACAGGATGATTATCTCGTTAATTCCGAAAAAAAGAAAAATATTATTTGGAAAAACAGGATATCATTAATGCGGAAAAACAAAACCAATCTTTTTTTTTTCCCCCCAGAGGAATTCAATAAGCTTCCGCAGTATACCGGCACAAAGCAGCTACATATTCTTCCATTTTGCACCAGCGGCATGGTCATTAACACACCCACCCACTCGCTCGCGCTGAATTCTCCGGAAAGTCTCCTGCTCCATTCACACCTGAGTGAGGACTAATCAGAAATTATCCGGACTTTGTATTAGGGGTCTAGCAGGGTAAAGTCTGTTTAATGTACGGTAGAACTGTTTTGGACATTTCTGTTCGCATAAAGTCTACTGGGTAATACTCTGTCTAATGTCTAATGAAGTACCGGGTGGCAGTGCATGCTTGAAAGGGGCTTGAGAGTGACATCAGCTAAATGCCCCCCTCTGGCTAAACCCTGCAATTTTTGTTAATGAGTGATGCTATTTTAAAGTAATTTTAAAGTAAAGTAGCCCAGGGGGGATTATCATACACCAGCATGCTCGCGGGTGATGTGTACATCGCCTCTTGTTCTGCTGCTGCTGCTGTTGTTGTTGTTGTTGTTGTTGTAAATGGATGTATTTCCCGATTGTGGCACGTATGTTACCTGTGTCTCATGTGAACCCTGTCTGATCCTGTCGTATCAATAGCTTTGTATAAATCCCCCCCACCTTGCGTGTACCTGACAGTCCTGTTGCAATTAGAGTTGTAATATTCGGCTCCCCCTCCTAGAGCCGACACCTTATCGTGGTGGAGGGGTTTGCGTATTCCAGTGATCCCAGGAGCTAAGTTGCCCGGGGCTTTATGCCCCTGGTAGGGTCACCCAAGGCAAACAGGTCCTGGGTGAGGAGCCAGACAAAGTGCGGCTCAATAGACCCCTTATGATGAATAAAAACACGGCCTGGGGGCCTGGGGGTGGGGCTCGATGGCGAGCGCCTGGTGGCCAGGCCTGTACCCATGGGGCCTGGCCGGGCACAGCCCGAAGAAGGAATGTGGGTCCCCACTCCAATGGGCTCACCACCCGTAGTAGGGACCATGGGGGTCGGGTGTAATGTGAGCTGGGTGGTGGTCGAAGGCGGGGACCTTGGCGGTCCGATCCTCGGCTGCAGAAGCTAGCTCTAGGGACATGGAATGTCACCTCT
>JAODKM010000058.1:18553383-18573087 GCA_026780845.1 Petrocephalus sullivani
GCAATGCCCCACTATGGTGTGGCAACCCTAATAGGGAATTTCGCTATAGGTCACCCACAGAAATAACAGCCAGATTAGTTCTTATGTTTCTTTGACAGGAGTGCAAAGCTGGTGTATAGCTTGATGAGATTCCTAACACTGTCCCTCACTTCAGCTGCCTGCTTCCTACTCACTACTCAGAGCTGATGGGCGGTACTATACGTGATCCAGCTTTTATAGAGGCTGGGTCACATGATGTACCGGCCAATCACAGCCATGCCATTAGTAGGCATGGCTGTGATGGCTCCTAAAGGTGCGTTCCAGTTACCTCGGAGGTCGGAACTCGTACCTGGGAATGACGTCACGCACAAGATCACCGCGTTCCAGTACAACAAGTCGGAAAACCATTTAGCAATGCCGGGGACTACAAGTACCTTAAATCTGACAGTTTATCCGGCTAAGCGAGAAATCCCAATATCACAGTATTTTGTGCATAAAAACACCCTAGCAACATAATATGGCATGTCGACCAGTTTAATGAGCCACAAAAGACGCGAGCGCTAATAAAACTACAACAACTTCTATTGATTTAAAGGGCGCAGCCATCTTGAATTCTGAAGTAGGGGTTGTGTCGATTCCTCCCAGTTCACTTGAAATTTCCACTTCGGGGGGCGTTCCAGTTGCAACTTCCGGTCGTGAACTAATTTACGAGTTACGAGTACAACTGGAACGCACCATAAGGACACACAGCTTAAAAGCTTGTTGATTGGCTGCTTTAATAAAGCTTTATTAAATGCCCGAACACTGAACTCGAACCAGCACTTTTATGGCAAAGTTTGAGTTCGGGTTTGGGTCCAGGTACCAAAAACCGTAAAGTACTTCACAGTTCGGGTTCGCTCAACACTAAATATAATCTATAGCATTAAAGTGGATAATTTTTTAGAGCTCCCCCTAAACGTCTCAGGGGAGGCTTTCACGCGAGCTCATGTCCTTTTCTGGGGAGTCGAGTTTCCCTTAGCTCCCCCGTAACTCGAAGCATTGTCCCAACCAATTATTTGTCGTTGAGACCATGAAAAGCTTAATACTTTACAGTTTTGGGTTTGGCCCCCTTTTTTGCCCAGGTGTGTATCTGTGTCTTTGTGTTCCCTGTTTCAGGGTATTAAGCACTACCACTGTGTGAAAGATTACAGATCTCCTTTCGGTTGTACGTGTATTCCTGACTTCCAGTTTCCTGGGGTTCTTTTAAGTGGAGGAAGATAAGGAATAGAATGTGATACCTTGGAATTATCATATTTCTTTTTAATTTCTCTTGCTTGTGATACTTTTTATACATCACCCTGCTGTAGCTTTCCTTGACATCTGAATTGTTGTCCTGTTTGTAGTGTGCTTTGTACTTCCACACATTATCATGCTGGGTTTCTATTATCACGTGTTGGGCTACTCTGAGCCTTGCTCCCAAATGGCTAAACGTCTTCTTCCAGAAGTGCCCCATTGAGTTTTTATGAAGTTCAGCTGGTCCTTTTGATGCATGGGTGGGGGAGTAGATGTTGCAGCAGTGGCATGTTGGTTTTGGCCCAGATTTGCATCAGCACACATCCAGTCATCATGCCCCCAGTCCAGCAGGAGGAGCCCTGTCAAGATACTTTGGGTTTTTCGTTTAACTTTTGGTCACGTTCCTGGTGATTAGAATGTATCTGGGTTGCTTCAGCTCTCCGCTGGAGGAGATTAGTAAGAAGAGACAATGTGCGGGTAAAGGGGGCCGCCTCTTGCAGTAAACCACAGGGTTTGCTGAAGGGGGGGAGCTCCAGGTTTGAGCCACAAAATGTTCCGTGGGGGGGTACTTGGCCGGCTGCCTAACAGGGGAGTCCTCTCTGTGTTCTGTCAACCTGTCATCTGACTCAAGAAAAAGACCTGAAATTAAAAGCCCTGAACCTGTCATTGTGCACCTTCAGCTTTCCATAATGGCCATGGAGTGTGCCAGGTGCAGATCCGTGGGATTTTATAGTTTTGTCATCTCAAAAGTGTAAAGGTATGGTCGTTTTTTTCTGGGTGATCTGGGGTTCACAGTTATACTGTTCGCCATAGACTGGAATCTGGATCTTGATATCAAGTACTTTATTTCAAGTACTAGTGCTGGGCGGTATACCGGTTCATACTGAAAACCGGTATTTATTTTTGTTATGATATGGATTTTTCTTATACCATAATACTGGTTTAAACAGCCTAAACAACGTGCGGAATGTGGTGCAGCGGAAACTGGTTAAGGGGGGACCATTTTTACTGGTACACCGCTGAACATGCGTGCAACGGATTACCTGTGTTGTGGTGCGTTCGATTATCCCGACAAGTCCGAGGTGCGACACGTCACAACCGACCAATTTCCCGTTTGAGCTACACAACTCGGAACAAACATGGCTGCCTCCACGAACACGCTGTTATTGTTGTGATCTGAGCATGAAAGCTCATGGAAAGACATTTATTACTTCACATAAAAGACGCGTGCAATTACATTCATAACTAGTAATACATTTAATAATGTAAACATTTTGAAATATCTATAAAATAGAGAAGCCTTAAAGCACTTATTATTGACTGTGTAAGCTGCCATGTTGAAATGACGCCACGGGGAATCTCGTACAAATCCGACTTCTTAAACCTCGGAAAAGGGGCGTGTTTCCGACAGGAAGGGACGATTTTGACCAAGTTGTGACTTGGAAAGAGATAAACGAACGCAGGATAGAGTTACTGAGCGGTGAAAATGGACAGAGAAGCTGTAGAAGACACAGAAGAACTTTTTCTGAAAAAAAAGGAACCGTGTCTGTTGTCTGGAGATATTTCTCTTTTAAATGGTCGGATGTGGAACAGACAACCATTTATTGCAAACACTGTCAAGCTAAAGTTGTCGCCGGATTGTTTACATTAACAGGGTAGTTGGTTTACAAAAAAAGAAATGTATTTCCTTTCTAAAACTTGTTCACTGTAATACAACTTTTGACAAGTAATTCTGGATATTTTACTAAGTCTGAATGCCTCTTTGGAAGCTTGAAAATTTTAAGTTTTTAAGTTGTTTGCAAAATTTGTTCAATAAATAGGTTCTATATTTTGACTGCAACTGTCATGCAATGTATAATTCCCATAACAGTAGAATAGGTTATTTCTTGCCAGTCTACTGCAATAATTGAAGTGGAAAAATATGGTTAACACCCACTCATGCATGGGGAAAAAAATACCACTGAATACTGTGAAACAGTCATAATTTAGAAAAATACCGTGATATAGAATTTTGGTCATTCCGCCCAGTTCTATCAAGTACGTTAACTGCAGGCTGCGACAACCATACAACAGGCATACATACAGTGTTCTTGTAGTGTTGGCGCATTGCATGGTAATCAGTATGAGACGTACCATGTTATTCTTAACCTCTGCCCTCCCCAGGGTTCGAGCCTCCCTCTCCAGGACAGCCTACCAGGGCCAGAGCCAGCAGTTCGTCATCAAGCCCAAGTACTACCCCACCTCAAACCAGCCTGTGGACCGTGCCATTCCCTTGTCTGGGGGCTACGGCCCCAACAACGGTCAGTGTACCCTTTTCTGCGCTGGGGCCAGCGCTTGCTGGCCATGTGTGATCTCAGCTCTTTGAAGAATAAGCCTCTCTGTTCTTTTTCCTGTTCCTTTTTAGTTTGTTTGTTTATTCTCTTGGACTTTGGTTTGGCCAAACAGAAAACTGTCTCGGGGGAACTTGCCTGTCTTTGCGCCATTGACCAGAGGCAAACAGCTAATGTATTATTTTAAGACATGAGTTTTTGTTTTTGTATAAACTGGTCACTGGCTCAGTGTTTTGTGTGTCGGCAAAGTGTGCTGATGTATTCTGTGGGCCTCTACGGCCTCAGGCTGGAAATCTGCCCCCTCATTAATCACTGCCAAGCAGAGAACCCTCAGTTAGGTCAGCCTTGGTTAGGTCAGCCTCTCATTACTATGGGCTGCGTTCTTCCTCGCAGTCTTGGGCTGGTGAACAGCTTTTCCTGCTGTGTGTGGCTTCTCTGTGATGCACATTGGGTCACTGCCCCCCGTACTTATTTCTAATGGGGCAGAGGTCCTCTGGGATTGAGTTTTATACTGGTTTGGATAATGGTTTTGTTCCGGCTTGGCCGGCCCCTCATCCAGCTTACTCGTGGCTTGTGCAGTCGAGATGACACCCACAGCACTCTGGCATTGAGTACTTGTTTAGTCAAACATAAGCAGCCCTCATCGAAGAGGTCAGATATCTTCGAGGGAGCAGGCCTCCAGGATAAACGTCTGTCATGGGTGACACACCACAGCACCTGCTGGTCCTCATCTTTAGATATTCCCTTCTTCCATCTTCGATGTGTGATTCCATCCCTGTCATCCCCTGTAAGCATCTTGCCGTTGTGATCAAAGCTCCAGTCGGCAAGCAAAAAGGAGTGTGAGGCTTCTCATCCTGCCACCTCGGCAGTGGAGACATAAAGGCGCAGAGGGGGCTGACTGATTGTGGTTACTGCATATGTGTCAGTCAGAGAAGAGCAGCTGAGAGGCTCATAGCTGCTGTGTAGGGGAGGGGATACTAATGGCTACCAGTTGCTGTTAAGATGTTCAGGTGTCTCTGGTCTGGGCTTCTTGGGGCTCTAAACAAAGACAAGGTTAGGGTATGTTTGCTGCTTCAGTACTTTTTGTTGTGGCGTTCTAGTGGCCCATTTGCTGCTGGGCCTGTGGCCTGAGAAGGAGAGCAGGTGTGGGTAGCCAGCAGGAGTCTGTGCAGCCATTGTGTTCCCCAGGTCCCGTGGTCCTCTTTAGTTGCTTTACTCCCTGGAATTCACTTAGCCTGAAGCTGAAAGGAAATCCTTTCAATACCCAGTTTCCCACCTCCCTGCCTCCCCATGAGAAAACAGTTCAGCTCACAGCTTTAATCAGAGCGACACTTGAAGATTAATGACTTCACCCTGGACAGCTGTGAGAGGAGCATCTGTCCTTGCGTGGCACTAACACGTTGGAGCCTGTCCAGTGCTATTTCACCATACGTCAGAGGCTCATTTGTCACAGTCGTCTTTTCCAGCCTGTGGTTTTGGTCTAGGATGTTCTATGTGGGGAACTATCCCCATTTTTTCATAAAGTGATGTTGATGTGTCGGTAAGGAGCCAGACGCCAAGATCTTATATTTTCTGCCTGAGTTGGATGATGGAAGAACCTGGAGGCACCGTCACACTCTCACACGTGTGGACACCTGATCAGAAAGTTTGACCAACTGTGATCTTGATACGCTCAGTTGTATCTAAAGCAGGACTGTCATCACTTATAAGGTTTTAAATTTAATAGTGATCATTCCTGAAAACATTTTCTTTTTGCCACACAGCAGCTGAAAAACTGCTTTGCTTTTTCACAAAGACCTCACTGCTGAAAAATGCATTTAATGATGGCGTGACTCAGTTACTTAGCTTGTACTTAATTACCATATCAAGCATTTCTCACTAGTTTCAGTCTTGAGTAAAGGCAGCACAGACCTGGGATATTCAGTCACATCAACTTTATTGTGTTTCTGAAGATGTCCTGTGGGACATTGCAGCGTTTGTACTTTTGAAGGAGTTTAATTTGGAGTGAGCTGGCTGTGGTGGGCAAGCCGGCGTGATGACACGTGCGTTCAGCGTGGCTCTCCCTGGTGCCGAGCTGTGCCAGCGCTCCGTCTAATGACTGGCTGGCTCCGGGCCCCGCTTCTCTCTACTGTCTGCTGCAAACAGCTGACAGCCTCAGATTAAACCTGCAAGTGCAGAAACCAGCCGCACTGGGGCGGAGTAGGGTGGGGTCGGGCAAGGAAGAAAAGGAAAGTGGGGCCGTCCGCGACAAGCGGGGAACCACAGAAATGGGACGAGTGAAGCAGAGCACTGGGACGAGAGGGGGCAGGAGCAGGGGTGGCTGCAGGAACGGTGAGGTCACCTGGCATACGAGGCGTCAGTGGGGAGGGAGACCCGGAGTGAAGGAATGAGGGATCGGGACTCGGGGGACAGATGTTTGGAGACAGTCGAAGTGGGAGGGCAGATAGGATGGGGGCGGGTTTGTGAGGCAGAAAGCACAAGTGTGACTTCATCAAGGCGAAGTACAGCAAAGGAAGAGTGGAGAGTGAAGACACGCCAGGGCATGGCGGGGGCGTTCAGTGGGCTCAGGGTGGGGGGGCACGGCTTGGCTCCCCTCCTCATGTTGGCTGGGTGGAAGGCAGGATAGTGCGGACGGTGACGGAGGCGGGTGGGTGGAGAGCATCCCCACTTTTGGTCTCTGTCAGAATAGAGTGAGGTATTGTGAGCGGCTCTCAAGACCTCGGCACTTCCAGGGCGCAGTTGGAGCCTATCCCGGAGTTTTGTTTGCTGAGGTTTTTTTTCCGTATTTCCCTGCTCTTGTTTCAGAGACGCCACTGGATTTAGGAGCAGGGAGAGAGAGAGGAAGCAAAAGGAGAGGAGGAGAAGGGCAGAATCAGAGTACTTGTGAAGAAGAGAGAGGCCACCTTCTTTTTCTCTTTTCAACTGAGGCTCTGGTTTTGTAAAATGGGAGGGGCAGTGCCAGTGGATGCCACACTAACATCTCTCCTCTTCCTCTCCTGCGTGTCCTGGCTGGCAGGGGGCAACCACACGGGTCGGATCAGGGTGGTCTTCACCCCAAGCATCTGCAAGATGACCTGCAGTGGAGGCAAGTGTCAGAACAGCTGTGAGAAGGGCAACACCACCACCATCATCAGTGAGAACGGGCATGCCACAGACACCCTCACCGCCTCCAACTTCCGAGTGGGTAGGTGTGCCTGGACCACCGCTGCCGCCGTACCTCTGTGCCCAAAGCTGCCGCCGTACCTCTGTGCCCAAAGCTGCCGCCGTACCTCTGTGCCCAAGGCACCGTGGCAATCCTTCAGCCCTGTGTGCTCCTCTGGCACCTACAGAAATCCGTTGGCAAAATGTTTAAATACAGCTAAAATATATATCTCTTGATATTTATTGGCCCTGGTTGTGTCACTGTGACCATAAGTGTTATTCAGATGAAAATTTTCTTTAAAGAGTCTAAGTTTGCATATTTTTTCAGTTGCAGACATCATATGAACTTCAGGTTTAGCAAATGGTTAGTATCCGCACCTTAATATAGGGGTAACCAAGTTTGCTCATCACATGTGTGTCACTGTGTAATGGTGACAGTTAGACAGTTTCTGGCTTGTATCGTGTTGAGGTTCCTGGCTGATTTGAGCTGCGTGCGGTCTTGCAGAGGAATGCCGGCTCAGGGACTCTCCACTCAGAACTCAGCTACTCAGCTGGGCTAAAAGGCTTCTTGACCAGTTTATGTTGATGGTTCATTCACTCAGAAAGAGTTCCAGAATTCTAAAACTACAGTCATTTTGTTTCTGCGTGCAGGGCCTCCTCTAAGAGTCTCCCTGACAAGACGCTAACCTGCTCTAGGTCCTTATATGGCCTCAAGTGCTTCATGCTGGAGCTGGTGCTGCTCTGTGGAATGGGCCGTTCTGCTCGGGGGAAGCTTCTAGCCCATACTCACCCAAGTACACCATGTGTCTGGGTGGAAGGGTGTGCGTGCCTGACTGACTTGTCCAGGCCTTTCCTGTGGTATAGCCTTGTCTGATTCCGGCCTCATGTTGATGCTGAGGGATTGCACGACTGTCTGCTCTGTTTTCCCCACCCCGCAGCTACACACCAATGTACTGTTGGCTGAAGGAGTCGTGATTCATTCGTCTCCTCTGCATTTAAAGTTAACCCCACCCTTGGCGAAATGACTGCTCCCCACTCCAATGAATCGGACCCGTGTCCATCCCTGTGGAGGCCACTAACCCACTGCCTTGCTCTGCTGTTGTTTTCCTGCTTGCTCGTGGGGAGGAGGCAGCAGGGTGGTGAGCTGGAGAATGAGAAGATACTGGGAATTAGGTGAGCAGCTAGGTTAAACCAACTAGCAGCTGGCAGTGTTAATCCCTCCCCTTTCAGTCTGGACAGCCACTACAGACCAGTCTGTGCATGATAGCACATATAAAAAATTGTTTTCCACTTGCCTTTCTGGAGGCTTAGTGCATACCGGGATATTAGACAGGTTACCACCGTCTCTCCACACTGGCAAAGGGTAGCATTATTCCAGGGGCTGATTCGGTTGTAAATAATCTGTCTGTGTGATTTGCTCCCTAGGTTCCCTAAAGTGACCTAATTAGCTGTTTTCTAATCTGCTGTGTAAGATTTGTATTGGCAATGTATGTCTGTGGCATTGGTACACACTGGATCTGGAAAAGCTTGAGATGTGGTGAGACGTACCTGTTCAGGAAGGCCTCATAAGCCGTGTTGATCCTACAAGGACTTACGTCAGGCCTGGTGATGGTCAGGTTACTGATTAGCGAGTCAGTAGGACATTGGCATTGTTTATATAGGCCATGAGATTTATATATACACCTCAAGTTAGCTGTAGAATGGCTGTAGTGTTTAGGGAATGGAGTTCTTTGGGGGAGGGGTTGGGGGCAGTGTTGGGGCTGAGCCTTCACCAATGAATGGTCTTATGCACAGAAAATATGTGAAGAATAATTTGGTGCTGGATGGCAGATCCGATTGTGGTATTTTTCGACTTGGTCTCCAGTGGGTGGTGGGGGGTGAGGGCTGGAATTCCAGCATGCACTTGATTTACAAGCTGCAGTGCCATTTTTCACAAATTCCTCCAAGCGGTATCCTGCGGCGTCAGCAGGGTATGCCGGTGGTTTGGGCCGTCATCGGCGGCTTCCCCCACCCGTCATCGGGGGCAGCGTCTCTTTCGGCTAATACGTGCCGTTTCCCCCACCCCCGTACTAGGCTGGATCTCGCTTGCTGTCAGCTGCCTAGGAGAAGTGTGGCAGGAAGCATTTCTGGAGCCTCTGGGGAACGTTTCTGGAACATTCTGGTGGTGTAGGTGTCGGCGGGCCGGACACAGAGGTGCCCTGGATCAGGCCAAGCTCTCTTATTAGACGGAGGTTTTGCTGCTGGTCCAATTTTGTGTCACGCGATACCTCTGCATTTAAGCTGGATTAAATTAAACTGAGGGCTTTGGCAGAGTGGTTGAGAAATTTTTACTTTCCACTTTTTTATTTATTATTTGTAGTCCCTCCTTTGATTCCTCGCCCTACCAGTAAGATGAGGGATGCAGGACAGAGAGTTTTCGGCGACACCAATCACATTCATCACTGCCACACTTCATCCCCCGCCTGCTCTATTGCCTCCATATCTAAAGTAACCTGTCCAGTCCGCTCCTGATGGGCCTGCTGCCTCAGTCTTGAGGTCTGGGGATGGTCCCACAGGCCCAGTCGCTGGTTCGGCAGCTTGTGACGTCAGAGTCCCCGGGCACTAAGTCAGTCTGCAGACCCAAGGTCTCCTAATGTAGTGACTGAGAGTGGCCCAGACGCTGTCCCGCGGCCGCAGGGGCACTGCGGTCCTGGACTTATTTGGTGTTGCCGATGGCCCCCGGCTGCCCGTCTGCTCGCCGTCATTTCCTCCCTGTCACATTTCATTAGGTCACAGTTGCTGCGCTGTCATTTTTTCCTTTCAGGCCCTATTTTCAGTTGTTTTTTTTTATTTTTTTACCTGGCAGTATGAGAAGTGGCTCTTTACAGCTGTGGAGGCAGGAGGATATGTATGAGGGTGGGGGGTGCCGTGTATCAGGTTGCCAGCAACCGTGCCCATAGTAAATGCTGACTGCTGTCTTTTTTGTGTGGCGCCAAGTTGCACACCTTGAAATGCCATCAGGAGCCCTGGAGCCAGGTACGCGGCACCATAATGACCCTGCACCTCTCCCCCCGGTCACCCTGCTAAACCGTTATGCGTAGAACCACATCTGGAAGGCCGAGTCCCACCAGCTCACACTCCCTGCAGGGCCCTGTTTTTATATGATTATTGAAAAGAAGATTAACTAGTATGTCTTTGAACCCAGGCAAAGTATAATTTACATGTTTCTCTGGTGAGTCTAACAGAAGCCGTGAAAGGCTCTGAGCCACCAACATCTTGAACTGAATGAAGTAGGTAAAAATATTAGAAGTATTAGGCCCATCCTGACTCATCATATCCTTGAAAGGTAGGAACACTGGGCAGGCGAGCATAATTTTTCCATGAGATACAGCTGTTTTCTTATCTCTTTTAGAAGTTGTATAGTGATTCCTAAATTTTCCTTGGAGTTTTAGTGGAAACTATCAAAGGTTTTCTCTCCTGCGTTGAGTGATAATTGCGATCTCTCATTGACTAGCAGTCTCTCATATTCAGCTGTAGTGGTGTCTTTTATTTGAAGTTATGGTGGATTTCTCTGACACTGAATAGTTAAGGATGTGTATGTCTCTTTCACATCTAGAGGGATGCTCACCACAGCTGGTGCGTAGCAGTCATAAGGTCCCATTATGTGTCAAAGAGCTCTGCAAGAGGGTCACATTCTGAAAGTGATTTTGAAAATGATCGTACATCCTTTTTAATCACATCCTCAGAAATGAGACTGATGCAGACATATTGAGTTACTCGAATATCTTCCAAGATCGAAACCTGGGTAGCAGATTACTACTAAAGAAACTTGACTTGCCATTGCATCGTCCTAACAGGGATACTCTTGGTTAAACTGAAATGCAGTAATAATGACTTGAAAGCCTCATCGAATCTGTAAATAACAAGTAGACAGGCACCTGATTCTGCAGTCCTAAGCCGGGCCAGTTTGTATGATTACAGAGCTGAATTCCTCAAGCAGGACCATGGCAGATTGACTTCTGTGCTGGGTCTAAACCCAGGGACGCCGGAGCACTGTTATTCTCGCCATAATAAGTGGTTAAGGGGAGTCAGATTTATTATACTGCTCGTTAACCGTGACTGCTTCTCTCCCCCCCCCCACATTTCCTGAGTCGCTCCACAACACAGAAGCACTGGAATACTGTTATTTACTCTTGGATGTTCGGTTATAGTGGGTTCTGTAGCTTAGGCCTTGCATGGAGGGTTAGTGCCTCGGGCACCACATCTGGATGGGCCTACACAGCAATTGCTTGGCATGATGGTAAAATGGCACATCCTGCCTCGCTGAGCCCTTCTGCCTCAAAAACGGCACCTCCTGCATCTCCAGTCCTTCCTGCTTCAAAAACAACAATGCACATCCCCTCTTGATCCCTCTTGCCTCGAAAATAGCACAGCCCGCCTCAACAAGCCCTCTTGCCTCAAAAATGGTATGCTTTTAATCCAGTTTGATTCCTGTTTGCTGTCTCACAGGGCTTTTGAACATTTACAATTGCAGATAAGTTAGCGATGTGCTTCGCTGTGTGAGAGCAGGTTATTTGAGCACCCCTCCTTGCAGGTGGTGTCACAGTGGTTATGAATCATTCTCCAGTACAGATTCAATTCTGCACTCTAACATCAGCCATTTTATCTCTGGAAATCCTGTGTCAGGACCGTGTTTGAAATACATAAATATGTATTTTATAAATAACAAGATTTATCTTCCAAGTGTGTCTGGCTCTATGTCCTTGCTAGAGGTGCCTTTTTGTAGCATGTAATAAAATTTCGAAAGCCAGTGATTGTTGGCTTCCATTCACTTTTTTTTCGGAAGTCTTGCTGCTGGTCATGAAAACAATGCTTGCTCCCCCCTCCACTGACAGCCTCGTGGGGGTCCAGCCCTTGTTTTCATGACCAGCAGCAGCTGTTCCTACAGGGGTCAGTGTCCTGTGGCTGAATGTGTCTGCAAATGCGCCCCCTTGGTGTAAATACAAGAACTGCAGTCTGCAAGTGATCTCTACCTAAGTATCATTATTACGCCCAGTGGTATATTACAAATGGGAATCTGCTTAATTGATTATCATTAGTTTAACTAGTGCTCCACCAGGGTCTTCCGCTACCCGTCTCTCTCAACTCCTTCTGGGATTAAGTTGTGCCAGTTTCACCGCGGCTCTCCATGTGATACACATGACTCCTTCCCGCCATGAGACGCGCACCCAGCTCGCTGCTGCGCGTGTGGAGTCTAGCTGTGGCTGAGAGGAAATTCCTTTGTGGATGAATAAGCTTTGGGTGACTGACAATTCGCGGAGAGGAAGGCAGAGTGAGAGCGTGCACGGGCTGAGCAGGGAGAGGGCGGGATCCTGCAGCCTCAAGCCTTAAAGCTGGAAGGCAGAGCAATCTTACTGCCCCCCAGGGATTAGTGGCAGCTTTTAGAGGTGCTTTGGGTAGTTTTCCCCTCCCCTACAAAATTCAGGGAGGGGACACTCAACTCAGGTCACAGAATGATTTTCACACCAAGGAAGTTGATGACTACTGCTAAAATGCACGTTGACAGCCAGAATGAATGGGGAGTTTAGGTGGAATTATAGCTTCCTGAGAGAAGCAGTTTGTGACGGTTGATTTCGAGGGATGGGGCTGCTACTCATCAGTACCCCCCAGTTTTGGGACTCGAGGTGGTGTCTGCACCCATGTGCCAGTCTGGCTCCTTGCCCCCGCATGCCATCACTGTCTGCCTTAAACTGCCCACGCAAACCCCTAAGGGTGAGACCCAGTGAACTTTGGATATGGCTGCCCATGTACCCGCTCCCCTGACCCTCTCTGCTCCCCTTCCACAGTGGTCTGCCACCTGCCCTGCATGAACGGGGGTCAGTGCAGCAACCGTGAGCAGTGCCAGTGTCCACCAACCTTCACTGGAAAATTCTGCCAGGTGCCTGTCCATGGTGGATCCCAGAAGACCCTCTCCATTGGTCATGGCCAGGCCACGCACGTGCACTCCACGCACACCCTGCCGCTCACCTTTGGAGGAGGCCAGAATCAAGGTAGGGGCAAACAGAATTTTAAAATAGGTGCGTGGGCTTCCTTGTGATTGTGAGTGTTTGAGCACTTTGATCATAATCAGTAAAAAACTTTAGCTGAATTTTCATTGCACAACCTTAGAGGACATATTGCTTGAAAGCAACAGTCTGGAAAGGTCAATTTCAGCCACATGGCAGGCGGGAATCTGTTTTATAATGGGTTCTGGATTTGATGCTAGTGGTTACTCCATCAGGACGTTGCAGGGCTTTCAGAGAAATGCACCCTTTCCTGGTTCAGCCCAAGTCACAGCTGCTTTTCTGAAAGCAGCTGGAATGCTGCATACGCACTGTCCTTTGTCCTGACATATGGCTTCTCTCTGAGGACCCTGAGGTTTACAAAGCTTTAAATAAACCACCCATTGGCTGTCTGTGATGTTAATTTTATTTTTAGTTTTTTCTCAGAACTTTAAGTTGAGCCCGCCGTTTTATTTGTTTTTGAATCAGAAGTCTTTTGTATGTTATCTACCCTGTGTTTGTCCCATCGGTCCTTCTGTCCTACCACTGGGCCTCCTCCTCTTTCATCGTTTCTTTCTCCACATCCTCTCACAGTGAAGTTCACACCCAACATCGTGAACATTCATGTAAAGCATCCTCCAGAGGCGTCTGTGCAGGTCCACCAGGTCTCACAGCTGGATGCCAATGGACAGCAGGTTAAGGGCTCCCAGTCAGGCTACACCACTCACAAGGGCCAGCAGACCCACCATGTCTACCCTAACCAGCAGACCTTCATCCACCACTACCCTGTCACCTCTAAGAGCACGTTGGGCCGCTGCTTCCAGGAGACTACTGGAACACAGGTAAGGGACGGGCTTGGCTAAAGGGCTGTGAAATGTGTGTGCTCCGTATGTCCAGCTTCAGAAAGAAGCATGGAGATGAGGTGTTTCTGTCTATACCAGGTCCCAGCATCCAGAGTTTATTCTGTAATCCAATTACCAACTTCAGTCTCCACCAAGGAGATGAGGTACCAGCTTCAGACTTTGGTGTCTCTCTGCATATCAGGTCTCCGCTTCCAGAGTTTATTCTATAAATGAATAAGTGAGTTACCAACTTCAGAATAAAGTGTCCAACAAGCAGATGAGGTAACAGATTCAGACTGTGGTGTTTCTGTGCATACCAGGTCCCAACTTCGCGAGTAAGTTGTTCATTCTGTAAGTGAGTTACCAGCATCAAAGTGTCTACCAGCTTTGGCATCTACTGCATAAGCCATATGACTTCAGAATGCAATCCACAGTTAGGTCCAGATCCAGCCCTGTGATTTAGGAAGCATCGTTCAGGTCTCTCTGTCCTGGCCCAGGTAATATCAGAATCAGATATCTGAAATCAAATCACTCCTTGCAGTTCAATTTCAGTGCTGCCTGATGGATTTTGATGCTCCCCCACCCAACCCCCGATCTTTCAGTGTCAGTCTGAGCATGTTTGTCACGGGGAGCTCCTGCCTCGATCCCCGCATAATTCCACACTCCTTAAACTTGCCTGTGATGGTGGCAGTGTCAGGAGCCAAATCCAAGCTGAAAATTAATGGGCTCAGCAACAATTACAGGCAAATGAGTGAGCTGGACAGAGACCAGCTGCTTGGAAGGAGCAGCCCAGCAGGGCGATTGGGCTGTGATTAAGGTATCCCTCCAAGGCCTTGTCTCTAAAGGCTTGTCTCTAAGGATGCTGCCTGCATTGTTTGTTTGTGGTCAGCGAGTCCACTTTGAACGGAGCTCCCCAAGAAGCCCTGGGATTACATTTTCCTGAAGCAGGTGCCTTGCATCTCTGAGTGTCAGATATCCCCCCCCACACCATATTTACCATATCGCTGCAGTAGATTGTCAATAGATATACTCTGCGCACAGTACGTCAAGTTCTAATTAAGCTGTCGATCTAATGCTTCTGTGTTTGCTACAATGATTCAGGCTCTGGTGAAGATAAGAATGGATTTATTTGGCTCACCTCTTTTTCTGGGGAATACAGATTAACCTCAAAAAATGAAAGTCCCTTGTGTTCTGACATATGCCCAGCCCTACAACCTCACCTCAGACCTTGCAGCACAGTAGAAGTTGTTTACGCCATGCTGTTTCAGCACAATGGCATGACACCCCTTTATAATCCTTTAATTATTTCTTAATTAATTACATTTCCAATCAAATTCACAGCCGCGCAATAAGCTCTTTTAGACTATTTTTGCATTTGCCGTCCATATTGCTTTTTTGGGAAGGGGGATGGGTACTTTCTTAAAGTGGGTGTTTGCTGGACTGAGAAACTGGGGCTCAGTAATGCCAATAGGTTAACAGGCTATTACTCTTAAGATCAGCCCCCGGTTCCACCATTGAGCTGCAGGAAGAGAATGAGAAACAAAATAGATTTCCCAGACATGGCCAGCAGGGGGAGTGGAACTTGGTCACAAGAGAGGCAGTGTTAATTAAGTCTTGATTGCTTTAATGCATAGCATTTTCAAGTAGCAAGTTTGCAGAGGTTAAGCTGCCTCACAATGAGTGGAAAACACATGGGCTCAGTGCTCAAGTCGCTAAAACTGTTAATGTCTATGAATTGCAGTGTGGGAAAATGCTTCCTGGCCTGTCCAAGCAGGAGGACTGCTGTAATTCCATCGGCACCTCCTGGGGTTTCCACAAGTGCCAAAAGTGCCCCAAGAAACACTGTAAGTAGAACTTTTTATTTTCTTGACCCAGATTGCCACTAACGAGCTTTGTCTTATGTGCCAAGTGTATCAAAACAGATTCGGAAGTGCTGTTATACATATTGCATGTAGGTTTGTTGGGATTGATTGTGCTGTGATTGTTCGGGTTGGTCAACTAAACAAAATCCAACATGAAGAGGCGGGTGGCCAATTTATCCAGTCTTCCACTTGTCCAGGCATCTATCGCCACCTACCTGATGCATGGAACATCAGGAACTGATTAACCAATTAAAACTCAAAGTGTGCAGTGGAGGAGGCATTCCATGTCTCCAAGCATATCCAGGAAAAGGCAGAAGATAGCAGGAGAAAATGTCTCTGGGGTTACACAGGATAGGATAGTGCTGAGTCAGGTGGCTTGGTGGCCCCACAAGGAGTCCATTCCATTCGGCTGAAACACAAACTGCACCGCCAACTCTGCTGCTGACTCATTTTATAGCTTTCTCTTGAACAACTTGGCCGTCAGCAGCGAGTGGGATTCCTGGGAATCAACTCCTAACGAAGTTTGTTTCATCTGTATATGGAAGTGAGTGCAGTCACAGCCATTCCAGCTCTGTGTCATCCTGACTTTCTTTTTTTGTTGAGGACATTGGAAAAAACACCAATATCTGTTTTTTGTTTACAAGAATCTTTGATGGGCTCTTCTCAGCAGATCCCTAGGGGTCCATGTGATCGAGCCATTAGCAAAGACAGGCAACACTAAAGCTCTCTTTTTTATTTCCTCTCTCATAAAGTTCTGGTTTGGATAGTGACACCAGAACATTAGAGTGTTCCTTATCCTTGCCTAAATTAATGCTCTGTCAGCAGTAATTGCTGTTTCTGTCCAGAGCCAAACAATATGTCACTTCAGCTATTTCTGTTTAATTGCGTAGTAAGCAGTGACCCCCTCCCCTCCCCACTTCTCAAAAACCTGATCAAAGCATCTGATCATGACTGTTTGTACATGAGATCATCTCCCTTTGGTATCATCTGCCATTTCCCTGTGTGTATTTTCTGCTTGCTGTATGTGGAAACAGGCAGAGTGGAGACTGTGTCGGGGGTGACTTTATCCCCCTTTAGTTACCCCCGTAAGAAAGCAGCCATTCTGGGATCTGGAGGCCTTAAATACCTTGGGGTGAGTTTGGCTCCCTAGAGCCCCTCTCTAGCTTTTCTTGTGCTATTTTTACCCTTCGGTGCCCAGTCGGGACAGGGAAGGTTGACCAGCTCGTGGGGGAGCATTAGCTACTTGTTGACCTCTTGGCAGGACTTGAGGGGCCTCATGACAGTCTAACAAAATGTGTGGATGAATGTGTGGAGACAGAAGGATCTGCTCCACTTTATCTGCAGTCATTTGTACTGGTGTATCAATGCCTGTATGCCAAAAAGTAGATGACGGCATGTTGCCCTGTGTTTTTTTTAATCTTCCTTGCTGCCTTCATTATCCACCATCTATTTGTCTGGCACGGATTTAAAACTGGAGGTCAATGTTCACCTCTCACCACACACCACGGTTTTGACAGGCCTGACACACACGCTGAAAGCTCCAGCTTGAATGTGACTCCTAATGAGTGGGGGGCTTGGGGGGCTGTCTTTTCCCCGCCTCCCCAAACCAGAGCCCTTTGAAGAAATAACAAAGGCTTAGTGTTCGCCCTTGGCCGCTGTTGAGAGCTGCCAGGCTGTGAGGTTAGCCACCGCACGTCTTACTGAATGCCGGAGACAGCTGGAGCTGGTAAATGAATTAGCTTATCCACAAAAAAACATGGTCCTCGCTCCCAAGAAGCCACTTCACTGCAGATATTTGTGGCCCAGCTGGTTATGACTTCCCCAAAACGTTCCCTCCTAAGGAGCCCCAGCGCTTTAGCTCAGTAATACCTGTCCGTAGCACCCAGCAAGTGACATAGCCCTGTTTTTATGGGATTACTGGTGCTTTCGTCTGAGATCCTTCTTCTTCCACCTACCAAAAGTTTGCTGCCCTTCAGCAAATGGGGCTACAGCGGCACCTTCATCGTTGCCGAATACAATCGTTAGGCAGGTCAGAAGCGATCATTGTTGGCATTTGCAATGAAATGGTCAAAATGCAGTTCCATTTTTGACAAAATGTCCTGAAGGGATCAGGTCTTACTCAAGGGGCTGGGTCTGTTCTGTCACTCAGCCTACACTTGGGTGTCATATCAAAAGTGTATTTATTTCCTTCGGTGTCAGTGCTAAGGTGTTCCTCCTGGCATATCAGTTCAGTGTGCTGGGGTCTGAATATGCTTAATGTGTCCATTGCTCCAGTAAAGGGCTACGGCTCCATTGTGGCTGTGTAATGATGACCAGTTAGTGCAATGTTTCTTGAGCTGGAACAGAGCAAAAACCAGGGCCAGGTTGAGAAACTGGGTTAGTATAATAATTTTTATGTGATACCTACAGTACAGGTAGTCCCTGACTTCCGATGGAAATGCATTCCCATGACCCCATCGTAACTTGAAAATATCGTAACTCGAGACAAACTTTGAAAACCAAAAAAACAGAAAGAAATATGCTCTCTAATACCGAGACAACTGAACTCTCAATCGATCGTGAGTGTGAGGCATCTCACAAGGCTGGAGATGCATACATCCTGGCAGCGTCCCAGCGTATTGTACCGTATATGCTGCTATGTTTGCCTGCTGCACTAAACTTTTTTTTACAATTTTGTTGTATCACTATCATCATCATAAGATCGAAAAATCGAACAATCATAAATTGTGTACCATCTGTATTTGTGTAAGTCATCCCTCCGGTCTGTTAGCCAACAGAGGGCACAGTGGAGCTGTTCCACCTTGCTCCCCAAACCAGTCTACACACCTGCATTCTATGAAAAATCTCCTCTCTCAACTTAACCACAGTGTTTCTTGCAGCCTGGGTTCGGTCATTGAACCAGTTCCTTGGCACTTTCTTAGGAATGTTATAGCCCTGGTCCTTGCCTTGCTTTGTTTGGTCTGTCTGTCCAGTTGAGTTGGTTCTCTTGGCTTCTCTGGCGGTCCCAGAACTGAGGGTTAGTCCCTACTAAGAGAGAAGAGTCATGGAGGTAATATGGGTTCTGAGAGGATCCTTAATCCCTCGAAGCCCGGTTCACCTATTGCCTCCTGTAGTTCTAGTCTATTAACCTGACTTGTTTCCCTTTTTTCCAGTTGATATCTGCATTTGGGCCCACTTTCCACTTTTTTTTAAAGTCTCAGCTGTGACAATGCATGTGCTCCTGCTCAGTCAATTAAAAAATACACACTTGAAACTATAGCTGGTTGATTCCAAGAGTCTTCAGAAAGGAATTGACACAGAAGCACAGTGTTTAGCACTGTTACCTCTCACCACTAAGACCTGGGTTGAAGTTTGCGCCATGGCTCCATATGTGTGTAGTTTGCATGTTCTACATGTTGTTGTAGGGTTTTCTCAAGATACTCTGGTTCCCCCCCCCCATTGTCCAAAAACATGCTACTACATAGCTCAAAATAGCTACAACATAGGTGTGCATGTCAATGGTGTGTGAGTGCGCCTTGTGATGGATTGGCACCCCATCCTGGGTTTTTCTCTGCCTTGTGCCCGTAGCTTTCGGGATATGCCCCGAACTCCCTGTGACCCTGAAAAGTACAAGTGGTTACAGAAAATGATTGGATGAACAGTGTCTTCAGCTAGTGGGACCTTCTACAAAATCTTTGTATTCATTTAATTGAAATGGCTTCAGTATGTCACATAGGCTTGATTAAAAATCAGTCAGACCAGCCAGGCTCCCACATTATCTGAACCATAACCACGTTCGACGTGACAGTTAGGCTGATATTCCAGCTTCATGTCACGTTCAGGTTTCTTGATGCAGGGCCCTTTCATCCTAGGTGACATATCAATACAGTGCATCATCAGACATGAATTAAGATGGTAGCTTTGGACATTGGGCAGGAGTGAACATTAAGCACCGGGAGTCTGGTATAGGCTATTTTATGGGCTATGTTGTGCTCAGAGAAGGTCCCTGGTTCCTTAGATTAACACCTCCAGCTTACTTGACCTTTATGCTCTGAAAGGAGCTGTAAGCAGCCCTGAATTTGGCAGCATAAGCTGGACCTCAGAATGATTCACTTGCTCGTTGGTGGAAAAACCTTGGATTCCTTTGGAGACAGAGCCCAGGCTAGGCAGTCTGTTTTATGACACAATAATAAACCAGCGTGATAAGTTTGTGAGCTGTCTCAAGTCCTTGAAATACCCTTGACTGAATAAAAGCTGCACCTATAAAACAATATCTACA
>JAODKM010000058.1:18573187-18597251 GCA_026780845.1 Petrocephalus sullivani
CCCCCCCCCCCCCCCCCCCCCCCCCCCCACCCCCAACACCACCAGCTATCCCTCTGACAGATGTCAGACACGGAATGGACTGTCCCCAAGGATATACACGAATCAACAACTCGTACTGCCAAGGTAGGAGCTCCAGCTTGCTTCTTGTTAAATATGTCTGTGGCTGTCTCGCCTGGTTCATCTTTCACGGAGAACGGGGAGAATTCCATTGTTTTCGTAGCGTGCCAGACAACCGTGCCAGAAGTGAGCCTTAAAAAGTGATTTGTCACTAACAGTGTAAAAACTGTGAGCAGAAAAAAATTTTAAATATACCTTTTGAGAAAAAGGTGATTTCCCTCATGCTGGATTCCTGCATAAGGTCCTACTGCTCCAAGCACCCCATTCTGGCAGTGAGGGCTCACAATTGCACTGCAGAAGTTTGTCAGGGCAGTGCAATTCTTTATTTCCACTGTTGCGTACCAGCTGCGTCGATAGCATCCCCTGGAGTCGCCTGAAATCCATCACATGACAGTGTCTTCCCTGTCTCTCTGTTTTTTCTCATATCTTTGTTGGCTATCAATCCTGCCTGAGTTGAGGTTAAAAAAACCCAGTGCTGAGCATGCAGGAGGGTAAAGGCAAAGAGCAGGTGCAATATTTAATCGATTGGCTCTAAACTGTGTTGAATTTTGCTATGATTGCAAGCGATCACACCAATACATCACGACTGACCGGCAGGCTGCTCACAATGAGAACCATGATGAATCACTTACTTGGCCAAGCTGCCCTTAACCCTATAGGGTCCAGGCTTAGGTCCACAGGGATATCTTGGGCAGACCCAAGGCTGGGCAAATGTCACTCACTCACAGGAAACAAGCTGTTTTAAAAACTTCTCTATACGCACCGTACATCTTAGAGCTGGATTCAGACTGGGGTTCTGTTCATCAGGGGATCCTATGTACCCTCACTCAGAAGATCAGGTTCCTAGTCAGTGCCAGTTCATTCTGCTCCAGTCAGTGATATTTTACATTTTAAATGTAATTCCTGTATGCCTTGGCCTAGCAGAAACATGCCTTAAATGTGACATCCTGTCCTACTGGCTATATCAGCCCAGGATTGGAAGCCATTGTCATAGGGCCTTATATCAGGCCTCCTTTCTGTTATAAGTGGCACAGCCTTGGCAATAAGCCTTCCAGCTGGGTTGGGACTGTGGAACATGGGGGGGGGGGACCCAGTAGACAAGAAGTGTTTCCCCTCCAGTTGTTTTGTGCCTTTGGCCACATTCTGACAAGAGAGAATGTGCTTTGTTTCCAGCTTTTCTCTATTTTCCTGGCTCTCTGGTCAGATCCCTTCTTCCCCATTTTCTGCCTCCTCTCGCCTTTGAATTACCTGTTACAAACCTGTTGTATTCATATTAGTTCATGCAGTGTTTTCTGTGTCTGCCTCCCTGCCATTGGTCACAGATATCAATGAGTGCTTGCTGCAAGGCGTGTGCCCCAACGGAGACTGCCTGAACACTGTGGGTAGCTACAGGTGCACCTGCAAGGCGGGCTTTGTGCCTGACACCACGTTTACCTCCTGCATCCGTGAGTTTCTTCCGGTCTGGCAGCATCCATTCTCTTCCCTTCACGTTGGGTTTTTAAACTTTATAAGCTGCAGAAATATTTACCTTCTGCTATATTGCTATTTATGCATATGATATTTATGTATTACTTTTCTGCATCAAAAATGTGGGTTCTGACTGGTGAGCCGAGATGAAGAATAATTTACAGCTGTTGAGTTCAGAGATGCAGATTCCTCAAGCCGCCCTTTATTACAGTTATTTCGCTATGCAGCAGGGAAACAAATGGCTTATTGGCAGGACTCACAGACACTGAGGGGCTGAGGCAGCCCAAAGCTGGTGTCCTCTCCATCCTGGTTTAGGTACAGCTTCCCAGATATTGTTCGTTAGCAGGCACCATCTTCTGGACAAACCTGGTAGTGCTGGTAATATTTTTGTAGTCCTGGTCCTTCCAGCGTTTGCTTTATGGAAAAAATTGTTATGGGAAAACAAATGGTACCATTTGTTAATAAACACAGAAAAGAGGGCGGCCTGTCACTACTCAGCTGATATTCTGATCTGAAAGGGGCCGAGCATTGTACTGGAGTACTGCTGGTTAAGTAGCTTGCTCAAGGTAGACCAATGAGATTGTCTGTGATCTCATGGTTACAAGTCCACATTCTTACCCACTCCGCTAGCTACTGCCTGTTAAGCAGTGCCTGTGTATGTTAGCTTTCGTACGCCTTTCGTGTTTCATTTCATGCATGTGTGCCTGATGTGACCAGCCCCTCCCACTGCTGATTGCACAAACTGATCACCGCGTGTTCTGGACGGCTCCTACCATGCAAGTCCATTTCCAGCAGTAACCAATACGACCCTCTGTCAAGCTCTGGAATGTTCCGCTGCTGTTGCCGGAGAATCTCGGGAGTTTGCCTCTGCTGCTGGCATCATGTATTGTGTTTGTAGCGGTCAGTCATCCTTGCAGCCTGTTTTTCTTCAGTGCAAAGCAGTTTCCATTATGCCACTGTGGAAGCAGTTCTTGATTAAGAAGCACAATGTATCACATCAGCTCACCTACACCCACATGCTCCTCATCCTGTCCCCTGTGCCACCTCGGAAACCAGCACTGACTCCCTAAAATCCCACTTGTTTGTGATGAAGGCCCCCTCCTGCCAGAGCAATGAAGGGAGGGGTGCGTGACTTTAGCAGAAGTAGGCGGCGGGAAGGGAGTCAGGGAATGTTTGGTTATTGCTCATCACTCCCTCCACCTCCCACAAAGTGCTGAGACTGTTTTACAGGCACAACCTAACCCCCCGCCCCGAATTCTGATAAGGCCCCATCCTGGCATCAGAGAATGTACACGGCATTTGCTTTGAGAAGAGAAAGGAAGCCTTTCATTACGCTTCCTCATGGCCGAATAAGTTAAGAATTAGCTTTTATATCTGTAGCCACTCCTCAGCATCCCAGCATTCCCTAATGCATCTTCATGACTAGTCGGGAGATTTTTTTTATTCTTATTTTTTTTTCCCCCGCAGGGGCTTTATTGGTTTTTAAAAGTTGAACATATGTCTGTTTTCTGACAAATGGTGCCTGGAAGGTTTTTAAAAGCTCCCAAATGCTGTCAGCTTCTCCTCAAGCTGCTGGCCACGCTATGCGTGTCCTGCTGCTCTATCATGCCATATAAACATGAACGCAGAGCTTGCTTGGCTCTGCTCCTCTGCACATGTTTATATAAGCTGCCATCTCTGCACGCCTCACTCAGCTGTAGCTGCGCTCTGCTCACTTTAATTCCCCCAAAAATATGTTGGAGGTGATGTGTAGTTCTCAAGGCCGCTTCTGTTAGCTGGTCCATTCTCCATTTCGCCAAGCATTTTTACACTCTGAGGAGATTCTGGTGACGGGAGGTTCTTCTCTCTCTCTCTCTCTCTCTCTCTTTGCCACACCCCGTTCCCATCCCCCACTGCACCCCAGCTGATACCCCCATGGTCCGTGAGCAGGAGGGGGCTTGTTTCCGATTTGTCAGCTCAGGGAGGCAGTGTTTGCACCCGTTGTCAGTCCAGCTGACCAAACAGCTGTGCTGCTGCAGTGTGGGCAAGGCCTGGGGCCCAAGCTGTGACAAGTGTCCCATTCCTGGAACAGGTAAGCCCCGCTCCCCCCCTGCCCCATCAGGTGGGGCCTGGCCTCCCCTTACCCACCCCCTCACATGACCCCTGCATGTTCACCTCGCTACAGTAGTCGCTTCTCACATCATTCTCTCATATCAAAGCTTCTATTTTGCTCTGCCTGATGTCTCAAGGACCCTTGTTCAAAGGTCTTGAGTATATTGGTGCTGAATGGGTTCCTGTAGCTGTAGGTTTTCAATGCATGTGTTTCAAAACCAGCCTGGCCTGGATATGAGGTTTTTTATTTTTGACACTATACTTTCACCACAGTTATAGGAACACAGCTCCTCTTATTTCAGCTTCAGTCATTAACATCTGCTTATCACTTTCTCTGTAGCAGAAACTGTTCCTTTTGATGATTGTAGGTTATGCAGAGGAAGGTGTACAAGTTTTGTCTGAAATTACAGTGTTAGAGACCAGAGAGAAAGGGTACTAGATAAATACCTGAAGGCTGCCCAGATGTCTGTGGTAACAGCAATAATAGTCATAAAGGGTATAACAACCTTGACATTAGTGAAGAGAGCACTATGCTCAGTATGCATCCCACACCAACGGGGTGTGGGTCTCAATACCGCCTTGGGGTTTCAGTTCAGCTTTTTCCAAACTTAAAGACTGAGAGGAAGGGCTGTTTGCTAGAAACATCTCCAAACTACAGGTGAACTAAGAGTGGCAACAGGGCTAAATGGAAGGCCCACTCTCTTTTGGAAATGGAAGTATCCATTAGTCCAGCTGGAGGGGATGAATCTGTGGTCTCAGCCTGTGCTCAGATGAAGTAACAAACCCATAGTATAGTCAAATATAGATGTGCCCAGAAGTGGTGGTCAGGATTCCAACCTTGACACTAATGCTGTATTTAGCCTGTCATGTTATGGCACCCTGAGTTCAGCAAAACCTTGGAGTCATAAATGGAGTTGGAAAGGATGTTAACCATGATAAGAAATACGTAAGATTTTTGGATCTCTTTCTGGTTATGAAATGCACAAGGTTCAAGTTCTGCTGTTTTACTTGAGGGGGGGGATTTGTGCCACTTTGTATGTAGCTGACTTCAAGGATATCTGCCCTGGAGGAATGGGCTACACAGTCACTGGAACCTACAGGCCAAAGCCCATCAACCAGCCAAATATAGTCATCCCCCAGAAGCCCCTGGGCCCTCTTCTTCCTTCACCCACAGTAGAGAGGCACGTTGAGGCCCTTAGCATCACTGAAACACAGCTCCCAGCTATCCCAGGTGAGTGAACTGTAACCATGTGGCTATCTCCACACAGATACCCAACACACCCACTTCTGGGGGCATGACTTATGTTAATGCAGTCCTAGTATCAGTGGAACACCCCTTCAATTAATCAATTAACTTCTTAACCTCATAGTTTCTGCTGCTCTATATTCTGTACTGCATAGCCACTAAGGACATAGACTCCCGTTTTCTGTTGTACCCAAGAGTGTGATGCTTAAGCCAAATTGCTGCTGTTAAATGTCCGAAGATGTAAGTGGAAAATTATATATTAATTTATAGAGACCCATCACCTTAAACTTCCTGAGTATCATGGGTGGGCTACCTTTTACCCTGCAGGGATTTAAAAACAATCTCCAAGTTATGTGACCAGCTCCCATTTGTAGCTTTGCCCTTTTGTGTCTTACGCACCATGCTTTTACACACCATAGGATCACACAAAAACCATGGTGCCTGGAGCTCTGTTTACCTTCTGTGTTGTCCTTGTAACCAGTGCTTCCAAACGTCCTCAGATACAGATCAAATCTTGGCCTCCAGGGAACACAGAAGAACATCTAACAGATATATATCTGTTGTATTATGGTGTCACTTGTATATATTGTCAATTCCACCCATAAAGAAAGCTTACAGGCTATAGCTAAAGGGTATCTTCAAAGCCTTGTTCTGGACAGAAGTGGACCTTTTCCCTTTTGTTCCCTTGGACATGTTTGCCACTTGACATGAAGAAGAAACCTGCTAGCATGAGCAGACATGCCCTGAGAGTGGTAGGGATCACAGAGTTTACAGTTTGTAATGTTGATAGAGATAGGCTATTTGCATGATCAGTGTTGACTTATCACTCTTAAAACCTGCATCTTTTCAGTCATGTGTTCAGCCAAAACCATCTGAATAGTGGGGAAAATTAACAGTGGCATTATACCCAATGATTCGTGTATTACAGCATCTTTGGGATGAGCGTCAGAAGCCATATATGCCATTTTATAACGTGCATTTCTACGAATCTAAGAACTTTATTTATTTATTTTCCCCCTTGCAACTCCAGTAGTCACAGCAGCACCTGAGCAGGTAGGTTACGAAACCCTATGTGGAAAAGGGCTGTGCCTTCCAGAAGCATGGCAGCAACCAGGTCATGGCGCAGCAGCGGGTCAGCGCTTGCATGCCAAGGTGGCATCATCTCTGCATGGTCCGCCTTTTCCCTTGGCTGTCACTTTAGCATCTGCTAAAAAACACAGTGTAGCATAGCTTTTTCCCCAGATAGAGTCATGTGAAAAATAAAGTACACCCGCTTTCAGTTCTATAGCTAAATGTGTCAGGACATAATTAAAAAATCATCTAGTCAAGCTGTACATTTTTTTTCCACAACAGCTAGTAGAACCACCTTTAGCAGCAATATCTCAAAGTAGTTATTTTCTATAGGACTTTATCCGTCATTGTGGAGGAATTTTTGCCCCAATCTTTTTTGCAACATTGCTTCAGTTCACTGACATTTGCGAGCATTCGGGAGGAGGTCTTCGACTCTGACTGGGCCATCGCAACACCTTGGTTCTTTTCTTTCTCAGCCATTCTGTTGTAGATTTGCTGGTGTGCTTGGGATCGCTGTCCATGATCCAGTTTCAGCCAAGCTTTAGCTGTCAGACAGATGGCCTCACTTTTGACTTTGCAATACTTTGGTATACAGAGGAGTTCATAGTTGACTAAATGACTGCAAGGTGCCCAGGTCCTGTGGCAGCAAAACAAGCCCAAATCACCCCTGCATTACCCTGTTTATACAGGATACTGTTTGGTTTTCGCCAAATGTGGCACTGTGCATTATGGCCAAACATCCCCACTTTGGCCTCATCTGTTCAAGGGACATTGTTCCAGAAGTCTTGTGCTCTGTTCAGATGCAACTTTGCAACCCAAAGTTATGCTGCCATTATCTTTTTAGAGAGAAAAGGCTTTCTCCTGGCAGCCTTTGCAAGCAAGCCATACTTGTTCAGTCTTTTTCTAATTGTTCTTGCAACTTTAACATTTAACATGCAAACTGGGGCCTGTAGAGTCTGAGATGTAGCTCTTGGGTTTTTTTGCCATTTCCCTGGCTATTGCATGGTCTGACCTAGGGGTAGAGTTGCTGGGAAGGTCACTCCTGGGAAGATTTCTTTATACGTTTTCCACTTGTGAATAATCTTTCTCACAGTAGAATGATCAACTTCATATTGTTTGGAAATGGCTTTATAACTTCCCTGATTGTTGCCCAGCAACAGTTGCTTCTCTAAGGTTAGGTTTTTCTTCCTTGGCAATATTCCAGACCAGCAAAGTGCCAAAACTTCTGCTTTTATAGAGGAGGTCACACTTGCTGATGATCAGTTAATCAAGTGATTAGCAGCACCTGGTTGCTACTTACCCTCTTAATTCTAACGGAAGCTTAATTTTTCACATACTGCTGCATTTCGGCTTAGTTTTTGTTACATAAACAATGATATGTTGTAATATATCATATGTTGCTGTTTATCTGAGGTTGTATTTATCTAATTGTAAGACCTGCTTGCTAAGGAACAGATGGTCTTTTATTATGTCCTGATACATTCATCTTAGAATTGGTGTACTTTCTTTATCACATGACTCTATGACCATAGTCATATGTCCAGCTTCTTGGGTTATCGCCTTTTGGGTTGTCTCTTTCCCTGGCTTTGAGATATTTTACAATCCCCAGATGCCCTGGAAATTTATGCATTGGAGTGTCAGTTAAGTTGCCTCTTTCTTGCATTTTCCTTGGTTTTTGAATGATTAAAATTCAACTCAAGGCTTGGAATGTAAGTAACTGGAGAAAATAAAAGCCATCTCCTTTTTGGAGGAGGAAATACATCTATGTTCATCTCTATTCTTTGCCCTTCGCAGAAAGAAATAGAATAGCTGAGAGTTCCGTATTAGTATTGTTTCTACAATCACAATTTTTCCCTGACATCATCACCTGCAGCAAGGTCAATCTTTGCTTGCCTCAAACACCAAAGAGGTTAGGCTGGCAGTAAATACACAGGCAATAAAATAATTTATACCGTTTCTGAGAAGGTAATAATAATAATAATAATAAGGTAATAATAATTAATAATAATAATTCTATATATCTAGCGCTTTTCAGGATCTCAAAGATGCTTACATACAATAAAGTAAACGGATAAGAAAACAACAAAGCAAAGAAGGTCATAGGCTTGAGCAAATAAAAAGTTTTTTAGTTTGTGTTTCAAATCTGAGATCGAGATCAACAGATGAATAGCAGAAGGGAGGGAGTTCCAAAGTCGGGGAGCTAGACAGGAAAATGCACAGTCACCATAGCTATGGATTTTGGAAGGGGCGATGAGAGTGCCATAAGATGAGGATTTAAGACTGCGGGGGAAGCTGGTAGGGTAGAAGCAGTTCGGAAAGATAAGATGGGGCTTAGTTGTTGAGAGCTTTGAATGTCCGGGTGAATGTTCAGAAAGATCAGATGGGGCTTAGTTGTTGAGAGCTTTGAATGCCCTGGTGAATGTTTAGAAAGATAAGATGGGGCTTAGTTGTTGAGAGCTTTGAATGTCAGAAGAAGTATTTTAAAGTGGATACATTATTTTATATGGAGCCAAAGAACATTCTGAAGTATGGGTGTGAGCGAGTGTGGGTGAGGAGGTTTGGAGTTTATGGATTCATTTACCAATAATACCTGCGAGTAATGAGTTACAGTAATCAAGATGGCTAGAGATAAACGCGTGAATGAGGAACTCAGTAGCAGAGTTGGAAAAGAAGGGCTTAAGCCAGCAAACGTTATGAAGGTGGAAGACAGTTGTTTTTCCTATGGAATGTATGTGTGCGTCAAATGAGAGGGTTGGGTCAAAGGTAACACCATGGTTACGAACCAGGGGTTGAATGTAAATGATGATGAGTAGTGGCCCCAGGACAGAGGCTTTGGGGGTGCCACGTGTGATAGTTGATGTATGTGGTTTATGACCTGAAAGGATAATGAACTGTTTTCAGCCAAGACCAGGCTTTTTAAAGATAGGGGTGATAGTTGGTACTTTGAAAGCAGTAGGAATATGGCTATGGGCTAGTGATACATTAAAGAGGATGCTGAGGAAGGGTCTGACGACCAGGAGACATTTCTTAGTTTTTGGTGTAGTGAGCAAGTGGCAGACTTTGCAACAGTGATTGTTTTGACCCTCAGAAATAGTGACAGAAGAGAGGTTATTTAGACAGCTAGGTGAAGCTGGCACACTTGGTTGACCCAATGGTTTGTGTCAAGAGAGGCATAGAAAGCAGAAATTGTGGAGATGAAAAATTTAAGTAGTCACTCAAGTCTACGGCCTGTCTGGAATGTCATTCATGGAATGAAGTTCGGGGGCAGGGGTTTTAATGGACACCAGTTTGGTTTTCAAGGGGGCAACAGAATCTAATGAGTCAGATAGCACTGTGTTGAGAATGGAGGCAAATTCATCAGCAGTAGAAGGGGTACATTTGGTGGTCAGAGCTGCAGAAATAACTAGGGACAGGATGGAAGAGTCAACAGACTGTGTCATGAAATTAAATAAGTCATTTATCAGGCTAATGAGCAAAAGTAGTGAAAAAGAAAACCAGAGGGACATGTGGAAATAGTGTGTTCCTCTAGCCTAAGTCAAATGTGGAGTCAAGTTGATCAATAAGAATATTAACATCACTACCAAATAGCAGATGCAAGGAAAGAGAGAAAGAGGTGGTAAGGAGAAATGCAGGGCTATGTTTTGGTGGATGGTAAATAACAATACTATAACATCACAGGGTAATTTAAATAAGGATGTTCAAAAGATGTAACTGTAGTAAGATCAGCTTCAGTAATTTTGAGATTGTTGTTATATGTTGGTATACATTCGATTACTTTGGGAGTTGTCAACACTGTTCTTAGCCAGAAAGGAAATTGTTTACTCATCATTAATAAGGAATAAAATGTATTGAACCATACTATGCACTGAATGTAGAGTGAAACAGAGATTCTCTGTTCCATTAGTGAGTGGAAACTATAATCTCTTAAGGGCTTCAGGCTCAATTGTTTTTCATGCCTCTAAGTGCCTCTCACATTGTCCTAAGCACTGTTCATAGCTGCAAAGGGGCAAACGGCAGGGAATTGAAATGGTTGGAGGTGGAAGAGCCAAGTATTCCAAACATTTGTGGACTTTTAGGGCACTTTTTCACCGCACCAAGAATGGTACTTTTGGTATGGTACTTTCGGTACTTTTCCATTGATTTCTGGTTGAGTACCAGTACCAAAAGTTCAAGTACCGAAAGTGCCAGACCTGTTGGGGTACTTCTTTGCTTCTTTGGTACTTTGGGGCGTAACTTGTAGTGCTTTCCTTGTTGATTGGTTATGCAAATAGCCCGATTCTGAAACAGAATGCGACTGCCGTCTTGAAAAAAAGTTACAAACTCAGAAAATGATAAACGAAATAAAATAATATTTAAATAATATTTAACAAATATCCAAATATAGCGATGTGATTTTGTTATAATAAATACTGGGGTATTTATAAAGCAAAAATTATGATGAGAATGAGATGAGATTATGATCGTCTCGGAAAACACATGCAGCGCTCATGCAAAAGCAGCGGAGGTAAACTTTAAATTGATTTTTAAAAGATATATTGGATAATCTATAAAAGGAATAATCATTAAAATTGCAAAGTTAGCTAAGCTTTTTTTCCCCTATGCCAAAGTAAACTACTGTATACTACAGCCATCTTTCAAATTCAGTACGAAATGCCCCACCTCACGTTGCGCCCTTTTCAGCGGCAGTACCAGTTTTTACACCAGTGGAAAACGAACACGAAAGAAGTACCAAACTTTTGGTACTTTACTGAGGTACCAAAAGAACAGTACTTGCTGCAGTGGAGAAGTGCCCTTAGATGAGTGTTCTTCCTGCTTGTTCCCATTAGCACAGAAGCAAACAAGCAAGGAGGTTAGTTTATTTGATGACCTGCTTTAAGACGCAGCTGGGCCCTGAGGACAGTACCTCCGGCTCTCTCTTTGCAGCTTACCAGTCTCGCCACTGGCTTTCGCACAGCTCCACGGACGTGAAGCAGCATGCATTCACTGCATGGGCATCCTGGCCAAGGTGGGGTGGGGGGTGGGGAGGGCGCTGTGGCTGTACTCAACACCTTTCTGGTCCGGTTGTCTGCTTTGAACCCGACCTCTTCTCTGTCTTGTCTTTGTGATCCAGGAGCTTGTTATTTTTGGTGCTAATAATAAGTCAGGGGGCGAACCTGGCCAGCCCCAGCTGTCCCCTGGTGTCTCGACCATACGGATGGAGCCCGTCTACCCAGGTGTTTTAAACATCCACCCTACCATCTCGCTCCCTTCCTTTGAGTGGCCTACCTTGTCCTTCGGGCGGTCTAACCAATGACACAGAGGTTTCAGCCTATTCCAAGGTTGCCAACTGACACGCATCTGGCGTGACACTCACAGTTTCAAGTCTTACGCTTACACAAGAAATCTTACGGGAAATCTATATTATTCCATTATAAATGTAATATTAACTACAACAAAACCATTGGGGTATTTTGCGAACCTTATTTTAGTAATCAAACTGTTGCATACAGTACATGTACTTGTTTTTCATGCCTCTAAGTGCCTCTCACATTGTCCTAAGCACTGTTCATAGCTGCAAAGGGGCAAACGGCAGGGAATTGAAATGGTTGGAGGTGGAAATTTAAAATCTCACGCCAGCCAGCTGACCGAAGCTGGTAGCCCTGCTATTCCCTGAAGGGTGCTGACATCATAGGCTATAAAAGTTTATAATAAAAAATCTGAAGCATACATAGATATCAGAAGTATTCAATAGACATAAAGTAACCACTACTATAGATATAGTACGATAGATATATGAAGAGCAGAAATAATTCTACAACCACCCAATTTGTGATTCATTTGCAGTATTCAGTACTATCCATTGCACCATATTCTGTTAGCATCTTGCTAGTACTGTAACTCATTTTACATTTGGTAATTACCACATAATGCAGCATATAATTACAAGACAAATTATTACACTCTTGGCTTTGTTTTGGCAGATTGGTTCGTGCCTTGATGTGATTAGTGGTCCATCCTCACTGCATACACACTCACATATAGTCATTCATGTCTGACAGCTGTCCAGGTCTCCACCTGTTTCATTCCACACAGGTGCTGTTTTCATACTTACTCCTGTTTTGTTTGTCTGATATGACAAGTAATTTCTGTGTCTTTGTTGGAAACAGCCCCCCCCCTTCCAAAGAAAAACATTTACATGCAGAACACAAGGCAGTGAAACCCCCAGATGTGATTGTGATAGTAGCAGCCTTGCTGTACAAATTTGTTTTTTGTCCCAGGGAGCTGTAATGAAATTCACACCAGAACCAGCTCTAGTTTTTGCTAGATGAGCAATTCAGCAGTTTTATAGAACCAGAAAACCCGTCGTCATTGGTACTGTTTGTGTGTGATGTCACAGTGTGGATCAGAGGCTCTGAAGCTATCACAAAGGGTGTCACTCTGTTGTTGACAGTCCTCTTCATCAAAGTGCTGGTGAGGTGTAGCAGTATGTTTTCCTGAAAAGGTCCTTGGTAGAATTTGCATTCTGTACACTGGTCTTGATGCCTAAGTTTTGCCTACCAGCTCATTTCTCAGGCTGACTCCATTCTCTCCTCTCTCTTCACCGACCGATAGAGGTAGTGGAGAAGGCCTCACCACCCGCCCCCGTGGCCATCCTGCCCTCCAGTGCCAGCCAGGACATTGCGCCCACCCAGCTGGCAGGTGAGACCTTTTGACCCATGCTACACCCATGACTCTTCAGACTGTATTGGGGACCTTTTCCCCCTCCCCTCCCTTGCATATGCCTCCTGCACCCCATTTTCTTTTTTTTATGATCCATCTCTGTAGTCACTTTTACCCCATTTCTCCGGCCACAATGCTGGGAGTCTCAGCTCGGGACTTTGATAAATGTGCCCATTTCTAGTCACAAAACAGGAAATGAATGAATGTGTGCATGTCTGGGCAGGTTGTTTACACAGTACAAATCCTTATATTCCTGACTGGACCTTCAGGGGCAGCTCATTTGCATGTAACCTGCATGTAAATGTACAGTAAAAATAGATGGATTGAATGAATTTGCTTCAACTGGAAAGATCACGTTTTCTCTGTTGTCAGCCCTGTCGTTGTTGTCCTTGGGGGCTGTATCCCATTTGGGCTATTCTGAGCTTCTAGGCTTAGGATATTTTTATTTTGGGGATGGAAGGACTGATGGTTGTAGCAGCTTGGTTTGGGCTGCATTCTTACTTATTAAATAATCATCGATGGCAGCCAGTCAAAACCATGTCACCTGGCGTCAGCATCTCAAAAATAGACTGGGTCTGGTTTAAGCTACTTTGTGGAAGCAGCTTGGTCTTGTATCTGCATGCCGGAGCTTCTCAAGGCTGTTGTCAGGCAGGGGAAAGGCCAGGCCACTATTTGGGTGTGGCACCTGTTTTTATTTGGACATTCTAGATGGGGCTGCCATAGTCAGAGGCCCAAGAAGGCAGTGGTAGGAAGGCATGGCTTGGCCAATCAGGGGCGACAAGGATATTTCTGCCCGTTGAGCTCTAGGAGGGAATCCAAAACCCCAGACTGCTCTCTATGCATGTTTGGCTTTGCGTCTGTGAAAGCTGACACCATATTAAGTGGCCACAGAAATGTTATGAGGAGCGTTGACGAAAGACATTCGGGAAACGGAGCCATGGAATGACGTCTCCTTTTTCATCCAATTAAGAAAGTTGGCCCCGTAATTAGAAATCCGTGAGGTGTGTATGGAAGCCTGATTTAAATTTGCCCTTAATTACCCTTGGTGTGCATTCCAAAATTTCATCAGGAAATATTAACCACTGCAACTCAATTACGGCTGACACCTAGAAAGATGCAATGGCAATAAGAAGAATAATGAGAAAGAGGGATGGACTAAGCCATCCGTCAAAAGCGTTCAGCATTCAGCTCTCCTTCCCGGCTGCTATTTATGCCTCTCTAATGCAGTCCACTGTTTTCAAGAGCTCCATGGAGGCCTGGTGAAAGTCATCTTCTAGGGACCTTGCATGTCCCCCCCAGTGTGTCACACTCCAGGCAGACGGAGGGTTATGAGCTTGAGGAGCCTCTCACTGTTGCCTTGTGCTATTGGAGTTGCGCGTGGTGTGTAATGGATAGGCCAGTCAGAGGTACTTTATGCAGCTTCCTGCAGCTACACTCTGCTTCATGAGCACTTAATCAATCTTCTGAATTTAGTCAAAACTTGAATAATATTTTTGTATTTCAGTATTTCTGTAGACCATAAGGTTATATGCCAAGTTAAATTAAATAATAAATAAAACTAGCTATAGAATAACTTTGAAACAATGTGTATTTTTGTTGTCTTTAAAGTTTTAGCACATGAATTACCAAGTCTACTACTAGTGTTCTAGTACAAGAGTACAGTCAAACCTCCCTTATCCGGACCTCAAATATACGGGCACCTCCCTCTACCGAGCAGCTCTAAGCACGCACATGCGCAAATTAATTTTACACAACCAGCAGCTGTTGTTATGAACCCTAGTCTAGGGTTGGGGCGTAACAGAGTGACAGGGAAAGGGGAGTAAGGGAAGGATAAGATGCGATAGACAAAGGAACACACGTGGACAAAGGGGTATTTTTAAAAATATTTTTCTGTTTTTATTGACACGCCATGGACACAGAACAAATAAACCCAGTGCAAAAAGACTCAGGAATGAAAACAATAAACAAAACAGCTTCCGAACGCAACCCAAAGCTTAATGCACAGAAAACAAAAACACAGCAACAAATTTTACACCTCACTCTGTATCCAAACAACAGCATACAACAGAAGCTCGCAAAACAAAAATTGCAGTCACTCCCTATGCACCTGACACACACACAGAGCATACACAGAGATCAAAGCGTCAAAGTCTGAGGGGCACGCAAAGACGTTAACCAAAATCCGGGCGAGAGTTTGACACCAAATAGCAAGTAAACCAAAGCAAAAGTACAGACAAGGGTAAAGTGAAAATCTGTGAAAAGCTGCTGGTTAAAAACTGGGTGACCACTGCAAGAATAAAACAGGATGATTCGCTAGCTCAGACTGAAATAACATCCTATTTTAAGCCTTGCACCTCATAAATATCATGCAGTTTGTACATATACACAGTTACGGGCGTTTCTTACTTACGGGCACCCCTCGGTCCCATTCTGCCCAGATAAAGGTGGTTTATCTGGTCTTAAGGCCACCTTTTTGCCGAGTTGGTCTCATCTGACTTTGGTCTCGGAGTGGCATAGATTGGACTTATAATTTTAGAGGCAGACCTCGAGACTGAGTGCATATGGAGCGCATATATTGTTTGTGCACTTGTAATCTTGATTCATAGTTGTAACCTGGCTTCTGAAAGTTTGTGCAAATGTGAAGTTGCAAATCTGTGACTTTGAAAACAGAAGTATGCAAAACTTTTTTGTAAGCACAAACTTTGCTGTATGGGTGTACGAAACTAAAATGCAAGTGTGCATTTCTCTGTACGGGTTTACAAAACTAAATTTAAAGTACGCAAAACTATTTTACACAACCACGGAATTCTGTCCTAATAATCACTCCATAATTATTAGAGGTCCATGCATAGCTGTTTTTTTCTTTTTTGCTGGAATTGTTTTATTTTTATTATTATTACTTTTTTTTTTTACTTGGCACAGTCACAGATTACGTAATATGTGTTGTTTGATTGTACATGGGACTTTCAGGAAATGCTATTACTTCACTACTGCTAAAAAAGCAATCAAACGTCACACGCAGCACTTAAAATGTATATGTAGTAATACAATCATTTTTCGCAAGCGACCTGGTACTTTTTGGGCAAATAAATGATCATAATACAACAATTTTAATCTAGTGTGCCTTAAATGTATAGTAAATTGTTGGAGATGAAGAGTACATATCATACATTCATGCCAACGATAGCCTCTTTTTGGTTTCCTTTTAATCTAACTAATGTTAATGCAAATCTAGTCTAGGAATAATGTAACATTAATTTAAACATACAACAGTGACATAGTGCTGAATGGTTCACTGCAGTAATCATTGTAGTTTTTTTTTCTCCTCAGTGTGGTGGGGTGGGGCAAAAGTACACTGTGTTTGTTTCTGTTTCAGACTGTATGTGTGTAAAGGGTGATGCTAATTAAATTCATGGTCTTGAAAACAGACTTGTATTTTAAAGTTTCTGTCTTGACTTGGTCTTGCCTCCTCCCAGGACTCCTCTTGATTCTGTCTTGGCCACTCCAAAATCTCAATGTCTTGGTCTTGACTCGGACTCAGTATAGGTGGTCTTGTCCCCATCCCTAACTTCTACTGTGCACACAAATTGCTGGCAAATATCATTTACCTTGTATCCCTTCACTCATTTTTTGAAAATTTACATTTCTGCAGTCTACGAGACCAACAAACCATGTTTAAATGTAGTATCATTAAAGAAAAACAAAAACTCTTCCAGAAGACCAAAGTGGTCTCTTTTGAATTAGAAGTTTTTCTGAGCAGCTGACAAAAGTTGTGTAATTATATTCTTTCCGGGCATTTCCTGTAAAAAGGAAATGGGATATAAAGAGCCCACATTGTTCTGTGTCTGTATTACTTATTTGATTACCGGCAGCAGGATTGTGGGGTGGGCCACATCCAGTGTTGTGCGAATGTGGCCTCCAGCAAGGCTGATGTGTGATGTGAGCCCAGACTGGCACTGGAAAGTGGTGGAGTGAGAGGGTGGTGTGTAGAAAAAGAATTAGGCTATACTGGAGGGGGTAGGTGGGAGGTGTTTAAGCTGGCCTTGGAGACTAGTATTGTTAAGTGTGCAAGGTTTCATACCCAGCTTTGACTGCTGGATAGAATCCAGAATGACTCTTGACAGATTAGATTCCCCCCTTCTCTTCTTTCTGTAGAGGTAAACGAGTGCCTCCTGAGCCCCGATATATGTGGTCCTGGAATGTGCCACAACACTCCCGAAGGCTACATCTGTATATGCCATGATGGTCACCAGCTGGACAAGGAGAAGACCACCTGCCAAGGTAAAGTTGTGTCCCCTGCAACCTGTGTTTTATTACTCTTATTCTGCTCATGGGAGTCAGCTAGTCTGATGGTGGTACTGAGGCCTCATCAAGGTTCTTACCAGACCAGTACATGCCGATGTCTCTCGTATGGTATCAATAAAACTTTGAAGTTTTGTTGCTGTGGAAAATAAACCAAGGAAAAATGCAACTATGTGGATGGATGGGCAGGGAATTTCCTGTCAGGAAGTACCATGTGTTGGTTGACACCATGTCTGAACAGAACAGGACACATTAGGGATGTCAACTACGTTTTTGTTGTGTGTCAGTCTGCAGTTTTCCTGCCAATTGGTACTGGTTTTGAAGCGGTCTCCCTAGTGGGAAAATGTTTTTGGAAAAGTTGCATTGTGGGCAATTAGCAGACACCCAAATAATTGTCTACCCCATCTGGCATCTGGGGCTTGTGAAGAATGGCCTTTTCTTAGTTTCCTGCCAACAATTTTTTTTTTTCACGTGGGCCAATGCCCATAAAGTTGTATGGCACACACGACTCAAAATATGATTACTGCCCCCACAGACACATGTGCTAGAGACTGGTGCCAAAGGAACATAGTGGTAAAAATGTCAACTGTGGTGATGGGTAACACAGTGTTACCTCATTGCTTTAATGAAGTGTCGGGCAGCAGTTTGACTGACACCATAAGCTCATGAGGTAATTCAAATGGTTTTTTTTTTTGCATTAGTTAGGCTTGATAAATGTTTGAACAAACTGACAGAGATTTGATGGCTTTAACCCAGGGTAAAAGAAATCTGAGGGCTTTAATCTTGTCTGAAAGAGATCTGAGGGCTTTAAACTTTTCCGAAAAGAGATCTGGAGTCTGTGATACAGTCCAAAAGAGAGAGAGGGCTATAAGTCAGTCTGAAAGAAATATTTGTTTTCATGTTGTTGCTGATGTTTCAGTACGTGCTTGCAAGGAGTGCCATATCATACAGGTTAATAATGAAATAATTATTCTTGAACAAGACCAACCCATTTATCGAATACAGCTGGGTGGTTTGATTTTCAGTATGCAATGTGTCCCCTTGGTCTGTAGAACAGACACTATTGCTCTCTGGAGCAGTGGCCTCATCTCGCCATGCATGCTGCATGTGGATTCTGTTGGTGAATTTCTGTCCGGTCTTTTCCCTCCAGCCTCCTGCTTTTAATGAGTAGCAATTGTTCAGCCCTCAGTTGAACTACTTCTGGAATTAGCATAATTTAAATGTGAAACAAAATTGGTTTTGTCTGCCTGGACACTACTAAATTAAAATGCTTTTTCTGGTTTGCCCCAGTTCTATATAACAATGTCAAATAGCTTTTTAACTTGTCAGGTGCAGAAAAAGAGGCAATTTCTCTGCCTTTTGACCAGCCTTATTTGCCAATTACTGCCCTAAATGAAAGACAGTTTGTTAAACAGCCTAGCACACAGTACAGTGTTTTTTGTCACCAAATGACGACCTCTGGAAAGCTGGCAGGAGTGGCAAGGCCCACAGAACATGGGGGGCAAAAAGTAGCTGCTCTGTGCAAAGGTCGAGTCCGGGTGCCAGTATTGGACATTGATCAGTCTAGTGGGATCTAGGATGATTTCCTCTGATGCATTGGCATTGACATCAGAGTCTCACAGGAAGATGAGGGCCAGTAACACTTCCCTTGATATGCTGGAATTGTTGTGAACATACTCCAAGGGAGCTGGGACCACTAATAGGCCTTACTCTAGCCTTACTCTACCAGCAGGGTTAGTGAATAGCAGCTAAAGGCCCGCATGCTTTTTTAATGTCAGTTGATGATGGTGGCCACCCGGCTTGTAGGTGAGGGAATATTTGACAGCAGGCACCCTGAATGCTCCCTTTCTGTTCTTGCAGATGTAGATGAGTGCCAGGACCCGAATGTCTGTGGTCAAGACAGCCTCTGTGTCAACACACCAGGTTCCTACATCTGTGAGCAATGTCCAGGTGGTTACAGGATGAGCCATGTGGGCCGCTGTGAAGGTATCATTATTAAAGTGTGTTCATTGTCTTGTTACCTGTAATCAAAGGGTCGTCAACCATGAAGCAACTGGTACAATATACATTTTCTGAGACTGTTCACTTGTATACTCATGTTTTAAATATATCTCTCGGAGGAAAAGAAAACTTATGGTGTAATATAGGGAGAAACATCTGCTCTTAGTGTACCCTTGGTTTGCTCTTCGTTTACCCTTGGTCAGCCTTTGGTGAACACTTGACCTGCCCTGGGTGTTATGTACTCTGAAATCATCCTCCTCTGCAGATTATAATGAGTGCTTGGACCCCGACATTTGCCCAGCTGGCATGTGCACCAACACCCTTGGGTCTTTCATCTGCGACCCCTGCCCTGAAGGCTTTGAGGGCCACAGAGGCCATTGTGTCGGTACGTCTCTGAGATTCCCTCTCAGTACCTGAGCTCACTCATCAAATGGTTAGGCTGTTATGTTTCATTTAGTATTTTATTTTACGTAAAATGATGGGTGCGTGTGTCTCATCAAAAGGCAACCAGTTCCCATGTCTGGCATTTCACCTGCGGGCCCATGAGCAAGGCCCCTTTAACCCCAGTTGCTCGAGGGACCCTGGCTAACCCTTCTCTCTGATTCTCACTAGTACGTCACTTGGATAAAAGCATCTGCTAAATGATTGCTGTGTGTGTGTATGTGTGTGTGTGTGTGTGCACGCACAGTGGAAGCTCCACCAGTGCATGGATCTGCTTTTAAGCTCTGGGAGGGTAGGACTGTGACAGTGTCCTTTGGATGGTGATTCCATTTTAGTCCAACACAATTCTGCAGGATGGAGCCCACCCCAGAGTAGACCTTATGTTCAGGGGCAGGAAGGAAATCAGTACTGTCTTGTTTGTGCATTTGTAAGTGTGTTTTGCAGCCCCAGAATGGCCTAGCCCCATGATCCACACCAGGGGAAGCCAAATAGGCTCACGTTCCATTCTGCTGATCCTGAAAGCCAGCCTATGTTGGCCCACCCGCTCTATGAGGAGGTTCTTTTTAAAGTTCACCCTTGTGGCTTTTAACTTTGTTTGTATATTAATTTTGGTCTGGTATAGATGTGGTCAAAAGAGCATTTGGTCTAAGCTTTCAAAGCTAATGATGAAAGCTAATGGCTCTGTAAATGCATATAAACCCAAAGTGGAAGGTTCTGTTGAATGATTCATAGATGTAAAGCAGCGCAGGGTCTTTAACTATGGGCAGAATTAGCATATTATACAACATGGATGGTTTGTTCTGGTTCTTCTTAAGGTATCTCCAGTCGGTATAAATCTGAGCCCGTGACCTTTGACCTTTTCATTATTTCTATTACTGCATTCTAGGGGTACACGATACATGCTGACACTGGTTGAGAACATGAGGCACACCAGACTTTCCCGGTCTCTAGTTGTGGTTTCACAGTACATCCTAACTGAATGCGAACTCCACCAGCCTCATGCATTCAGATGATTACAACAAGGTGCTGGACTTTCACGCTGCAGCCAAGACAAGCTAAACTTGGCTCATATTTATGACTTGAGACAGACCCAGTCCAGACAGTTACGTATGTTACGGCTGCTAGTGAGGACCAGTACCATGCTCCTAATTTGAAAATGTGTTTCAGACCTGCATTTTCTGCACTTATCCTGGGGTTGAAAATTCCCACCATTTTATCGGATCCTCTGACAGATGCCCCTCTGATTTCTGACCAGATGTCGACGAGTGCCAGGACCCCAGCATGTGTGCCAACGGCAACTGTGCCAACCTAGAAGGCTACTTCCTGTGCACCTGTCACAGTGGATATGAGTTAACAGCGGATGGCAGAGCATGTACAGGTACCATCTACCAATAGGGGGCACTTGTAACTGCCCCCCATCCCCCCACCCCTACAAACTGAACTGAGGGCTTCTTCATGGGCAGAGTTTTAAACAGCAGTCCCAAAACTGGAGTCACAGATTTAGTAAAAGTAAAAGACTCACAGTAAACTTCAGTTTATTTATAAAGCCACAGACTGGAGGTGTAGTGACAAATTAAATTCTCCACCTTTGTTGTATAGGTTAATGAGCACAAGCATAACACACAATTCAACACAGCGTCTGTGGTCCCTGCTGTGCCAGTCTCAGATTCTCAAGCATCTAATGGTTCTGACCTGCTGTGAGTCATGATGAATAAAACATGACGTTTCTACAAATAGTGACAGAATAAGTATAAACTCAAAGACAGTGACATGCAGCAGCTTACCCTTTCATGTCTACCTGCTCTTTCGCTATGGGGGTCTCATGCTATGAGGGCTGCTTCACATATCAGGAGTTCATGCGCTTACCGTCACCCCTAACCCAGTTTGTATTCATGGTTTTCAACCGTGAATGGTTTTTTGACACCCTTGTGGGTTTCGTGCTTCTGAGTTGCACCGTAGACGTGTTCTGGTGCGTTTGCCGCCTCCCGCTCACAGCCAAATCCTGTTTCCATGGAAAAAGACATGGACGAGTGCCAAGATGAGAAGGTGTGTGCCATGGGTCACTGCCAAAACACCGAGGGCTCCTTTGTGTGCAGCTGCAGTCCTGGGTTCAAGCTCTCCCCTGCTGGCAACCAGTGCGACGGTAAGGTCTCTGTAGCGAGTGGGTCACCGAAGTGTGTGTTAGTGGTATAATAACACATGATTACACTGATGATAAGTGTCCATTGTTATAAATATGTTATAAATTGTTATAAAAATGTAGTCTGATCTTAGAGTCAGATACATTCAGGATTCCAGCCCAGACTTGGCACAGAGACATGGCTTGTTTTGGTATATTTTGTGTAGGACTAACTTAAGGAAGGGAAGCCTGTGAAAGGAGGTTTACTGGTGATGAGGGGTGTAACATGTGGGTGGGGACTGACCTGTGGGGGAGGGGCATACCTGTTGGTGGGGCTAACCTCTGGGTGCACTTTCAGATGTGGATGAATGCAAGGAGCTGCCACAGGCCTGTGGGGGTGTGGGTGACTGCAGGAACAGCCTGGGCTCATATCTCTGCGTGTGCCCGCCTGGTTTCCATCTCGAGAACAGCACCCATTGTGAGGGTGAGGGCACACACCTGTGAGCACATACGTGTCAGCACACACACTCACCACCACACTATACCTGCGTCCGCTGGTGCCCCCTTCAGGCAAGTGCATTACTCGTGTAACCCATGGCTCCTCTCCATCCCCCTAGATGTAGACGAGTGCATGGATGACCCTGAGCTGTGTGGTCCTCACGGCACATGCATGAACAACCAAGGCTCCTTCCTCTGCGTCTGCAATCCTGGCTTTGCGATAGACTTGGATCCTCACACCTGTCAAGGTTGGCCTATACCTCCTTTCCATCTTCCACCTACTATAAAGTGATCTTGGGCTTGCTAGCTTTTGGCCACACACCTCCTGGGTCTACTAGGACCCAGCCGACTACTAGGCTGCTGCTGCAGTTTTGGTGTATTAGTAAATTACACTCCTTTGTGTCCTTCAGTGTATTATCCATATGTTGCGAGTGGGTGCCACATGCTGGCTGTGCCTGAGGATGCGAGGCTCACCATACTTCCTGAGAGGCAAATGAGCACCCGTTTCCCTCAGTGCAATTTGTCCTGCTCTTTCTGGGTTCCTGGCTCTCTGTTGAAGGGAGGTTATAACAAGCCTGATGTTTTGGATGTGTCTCTGGAGGGGGAGGGGGGGTCACATTTAATGGCTTCCCCATCTGCTCCTTCTGTTTTTCCACTGGGGGCCTGGGCCAGGGCCCTCCCTTGGTGCCAGGGTTGATGTAAATGGCCGCTCCTGCCACAGAGAAGATATGCGTAGGAAGCATTCGTCGGGCTGTCTAGACGCACAGGAAGACAGCCGCCGGTCTCTCTGTGCTAACGTCTCCGCTGGCTCAGCGACGCCATGGGATCCAGCCGACCTCTTACCTCCGGGTTTTGAGGGCTTGATTAACCTCTCTGAGCTGTGGACAGTTAGTTAAATGACATTTTATTTTAGTGAAATATAATAGAATGAGGGAACATTTTTCTGCTATATTTTTGGTGACACTACTTTTATGGACAATATGCAGCTATACTGTCAGAGTGACCTGAATCTGCTCATAGTCATCTGGATCAGATGAGGAACCCAGATTCCGACGCTGGGCCTGGGCTGAATGTTGTCCCTGTTCTGTTTCACTGTGAGAGGTGGAAATGTCAGACAAGAATAGCAAGGTTTGTTTGCTAATGCAAACAGCATGGTTTCACTGCTGGTTGGGGTTGCAGCATGGAGGCTGGGCTGCTGTGAGGGCTTTGGCCCACATTGGGTTTGAGGAAAGGGGGCGGAGACAAGAGACCCCATCCAGTTGGACTGTTCAGACCAGGCACCAAAGGGACTCACAGTGAAAGCTGATAAATGGCCATTTGTGGATGTTTTAGGAAGGGGAATCATAGTGTTTTTTTTAGATGCTGTCCTATTTACTCAGAGCAGATCACTCTTTATATCCTCTTATCATCAACCCTTTTCTTCAGTCTGGATTGTCTGTCTGCACTACAGTCCAATCAGATCACAGGGACTATGGGCAATTGGTTTGTTAGGATGGCTCCTTTGAAGTCATCAAACTGGGGTGCGTTTCTCAAAAGCTCCCGTTAGCAGCTTACATAGTTGGATGCATTCAGTTGCATGGGTCCAACTATGTAAGTTGCTAACATAGTTAGCAACTATGCTTTTGGGAAATGTACTCCTGTTTTAGTAAGACCAGAGTGGGGTGCTTCTCCTCTTCGCTATTCTCGCGTTGTTTGACATTTCGTCAAAGGTAATTGTTGAAGCTAATTAAAATCCTGAGTTTATTTTCAAGTAATGTGGTGGTGAGTTGGTATCGTAAAAGCTTGCGATGGGGGTGCAAGTTATCTCTTGCAATTGGAAATTCTAGTAAAAGTGTCATTGGTATCTAGTAAAACTAGTCATTGGTATCACTTACTATAAAGAACTCACTCAAATGCACTGTGAACTCATCATCCAGTGTCTCATCATATTTATTTTATCATTATTTATTTATTATTCTCATAGTCATTCATTTATTTGTTCAAATCAGTTCATATCAGTCACTGGATAATTT
>JAODKM010000058.1:18639147-18649364 GCA_026780845.1 Petrocephalus sullivani
TTGAGATCTGGTGACTGTGGGGGCCATTTTAGTACAGTGAACTCATTGTCATGTTCAAGAAACCAATTTGAAATGATCGACCACAGAACGACCAAAATCGGCATGCACAATGTAAAAGCCAAGCAAGAAACTTGTCCTTGCTCTACTCCACCAAGGTATGCAATGCCTGTGATGTCATCAAGATGTCTGCCTCATATGCTTTTATGACAATAAGGCCAGCCATATAATGGCACGTTTCCATCTTTATAAAGGATCATAAAAACCAACTTCCCCTGTGTGGGATGCACAGGGGTTATCAACGTCCTCCCAACTTTTCAGTGCCAATTTTATTTCCATTTTCTCTACAAATGGACCTTGTTTAGTAGCTGCCAGGTATTCTGCTAGAGATTCTAGGCCCAATGAAAGCACATCATGTTGGGCCCCCAACCAATACCCATGCAATCATGTTCCAAATTTTCTCCTAACATCCCCCATCTTTTCAGTGCCCCTGGTAGCAGCAATCAGGTCGTGCCATTCCTTGGAGATGCTCACGGATTTTTGGAATAAGACTGATTGTCACCCCAAGCCTTATTCTCCCAGCCATTTTTCCCATTCCGGTTCCCTAATGCACCCGTGGCTTCACCCCGTTGCCCTCTTCAACCACTCACTTTCTCTGAGAGACAGACCAGAGGCTGGCACTCACCACCCAGTTCTACCCATCCATTCTGACATGCTGCTTCATATCAGTATACAAGCTAGATTTTACCAGATTTTGACCGTCTGGCTCGATACCCCTGGCTCTGACTTTTTGGGTGCGTGGGGGTTGCTACATTAGGAGGTGATGAGTAACATGTTCCTCTCTGGATCTCTGCATGTCAAGTCAACAGGGACTCAGCCAAGGGTGACGCACAGGACCGTGGTGACCAGAGCCCCATGAGGGTGATCGCTACTGTGATCAGATGGGGAAAACAGGAAAGAACAGGGAATGAAAGCTCAACTCTTATAACTGCCTCCTCATTTTCTGTTTCGTGGCTTTAATTCTATGATTAAATCACCTGCTGATTACCTCTGCACAGCAATTTTGTTTTATCCCAGTCTACATATATCTAGATATAACTCTAAACTCAGCATACATGTGCGGAAAAAGAAAAAAGGAACAAGACCTCTAAAAAGCTTTCATTAGGCTGGCAGAAAGCCTGGGCTGAAGGAACAGTGGCATGCATTAATATACAGGACAGGTCATATTACCTTAGAGTGAGGAACAAAAACACAGGCATCCTTATTGCAACTTAATGATTGAGCTTCAAAAATACCCCCCACGCTGAGATGGAGGGCTCATTGTATGCAGGTCCAACACACGTTCAACAGCCCAAAAGTGCTGAAGACCACTGCCACAGAACATGCTAAAGAGACCATTGCCCTAAACCACCTCGTAGGAACACTAAGGAGATTCTGGGAGATTTTGGAGAAATTCAAACCTGCCCCTAACCTCAGGATGATGTAACGTCACAGGTCATGTGGTTTTTGGGTCCTCCAGAGAGATGTCAGCCTGCCACTGGTATAATGTGGTGGCAGCCAGCCAAAGGTTTAGGGACTGGGAACCTGAAGGTTGCCGCTTAGGGACTGGGAACCTGAAGGTTACTAGTTAGGGACTGGGAACCTGAAGGTTGCTAGTTAGGGACTGGGAACCTAAAGGGTGCCACTTAGGGACTGGGAACCTGGAGGTTGCTGGTTCAGCTCACCAGGGGATACTGGCCTTGGTGACTAGCATTATTCCCCTCAAACATCTAGTTAAAAAAAATAACTTCAGCTCAACAACAAAATACTGCTGTATTTAGATGAAAGTGTCCCAAACTTCTGTTTATAGGATCTAATGAAATCCCAAACTACTGTATATTTAGATACATATAAAGAATCTTTTGATTGGATCAAGATATTTTTAGATTTTTTAACTACTTTTAATTACGTTTTCATTAACTTTCCCATACTGAAGCAGACACGACGGAATCACCATGGTATTTTACAGCATTCCTGCCTGATATAGTCTCCCATTAAAAAGTGTTTCTCAATTTGGAATATTTACAATGAAAAAGAGGCCAAATTTGAAGCAGATTGCAGCTCCTTTTAAATGTGGTCAGGAAGTGCCTATTTGGAAGCTGTGTGCAATGTGTCGGGCTGCTAAAATTTTGTGTCCTGTTAAGTCCCTAAAATTGCCCCCCCCCCCCCAGTCTAATTACAGGGATGCCAAACCTCACGCATCTGGTGTGACACTCAGGCTTTCAGACTCACATTCACGCAAGCAATCTTACGGCAAATGTGCATTATGATATTAGAAATCAAAAATTTGCTACACCAAAAGCACTGAAGTAGTTTGCAAAGTCTACAGAGTATTTACAAGGCAATAAAACAGATACATACATGTAAATGCATGTGCAAACTTGTCTCAAATTGAATATCCCACACAAGCCAGCAAACTAAAACTGGATACCCTGTAATTGGTGTGGTTCAGAGGCAACTCAACGTGACAGACTCCTAAAGGCTTCTGCAGCTTTCCCAGACAGGCCGTAAAAAGATGCCATGTTCATATCACCCTTCCACATCCTCCCCGACTGGCTACAGGGTGCCTGACTCCCACGGCTCCCCAACTAGGCACAAAGAAAACAGCGGGCAGAGCTGCAGTGAAGGTACCAGATTTACACCTGCAATGTTGTCGTTTCTAACCCTGGGAGGGACAGCTGCCGAATCCTAGGTGATGGATACATGGAAACGTCCTGGCTGCGTGCGTGGGGATAGTTCTAGACAAAAATGCCATGAAGCGATCAAAAAAGGGGCCTGAGAAGGGCCTGGGCTACAGTAGCTGTCATGACGAGACCATGCGGAGGCCACCGTGCCTGTGTGCATTCGGTCTCCCTATGCCACAGCGAGAGAAAAATTTCAGAGCTGCCCACAAGCCAAGTCCTGTTGCAAGCCTGTCACTGACAGCATATGGGTGCAATTTAGTCGAGCCTGCCCCCGCATCAGCAGGTCCACGGCAATGGCGCTCGAGGCGCCCTGCACTTTCTCACCAGGGCAAAAACAAATGCAAGGAATTCATCAACTAATTAACGTAGATTACGGTCAGACTCATTCCACCCCTTGAGCTCACCCCCCCACCCACCTTAGAGGGGCTTGTGTAAACATCACTTCGTATGTCACAGATGTTTGGGGTATTAATCAAGCTGGCAGACAGCCAAAATTACCAATTCATACGGCGCAATTACGTGTCAGGAAGCCTGCTGATTGCTCGGGTCTGTCTGCGGCCGCGGGTCGAGGGCTAATTTTTGTTCAGGACAAAGCCAGTGCGTTTTAGTCAGCAGGTCCCTGCCCAGATGCAGGCGGGCCCTGGGGAAGGTGAGTACACCCAGCCATTCCAACCCAGCTGCATTGCACTTTTCTAATTATCCCAAAAGAGCTTTGCTGCTACTTCCTACACAAAGGAGTGATTCAAAGGAGTTTTGAGATATGCTTAATACTCAAACCATTATTTAACAAATAAAAAGCTACTTCAGATTAACTTAAATTTAAATTGTGAAACTTCAGCCAGACACACCACATCAAATGATGACACACACACACCCACACAAAAAACAGATGTCCTCAGTTAGAAATAAAATGTTTAGTGAAATTACAGGCTCTATGGATCAGGCTGACATCACAGTGATGGCACACACCCCTGTGCGCCACCAACGTTGAGCAGAGTGTGATTTTCACTCTTTCCATGGGTGATTCGCTCTAGACGACTTTTTCAGCAGCCCAGCCAATATCAGCATTAATCAGGATTGTGCCGTGCTGGCTATCAACTTATGGGCTGAACAGGGGGTGGATTAAAACAGGAGGACTGACAGACACACATGCAGACTAAACAAGTAAAAAAAAGATGAGGCTCACAGGCACAGAGGGTTAGACGGATGTGTACCTACCTCATTGTGGAGTCCGTGTTGCAAAAGCACTTTCTCAAACCAGCACCACCACTTACAGATGTCATTACCAGCCCAGCTTCTCCATGCCCGGGTCTGGCTTGTAGGGGGACTGGCTGTGGTAACTAAAATGTAACTGAAATGAGGAAAAATGCATCAAATTTAAGAAAAGGACAGGAATTGCTACGTGTCATTTTCCCATTTTCCCAATTCTCCCAGGAATGACAAACCGTTATCCACCAAAAACATCAACAGCAACACAAAAATAAGCATTCTTTTAAGTAGCAAACAAAGAGTTAACCTGCAGCTTCCCCAGCTGGTTGCCCCAGACAGCCATCAATCCATGAGGAGCAGCAAACTACACATTCCACTATGGGACGCTCCCTCTGAAGGAACACATCCATAGGAAAAGAGTGGTAATGCTTGATGAAGCATACCGTAAAGAACCATTACAGAAGCAAGTAGGGTGTAAACGGGGCCTTTGGAAGGATGTTGTCAGGAGAGACAACAGGGAGCAGAGAAACTGAAGTGCTGTGGCAGGATGCTGTGGGCAGAGGGGTCGGAATCTGGGCCTGACTAAAAGCCTGCTCTGACTAATACCCAAAGCAGCCTATTGATCACAATCTCTCGACATTTACAGCCACGTCTAATATCGCACGCAACATGTGGTCGCGGTCGAGGGAAACTTCTTTCAAATGCCATAATGAGGCTTGTGTCAACTTCAATCATACTTCATTTACCCAGCCAAAGTACACAACGGGGGTTCTGCAATGAGTCACTGAATCGCTATCATTTAGTGGGGGGGTATGATCAAACATGAGCTCTAGTCTGAGCATTTTTCTGTTTCGGGAAAGTTTGATACTCCTTTTACTATCTTCCTCTCTCTCGGGATGTGTCTTAAAAGGTCACTTTGTTCTCAGTTCTTGAGTACTACTATAGGAGAGACACGTATCCCACATAATAAGCCAAGAAGACATTCAGTCAGCAGTGAAGGTAGCCACAAAGAACAAAAGTGTATGTCTAAAGGTAGGAGGAAAAAAAATGGCAGATGTCACTGACTATGCGCATTTATCATACACCCAGTTTAATTCAACAAGCATTCCACAAAACTTTTATAAATTGCACCACAGATCTAGACAGCATAAAAGAGCTGAGCCAGGAATAGCACTGACAGAACTTTCCATTTAAGGAGGTCTGACAAACTGCTTTGCAGACTCGCAATCAGCTTTCCATCCATGTTGCCTTCATGGGCGGTGAGAGCCACAGTGTCACCCCTGACAGAGCATGTCATAAACCGAGGGCGGGGCCGTCATGTAAAACGTAGCCCACAGTGTAAACGGGGGCTGCCATGCCATGGGAATGTCTGCCGTGTGAATAGAGCAGGGGAAAGGTACCCCAGACAGCAGAAAGGTGACTAGACAGTTGATGGGCAATTCCACACCCTGCCATGGGGAGAGGTGCTGACTGATTCTGAGTGTAAATATCTCTGACTTGGAAAATATGAGGTACTCAGATGGTGGAGGACATGCACAGACATCCAACGAGAAGCTAACCATATCAGCCATGGGGGCAGGTGCTGGAGAACAAGATGGCACAGCACAGATGTAGGCTGGGCAGGCCCCAAATGCACCGCAGAGTTAGTGGGGAACCTGGAGTGCCTTGCTGGTGAAAAGATGACCCCCACAGCTGTGAGGCCTGGATTCAAGCCAAAGAGCCTCTGCAGTCAGAACTGAAATTGTGTAGTTGATGAGATTAAATTGCTTCTTCTTATCAGTTGAGCATTATTGTGTGTCTGGCAGCCTGAAGCAGCAGACTTGCCCAGTTGATGTGTAAACCTTTGCTCTAGCCAAGGGTGGGGGCTCAGGATTGATTTCTGTGAGCTCCTTCCTTCTCCTCTCTGTGGTCAGGGTCCTGGCTTGTCTGTGTGTGGTCAATCTTGTTCTGGTTCAAGTTCACAAAGTCACATTTTTGAGGTGCTGAGAAGCCCGTCTCTGTGGCCTGAGGAATGACTTCTTTGCACGGAGCAAAGTAGAATCAGCGTGAGCCTCTTTGTGAACTAAAGTCTTAAAGCACGCATATAAAATGAAACTCCGTAAAGGAATGGGAAGACTCACAACCAGAGATACTTGCCTGTCAGCATGGAGGAGCTACGAGCTGGAGACCCGGAAGTGCAATGTTTCTTTGCAACATAAGCAGAGAAATAACACAGGAAATAATCCGCTACTGAACGAACACAGACAGTGACAGCAGGCTGCCCATCTGTGTCCATAAACATCTTCAGCCTAGGGGAGCCTAGGAAAACAGACAAAACAAAAACCGAAAGTGCACCAAGCTGGGAGCCACAATATGCCCCCAGGGAGGAGTGGCAGATGAGGTCACCGCAGGTCTCGGCACCACAATTGCAGCTGTGAGCACACTGTTTATTTCTACAGCAGACAGCGGACGCTGGAAATGGGAAACAGTGAAACTGTCATCTGGGGAGGGGAGGTTTCTCTGACAAGCAGCAGCAAAAAGATAGCAGAAATCAAGCACTCTTGATCTTGTAGCGCCACTTAAGGGAATAAAGAGTGGAGGTAAGAAACATGCCCTCTGATACTCTGATCATATGCAAGAACTTAAACAGGCTTCACCCAAAGTAGAACGCAAATGGCGGTGAACCGAACTAGACGTTTTTAAATCCGCCTGGAAAGAGTCTCTCTAAGTAGAGACAAGCAATAGTGAGTGCTAGGTCTGTGTCTGTCCCCACACTAATAGAAGAGGATAAAAACAATCCTACATTTCTGTTGGATTCTGTATCTAGGTTAATAAGTTCTTCAATGTTAAACTCAGTAGTCCCAGAGGCTCTTAAGAGTGATGACTTTATTACATATTTAATTGTCTGTACAGTAGGTAAAACGTCTGTACAGTAGGTAAAGCTGCCAATCTTCTGCTAGTCCCATCAGTACTAATAATGACACCCTTGAATCTCTTTCCTGTAAAACAATCAGAACTTTTGAACTTCTTCTACTAGCCTTGTAGATCCAATTCCTATGAAACAATTTAATACTAATGAATTATATACCAAACCATAGCATAGAAACACCCTTATTCAAAGTAAAGAATGATTTGCTTATGGCTTCCAGTCACGGCTGTATATCTTTGTTGGTGTTATTAGATCTAACTGCAGCATTCAGTACTGTGGACCATTATATTCTCTTTGACCAACGAGAATCTATGGTTGGAATTAAAGGGACAGCTCTGTCATGGTTTCATTCTTATTTAACTGATCGTTACCAATTTGCCCATGTGAGCAATGAATCTTCCAAGCCCACTAAAGTCAAATATGGTGCCCCACATGGATCATTGCTGGGCCTTCTATCGCTCACTTTATATATGCTACCTCTTGGTAACATTATTAGAAATCACGGCGTTGGTTTCCTTTGTTATGCTGATGATACACAGTTATATATATATATATCTTAAACCTGATGATGCAGCATGCAGCTCACTGGGTTAGAAAACTGTCTACTAGACATTCGGTGTTGGATGACAAAAAAAATCCTTATGTAAAACAGAAAAAATGGAAGTATTGCTAGTTGGTCCTAAGGCTGCTCAAAATAAGTCTGACAACCTCAGCCTTGGTGGTCTTCCTACTCAGCTTAACATAGCAGTCAGAGATCTCAGTGTCCTAGTTGATTCCGATCTATGTTTCGAAGCTCACATAATAAGTATTACTGCATTCTACCATATGCAAACATAGCCAAGCTTAGCCAAGCTCCTCGCATGATGCAGAAAAACTAATACATGCCTTTAGAACTTCCTGGCTAGACTACTATAATGCTATCTTTTCTGGTTGTCCATCTGCATCCTTAAATAGCCAGAGTTCTTACAAAAACATTTTTTTTTATCATATTAGCAGTGTTCTATGCTCTGCTCACTAGCTTCCAGTTAAGTCTCGGATTGACTACAAAGTACTGATATTAATGTAAAAGACACTGAATGGGCCTACCCCAAAATACCTTAGAGATCTATTAGTCTCGTACAACCCTCCTCGCCTGCCTCGATCTCAAGGACAGGATATCTTTTCTAGATACTGTATCTAGAGTGGAAAGAACTATGGCCGGCTGCAGAGCATTCTCTTACAGAGCTCCGTAGCTGTGGAATGGTCTTCCAGCGGTGCGAGATTCAGGCTCACTCTCAATATTCAAGTCTAGACTAAAACTCACTTGTTTTGTTTAGCCTAGTTTATAGGGACTCTAGTTCGAACTCACAGTTAGGCCGACAGTGTGAGGTGCAGAGCTGGGTAGGAATTGGTCTCAATGGATTTAGATGAAGGGAACTGTCAGTGCTGTCACTCTAGCTTCACAATCCTTTGTGGAATTGGAGTGCTGATGTTCAGGGGCTCCCCATGCCTGTGTTCCCACCTGTCTTTCCCCCCTACTTATGCTGCCATAGCCATATCTGCCAGAGGTTACATATTACACTCATCTAACCGTTTAGACTGCCTCTAGTCTCCCCTACATTGGCTAATGCACGTTTATTTTTTATTTCCAGTGTGCTGTCTGGAGAGAAAAAAAATTAAGATATTCTACCTACCCTGTTGCTTGTGATGCCTCTACTTCCTGTGACGTCCTTCTGGCCTGCCCACGCTTTGTCCCTGTGATGTCCTTCTGGCCTGCCCACCCTTTGTCGCTGTGATGTCCTTCTGGCCTGCCCACCCTTTGTCGCTGTGATGTCAAACCCCAGATACATTCCCAGAAATAGAAGAGTTCAGCTTCTAAAATTAGAAAACCTTCAGCTGTCCATTCTGGGCATAAACTGCAGTGACAATAGCAATTATGAGACAGAGAGACAGGACAGTGGATCAGGGCACCGGCTTCATTTCCCTGCTGGACTGCAAACCATGGGGTTTAGTAAAGTCAACAGATCAGAGTGCGGGCATTTAAAATGTGTTTAAGCCTAGGGAAACAGCTAATTTGAACAAAGCAGGCAGAGGAGAGCAGAAATCTTAAATGAAGAAGCTGGGCCGGTAAGAGGAGCTCTGCGTGTGAGTGAGCACATGGGACTCCTGACCTCTGACACAGTATGGTGTCATTCTGAGACATGTCTGTGAGCATTCACTGATAGGATGTTCATTTGTGGTCATTCATTTACGACCACTCTCTGACGGGGAGTAACATCTAACCCAGGAAAAGGGGTTAAAATCTCTCCGAGGTCAATGAATAGTATGATGAACCAGACGCCACTGACAATAAAAGGTGATAACGCCAAAAGGGGGCATGCTAGATGCTAACTCATCACTAACACAAACACTTATAAGAACAAAGCAGTGGTGCACCTGGCATGATGTGGGTCTTATACACAGACAGGCCATGAAGCCACCACAATGTCACCTGACCCCTTTACCCCGCAAATATGTGGGAAGCAGAAGAACAGATTCGCGGGAGGGAGCTGGTTTGATGAATCCTTTTCATCTGAAGAGTTCAATTGCTCCCTTCTTTAATAAGAAGAGCTTTAATCTGACAAATTAAGTCTTATGTCATAGTTCTGGGACTTACTCATTTTAGATCATTTAACCTTTAACCTTTCTTCAGACTTATAAATCAGACAAAGCTGACTTCCTGAGATCATAAGCAGCCCTCTAATGGGAGCAATATTTCTCCAGTGAGCCTGCATCTATCCCCACTCTGTGCCCCAAGCACGTCCTGCTATCAGATGGTACTGATTCTTTTCAATTTCTCCATTATCGGAATAGTTTTTTTATTATTTAGCGCAAAAAAGGCACAGGCAGCCACTGATTAAGCAGCTAAAGTGTCTCAAAGCACAGAAACAATCTGAACAGAACAGTGACATGACACCAGCCAATCAGACAGAACCATGACAGAGCACCAGGGCCAGTGAAACACCAAATTAAATTGCCAGTGCGAAGTAGTTCAGGTTGGACATGGGTTGCGGTTAGGGCAGTACGGTGGGTATTTGCAGAACACCAGACCTACATCACAGAGCTGGAAAACCAGGAACCTGAAGCCCAGGGGAAAAACAGTCACCATATAAATAAGCAAATAACTGAGCTATGATTTGCAAAATAAAGAGCCGTTCCAAAACATAGTTTAGTCTGCCTTGTCCGTCTTTCTCCATGTACAGTTGTATGAGGCGCCAAACCGGACAAAAGTCGGGCGAAAATGCGCGAGAGCGATTGAGTTACCGCGCAAGAGAGACCGAGTCAGTAGCGCGCGCGAGCGGTTGAATTTAGGTTTAGTACGTGAGTTTATCTCACTATTTATCTAATTATCTTATGTTACT
>JAODKM010000058.1:18649464-18665604 GCA_026780845.1 Petrocephalus sullivani
AGTAATTGCTGCGCTTAGAGGAAACCCGGTAAGATATAAAGAATAATACGAAAAACCCATAGGCGATGCCACATTTTATATAATTACCGCGAACTTTGGTGAAGGTCCTACGAACGATTGGAGAAAGTTCCGCAAACCGTACAGTTTCTCAAAAACGAACATTCTGGGAACGTTAAGAAAACTTTCCTGAATTACGTTAGCGGAACGTTCGCTTAAGTAATCTGGGGAACGTTCGCCGAACCGAAAATTGTTCGCTGGGATTTTTGTCTTGTTGCCTGAGTGCCATGATTTTTTTACTTGAGTCAAATCCGTTGTATACATAAACTTTTCAGAAGTATATTAGCTTCCACATGAGTGGTGAGGGGTTATGTGAAAGGCGAGCTGATGGGTAATTAGGACGGTATTATGGGATTGCGGTCAATGATTCAGGCCATTAGAGCACAAAGAAATAGTTTTAAGGGCTGTATTTGCAAAGAACTTGTGAAAAGGTGTATTAAAATGACAAGGTCATGAAAAGATCAAGAGCACTGGGAAACTTCTGGCAGAGAGTAGGAACTTGTGGTTGTGTCTCCTATTGAAACAAGAAGAGTCTGTTGAGGTTAAGAGAGGCAAGAGGTTGAGAAGAAGGGGAGCTGGGGCTGATTGGAGAATGCTTTCTATGAAGGGAAGTTGTTATTGATCAATGTATTGCAATATGATATGCTATGCTAATGCAGATTTTGTATGCATAAGGAACATATAAGCTTATGATACTGAGCAGCAATAGTATTGAGCTATGTGAGTGAGTTCTGTGATAAACCTTAAGTTGGAGGATGGATAGTACAGAATGTGCTGTGATACATTTATGTGTAATGAAGGTAGGTTCAAGTCACATGGTGTTCACATGATGAGGAAACTGGGTGCAACTATGAGTAGTGAATTATAAGTAATAACCAATCATTGTTAATGAGCTTTTTGATAGGTGAATTGCTTAATGAGAAGTAGCCATCATAATATCAATGTGCTTTTTGAGGAAGCTTGTAAAAAAGGCATTAAACTGCTGTTTTTGCTTGTTCAGTGTGACCATACTGGGTCTGAACCTGAATCATTTTCAGTAAGGGGCAAGGGTCAGTTGATTGTGAAACAACACAGTGAAACTTTTTTTAATCTTCTACAGTGACAGTGCAGAAAAAATAATTAATAAAAAGGAAAAAAAAATAAAACTCTGCAGTATAATAGCATATGGGAAACAAAAGTGAGATTTGTGTTACCTTGAGTGTTATAACACAAACAAAAGTAAAACAGCTGTTTTTTTATTTCATCATATAAAGGGCTTTTGAGGTATTTTGAGTGTCTCAATATTTGTCATAAATACATATCAATCTGCATTTTTTACCACAAATACAGTTATGGCCACCACCCAGACAAGAGTACTTTTTACTTACAAACAGTGTTAACTCGCTTCACAATGTCAGCAAAGCTCATTGTGTGGGTTCTTGGGCAGCTGTCAAACCTCACCGAACCGTTCACTCACCCTTACCAAATCCACAGAAACAGTCTAGCCTCATGACCTCCCAGAAGCACATATCAGATCAACGAGAGATCATCTCCACATATCAGACCAGGTTCAAATTCACAGTAAAATTGTGATGATCACCTGAGAAGCTTCCTGTCCAGATTTATAATAATATGATAGTCTGCGAGATTCTAACAAAGTTAAAAAGAAAAACTAGTATGGAGGCAGTAAATGAGTTTTTTCTTAGTTACCAGCACCTGACAAGCAATAAACAGAGAAAATCAGAATTTTCCTCATTAGTTACCAGTCAGGTAAAGCAAAGCAAATCATCAGTAACAATAACAAAAGTATAAAACATTCCCAGCCTTACAATTTAGCACATGCCTCAAATAAATAAATGCATAAATAAAAGTAAATGTTTGCAAAGGAAAAAGCTCCAAATAAAATCTAGGCATTATGGTCATAATTCATTGTTAAACTTAAGCAACCTTAACATTACTTATCTCTGCATGCCAAGAGAAAGCTATGCACATATACACATATCATACTAGAAAAGAGAGCAGGGCAGATACATTAGGCTCATTTTCAAGCTGCACGCAGGCAAGTTACATATGTTCTGAAACCCTGCAGAAGAACCACTACAGAAACAGTGCGAACAGTCCAGTGTAAACACGCACCAGAAGAACTAAACACCTCAAATATCATGGTTTAGAAGGCAGTCACTCTACATAGATATAAAGGGGCGGATGTGGTAGGGCATTATGGGTAACCAATTTGAGGTGAGGTGACTCAGAGGCCACTGGAAGTATGTTGATGAAATTTGAGAGGAGAAGAGTCAGAGGAAGGCCAAACGAGAAAACAGAGAGGTGAAATGGACTTAGTGATGTGGGGAGGATGGATAGGTGAGGAAATACGGTAGTCGGGGGTGGTGAAGAGCACCAGAACCACAGCGACTAAAATGGAATGAACAAATGACTAAAGAAGGAGGAGGTGGTCATCAGGGAATGGACAGTGAAGTCAGCAGAAAAGAAAAGGAAGGAGGTGGGAAAAGCATCAAAGTCTGAGATGTCCTCATCTACTGTAAACTCCTCTAGCTCTGCATAATTTGTTAATTTTTAAAATCACTTTTATGACAGCAGAAACAGAGATGGAAATTTTATTAAATAAAAGCCAAATTTCACTGTCTCGGGTTACTCGCAGAGTGGACAGTAAAAAAACCTACCTTCCTCCATTCTTGTAGCCCCACCCTCACAAAAGCCCATAAAGATTTTTACAAAACTGTTTATCATTACACTGTCAGACACAATCTATAAAACCCCTTAATTTTTAAGGGATAAATGAATTATTTAAGGAGTAATGTGTTATTGATGCAAGCATATAACGTGAACAAATAGTTTACACAAACTGATTTAATTTTTAATGGAATCGTAGTCAGTTCTCATAATGTATTGGGGAAAAACAAGCATAACGATGACTTTCGCGCCCCCTGGTGGACGACATGCCAAAAACGCGTAAGTATAAAACGTACATTGCGTATAAACTCTGAAATTTAGTTTCATAAGCCAGGACACACACACCATAAAATCTCTGCAAAAAAGCTTAAAAAATGTAAAAGCATAGTTTCACCTTTTGAGTAGATGTTAAATTGAAAAAAAAATAGCAGGGCTGCATTGACCCTAAATTTAAAAAGACATAGAAGGAGTTTGTATCCAGTTTGGATTATTTCAAAAACTTTAAAGCATATTTCCAAGTTGAGTCAGGCCTCAGAACATGTTCAAAAAAGTCCATGGCTTGACAAGGAGCTGTCACAGGTTGCCAGGGAGAAAACAATAAACGGATGGACTTGTCTGTCCTTCTACCAGAATGACAAACCCACCCATCCCAGCCCCCAGCTCTAATATTCAACCTTCCCTTCCCCTCCCCATACTCACCCCCCCAGAAAAAAAATTTAAAATCAAGTGACTAAGCGCTCAGTCATTAGCCTTGTATCTGACAGATTAAGTAGGTGTGGCACTTATTTATGTTCACAAACTATTATACTGAATCAAAACAACAAGGAAAAACAATATTTAAAAACTTAATATTATAATAAAAGATTAGAACATAAATACATACATTTTCTTTACTGTTCTTCCAGAGCTTAAGATCTTAAATAAGTTTCAGATATTAATGTGAGAGGATCATGAAGAATTTGAAGAATTACTGTCATTTCCTCAGAATGTATTTTTATAGTTAACAATTACTAACTAAGCTGTAAAAGAATTAAACTGAAAAATACTGTGTAACTATAACCATACTACTCATATATTATTTAGATTGTGGTAGTGTTAATCTTTAAAATATTTTATATTATATTATATAATATCTGGAGGACAAAGCAGCAGTCATTTCATATCCGCGAAGCATTTCCTTTCATTCCAAACTCTGAAAATGATTTATCAGTTGGACCAAGATATTTTGTCTCATGAATAAAATGAATAAGAACAAAAAGCTTTATAATTTATCAGTGTATTCTCCAACCAGGGTCTCTATAAAGAATATTTTTTTAATGATTATTATCATTATTCACAATTATATCATAAAGGCAAAAATATGACAACAGATAATTCATCTTTTCAAGTCTTGAGTAGGCTGTGAAAAAGGCAAGAAATGTATCTAAATTAAGAAAGATGACCCTCCAAAATATCTTGGTCATGTTTTATGAAGAACAGAGCTTAAATGGGGCTTGTTTCTCTAGGGTGTGCACAACCCTGACAAACAGCACGAGCAGCAACAGAGTGAATAATTCCTCTTCCCAAGCCCAGTGCTGCTCTTCTTTGCCATCCTCTAGGGGGCGGCATTGTCCCATATACAAGATTGTTGGGGGGTGCGGACTGGGTCTACACGTTGATGGCGTGGGCATGCTTCTTACACAGGGGCTTGTCCTTTTTGGAGTAGAATGGCTGGCCCTCGAGGTTGATGTGGCAAACCTGTGAGAGGAGCACAGCTCGCTGTCAGACTCCGTTCTAGACCTCAAGACACATCACCTACTGCAACTCACAGCCTTGTGCCTAAGCTGTGCATAATATGCTAATAACATACAATAATTAGGGCTATGAATTGATAAAAAATAACCAATTAATTATATAGTTTCAATAATTGCATTGTATTAAAACATACAAGTTAATTGTCTTAAAACTTACAAATATTTATATACCAAATCCCCAAATTAACATGGAATAAACATAAAAGGCAGTACTGTATATGGGTTATTCTCACATGCAATAAAAATATTTTGTCTAGTTTTGTGTATTTTGAATTTTGGAAAATGGCTTAAAAAAATCAACAAATGAGAGCAACAAATGACTAAAAAGGTAAGGTAATGTTACTCTGACCCCCCAAATACAATAAACAAACACTGGAGTTCACGGACACCACCTATATTTTAATATATGTTAAATTCCCCAGCCCTAATAATGAGTAATTGAAAAAAAAAAAAGAAAAAAGTAATTGTAATAATAATAATAATAATAATAATTTTAATAAATAACAACAGTATTATTTATATATGTGTACATATATTAATTGATATATGTGTATGTGTGTCCCATATCACTGTGCTGTTGAACCACTCTCTATACACTATAACAGATTGTTAACAGATTTTTTAACTCCAGTTTCACCTTGATAGAAAAAGTGCTTTTTTAAATGATGTAATAAAATATATGTAACAATATTTTTGTTTTGTGTCTGTTCCTAATTTTTTTATGTGTTTATTATGTTTGTACTTTTAAGTCTTTATAGCTTTCACTTCGAGTTGAGTTGGTTGAGTTGACTACCTTTCATTTCACTGCAGGTTATATTGTGAATGAATATCTTACATGTTACAAAGCCTTTCAATCCATAACTTTATAGTGATTCTGCCCCCTGCTGCTCAGGAGGAACAACATACCGCACAAACAAAGCAGGTGTCATGCCACGTGTGACCCAATGCCTCAATGAACTTGTCACCAGCCTCAACAGGGAAGTCACAGCCATGACACTTGGTGCTGAAGAGGGCAACGTAGTCTGTGGAAATGGGAACAAGTCAAAACGGACACAGAGAATCCACCCTCAAGGGTAAATTAGCTTTCAGAATGATTTAGTACTTCAGTACTGACGTCAGACGCACATGTGTGTATGGGGGTGTGTACCTTTCTCACAGTATGGTTCCCCATCCTCCATGTGGAAGAGACTATTGCCGAAGGGCTTCCCGCAGGCGGCACACACAAAGCAGGTGGTGTGCCATGTCTGCCGCAGTGCATGCATCACTTCCTGGTGGGCAGAGCACAATGATGGGGCACTCAGCACCAGAGACCAGGTACAAGGCCTAGCCATTAGGCTGACTGAATATTTGCCGGTAAAACTCTTTCCTTGCTGTTTTTAATAGTTATTTTTTTATTCCAGGCCAAAGCCTTAACACACCAAATTTAATTCAGAGCATTGCTTGTGACTATGCTATTTTCTATGTAGAAATTCTGGGTCTTTCAGGCTTAGGGATTGCCCTGCTCACCCCCATGATCTTGGTGCTACAGCGGGCACAGGTGGGGGCAAAGAACTCCCCATAGCAGCTCTCACAATACACATTACTCTGCTCCTCCACAAAGCTGACGTCTGCCAGCGACGTGTGACAGTAATGGCAGTTGAACTCCTCTGGATGCCAGGAGCGACCGAGTGCTACCAAGAAAGGTCCCCTAGGAAGCAACAATGAGCAAAGGTAATCACAGGAGAACAATCTAGATAGATAGATAGCACTAAAGCCACTCTAAAACATATCTTTTTTCAATTTTGGGGTGAACTGCCCCTTTAAAGACAGTTTGATGCACGGTATTGTATTTGGTTGGGGTTACCTGTAACTGCATTTATTATGTGGTTACATTTATTGAAATGACTGTAGTGTGAAACTCTGTTGCATTACCTGATGATGTTGTTGCAGGCTGCACAAAGAGGGGTACGACCACTGGCAGCGAAGCGCTCGGCCCTCTGGGCCACCCCGCGAGCCACTGGAGGGAAGGGGATGGGTGCAGGGGCAGGGGCAAGTCCAGGGGCGGGACTAGAGACAGGTGGTGCCTGGCCAGGGTTGGGGATGTAGGCTGGGGGAGGGGGCGCAGACTGGGGCAGGGGTTGCACTTTGATATTGGTGGTGGTGGTGGTGGTCTTGCTGGGATCAAACTTGTGGGCAAATGTGTTGTCAGAGATCCAGGGGGGTCTTTTGGAGTCAGGAGGCGTAGTGGCTACAGGAGGTACCACTGAAATGTGAACTGGGGCGGGGGCTGGAGCTGAGGGGACACAAAAAAGGCACTGTCAAGACCTGTAGGGGGTCGTCTTGGAACAGCTGAACTGCAGTACCCTTTGATGCCTGTACCTGGGGCGGTGGGGTAGGCTGTAGGCAAAACGTTGGCTGTGCTGACAGCCTTGGGTGGAGGCGGTCCTACAGGGATTTGTATAGAACTCTGCTGCATGGGCGGGGCCTTGCCGTAGGGCCTGCAGGGGACACGAGGAGGGAAGAATGACAATACTGTCAGCCAATCATAATTAGGCAAAGCATGCATTCACCTGTTATGACTATTACTACAGGAATGCAGTGGTAAAATAACATTTAATTACAGAAAGGGAGAGACCCAGCGTGAAATCCTTGGAACTGTTCTCCATGGTGATCGAGTGAGATGCACCGAGGTGGGGGGGGGGGGGGTGTGGGGGTCAAACCTGGCCATGAGATGACTACTGAACAGAGCCTCCTTCCTGGCCTGAGTCCCAGGAGCAGGTCTCTTATCTGCATCTGCCACCTTCCCCAGAGACGCTCTCGTACAGGTTAGTGGGTGAGTGTAATATATCCGAGACCCACAAAGAGTGACAGCCTGGTACTGAATAACAGTATTAGAACAGAGAGCCCTGAGCATGTGGCAGAGCAATAAAAACAGGCCCCAGGAGGGAGAGAAGAGTCTTTACTCCTAACCAGATCTATAAGGGGGTTAAGGAAACAGCATGTTAGAGTAGATTAAACTGTTTAAAAGCATGAGCATCATCCTTAGGTGACACACGGTGCTACAACAGAAAAGAAACATACAAGATTGTCTGTGAGAGAGAGGGGGTTACACTGGATTCCCAGCATATTATCCAGTTAAGTCAGTTACATCTGTACCTGGAAGGGGAGGATATGAACTGGGAGCTGTAGCCAAAGGTAGGCTGTGTGGTGAAGCTACAACGTAACAGAAAGAGAGGTTGTCAATTAACAGCGATGCCATATTGAGTCAGCTTCAGCGGCCACACATACACGCACACCACACACCCAGAACACATATGCAGAATTATGCCCATGGTTGTGTGACAACTGAGTAGAGTCTGGAGATCACTTCTCAAAATGAACAGGTTACAATCACATTAAAGCCCCGATTATTAAGCCTAGCCCCGAGTAGTTTAGCTTCAATGCCAAATGGTCCAGGGTATAGCACAGCCTGGGTAGCTTCATCGCTATCTAGCACACAGTTAGACTGTTTTGTACCCGAGAAGCCATGATATCAATGAGAGCTGAATATAGATGGATGAAACTAAATGCAGACACATATAAAAGACATATTTGTAATGTGTTTGGTCTCCTAAACAAAAGAGTCAGCCTTACTCACACAGCATACTAAGAGTGGAGGAGTACAGGTAGAGGGGGCGCATCTACTCCCCCTGCTAGTTTTAGCATGCATATAATGGCCCTCATTTATCAAAACGAGCGTAGATTCGGGTGCAACGTGTAATTTATGAAACAGGGTGTACCTGGCCAATCCTGGCGTACGCACATTCCCGTGTTGATAAACCCAGCAGCTGGAAACAGGTGTAATTCACGTGCCCCTATTTATTCATGGTTTACCATGGTTTCAGACATGGAGGAATGGAAGCCGGTAAAAAAAGAGAACTTTCACTCAACCGGAAATTGATGTCATTGCAACTGAGGTGGAGTTTGACTGCTGTGCATGATTACGCACGAAGCACTGCAGACTGTTAGTGCTGGTTGTCATGACCTTGTGATGCTTAATATTCTGTGCAAATGGTCAGCAATTAAAGAAGGTAAAAAATGTAATTAAAAATTCAATACACGGTAGTGTTGTTATGAGTAAAACAGCCATCTTCCTGAGAAATCCTGAGCTCCAGCAAAGATATCTAAAATATTTCATATTTAAGAAGCTAAGCATTTCATTTAGTGTCCTATGTCCTGTGGTTTTTCTGCTTAACTTTCCCATAAAATTGAGGCTACTGCAATCAAGGCTATAGCAAGGATTTTTCAAATACTGAGGTCAGTCATGGCCAACCAGGAGCGTTTATGCACGGATAATTATCATTTTCATCAAGTTTCATGAATGAAACTTTATGAAAAAATACCGAAGACATGACCTTGGTGTCTTCATTGGCAATCTAATCCAATCCAGCTTTATTTGTAAGCAACCGTATGCATACAAAGGAATGAAGAACATAACAGGCATAAACAAGGCATAAAATAAACATAAAATACAAATGAAGTAAATACCAGACATAGGGTGAATAAAATGAAACAAAATGAAAAAATGTTAAATCAAACAAAATAACAGTGAAATAGAATAACATAAAATATGAAAAAATAATGGTAGCCACAGTCATGACTGCAGTAACATAACTGTGTATGGAACGTTTATAATTACTGCAGTCTGTAATCTTACAAATGAATAGATAAAGAAAATTCATTAATCAAATATAACCCACAATAATTATTTCACGTGAAATCTTGTTAATTGTCTGCTTAACATCATTTTAGCACAATTCTGATGTAACAGTTCTCCAACACAGCTTGATTTCCTATGCTGCAGCGCAAGTCCGCACTAACAGAAAACTGCATACCCCATCTAACAGCTGGTGTGGGATTTAAGCGTATCCTACGCTCATGTCCAAATTGATAAATCCCGAATTTTGCATTGACATTACCGTACACCCGTTTTTCTGCTGTACGCATACTTGATAAATGAGGGCCAATCAGAGTAGTTTGGATCTTGGCCAGAGTTACTTCAAGTTCACACAGTAATTAATGATAAAGCACAGAAGTGGGAAAAGAGATTAAATAAAACATGGAGGAGAGAGGTGCGCATACAGAATCAGGAAACAAAATGAGCATTAATACACTATATGGACAAAAGGGACACACCACTTAATTATTGAATTCAGGTTTTCATTCAGACCCTTTGTCACAGGTGTATAAAATCAAGCATCTAACATAAAATCTGGTCTACAAATATTTGTGAAAAATTGGGCTTTCTGAAGATGTCAGTGAATTCAAATGTGGTACTTTTATAGGATGTTACATTTGCAATAAGTCAGTTTGTGAAATTTCTGAGTGAATTTGGAGTGGTATAAAGCAGCTGCCACTGGAGTAGGGAGCAGTGGAAACATGTGTGAAGGGATAAATCACACTTCTCTGTCTGGCAGTCTGATGGATGAGTCTGGGTTTGGTAGATGCCAGGAGAACATTACCTGGCTGACTGCATTGTGCCACCTGTAAAGTTTGGTGGAAAAAGGATAGGGTTGGGCTAGGCTATATAGGAAAATTCTATGCTTACAACTTTGTAGGACCAGTTTGGGAAAGGCCCTTTTCTGGTCCAGCATAACTGTGCCCCAGTGCACCAAGCAAGGCCAATAGAGACATGGTTGGGTGAGTTTGGTGTGGAAGAACTTGAGTGGTCGGCACTGAGCCCTGACCTCAACCCCATCAAACACCTTTGGGTTACACTTGACCATAGATTATGTCCCAGGCCTTTGCGTCCAAAATATGAGATCAGTGCCTGATCTCACAAATGCACTTGGAACTTGAATGGGCAAAAATTCCTACAGACACACTCCAAAATCTTATAGAAAAAGTCCCAGAAGAGTGGCAGCGGTAGTAGCTGCAAAGGGGGGATCAACTCCATATTACCTATGGATTTACAATGGGATGTCATAAAAGTTGCTGCAGGTGTAAAAAAAAGTATCTCAATACTTTTGTCCATATAGTGAAAGTGGAATGGACAGAAAATTGCATATGCAGATTACTATAAATTGACTCATTCTAAGGGAGTGAGTCACATTATTTCAGCACCTCAGCCTTTTTCTGATGTTTTCATTCTACAATGGCTACACTTTAGTCTAATTTTCTAGCTTGCCTCTGAACCTTCAATGTCTGAACTTCGTTCTTATCTTATTTAGAGGCCTCCTCAGAGCCCCTATTTCCAGAAGACGACAGACCCATCCCAGGTTAGTGTTAATGAAGGCTGTCTGCTGACATACAGGTCACCAGTGACGTGCAGGGAGCCCATGGGTATGTCTGGGATAGGGGGACCTCTGGATCTTTGTTCCCTGTGGGATTGGCACCATCCTGAATAAGAAATGACATTAAGGGACCAGATTTGCGAAGAGATGGCTGCTGATTGAGTCTCAAAGTACATAATCTGCTTTAAAAATTATATTTGGAGCAACTACACAATGACTAAAGTAACCACCAGAAAGTGCACCACACATCTGTGTATGCACTGACAGCACCTAGATGGCCATTGCAACCAGTCCAGGCACAAGGTGAGACAACAGTCTAAGGCAACCTGGTTTTACAGTTAATACATCCCCATCACACACAAAAAACTAATTGAGGGATATTAATGTTGTGAAAATGTGAACCACATGGTGAGTGCAATTAGTAGAAAATCAGTAGTGGGCTCCTGCAGGAGGATTTTGATGCCTTTCGCCCCCAGCACGGTAACTTGTCCCAGGAAATGTTATGCTAATTCTGGGTGGATTCTTTATGGATTTGAAAGTGAATAGTCAATGAGGCTTAAAAAAAAGAGGCCCTCCATTCAAAATTCTCAGCATGCCCAGCTTCCCCCAGCCTGGATCCCCTATCCCAGCTTCCTCAGTGCCTCTGCACGCCTCTGTGTCTGTAGCACATTCCATTACTGTGTGGGTACCCTGAAAGCTGGACCTTCCGCTTGGGCAGGGAGCGTGTTGGTATAGGCAAATTTCTGGAGCAGAAGATGGGGGTGATTGGCAGCGCCTCCAGTGCCGAGGAGGGCAGCAGCCCTGCCTTACTAACATTGTTTCTTAACAGGAGTTAACAAAAGATGGGTGAGAGACAATTGGGCTACACTGTCCCCCCCACTTCACATCACTTCCCAAATCCTCCCACCCCACCAGGTATTCATTTTGCACTGGGATCTGCTCTCACAGGTCTGTAAAGCCCTAGTAACTCTTAGCACCACACTGACGATAGGTTTCTCCACACAGCTCCTGTCCATTTCAGGGCTGCAAACTGAAATGGGCAGTGTTTGCTGTCCCTAACTGTCCGGAAGAATCACTGCTGCACTTCACTCTGGGACTTCCTGCGAGCCAGGAAATATCTGCATCCACGCATGGCCTCTCCTCTTCCTTTGCCTCTGTTGTGGTAACACTACAGGCTCACCAATGTAAAATGGTGCTCAGGTCTGGCCCTGTTTACGCAGAGTTAGCAAAATTCTCTCCTAAAGGAGAACTCATAATGTAATATTTAGGTAAATGAAGGATGCGTGCAAGAATCTAATAGCTATAGGCAAAAAACAGGAACATCCTCTTATACAGAAAAATTATGTAATTAACAAGTCTATCTCAGAAGGAATCCAATACACAACAAAACTAAGTGCGTTGTTTCTATGCCTGCCTGGAACTCATTTGGTACCCTATGGGTAGGCAGTGCTGGGCTCCCTAAACCCCAAGAACTCTCTCACCCTCTACTGACCAAAAACAGGGTGGGGGTTTGGGGGAGTGCTAAGAGACAGCGGTACCTAGACTGAGCAGAGAGAGCAGAGGAGATAGTCGAGGCAGCGAGCGACAGGTGATGGAGTCCCGAGGGGGCCGCTACCCGTAAAGATGGGGGTGCAGGCAAGCTGTGGAGGACAAGCAGAGTCAGAGAACCCATGCAAGAGCAGAGGCTGAGCCAGGGCGGTTCTTGGGGATCCAGTACTGGCTGCTGCTTTTGGGAGCTCAGGTAAAAAAAAAAAGAGATTTATTAGCCAGGGGATCAGGGCACGGGCTTTGGTGCACACAAGGAGATTCTGATCATGGCTTTTTGAGTATGGTGGAGTCCCTAACAACAGCCGGAAAAGAGACAAAGCTGGTCAGTCCCTCTGTGTATCTGAAAAGGAAGAACAGCCAAAAGGAACTAAGCAGCAAACAGGTGTAAACTGTTTCTAGGCCGGACTGCAGCAATCCCTGATTGGCTGTAAGTTGCAAGAAGAATTCAAGGAACAACGAAAAAATAGTGCTTGAATGGTACATGGTTTCTGTAAAGTAATCAATGGCTATGTTCACTTTACCAGCCGCAGTGTTCAGTTCCAATTTTATCCTCATATTGGATTTACCTATCTTGACGGTTCATATTCATAATTATAAGTGACCTGCAATGGCATAAATATGCACATTTATACATATTTATAGCTCTCTTCCATTGTTTCGCATTGCTGCTGGTGCTGGCTGATGACAACAGCACTCAGCGCATGGATATAGGCACGAAACCACATGAATTCCGATCTCATTCATATTGCATGGCCGCAAATCAAATACATATCTGATCGAGGACCACATATCAAAGTGATTTGAAATGATCAAATTTATGTTTCCGCACAGCTCTGAAAATATCATCTGTGTCACATTAAGGCAAAAAATCAGATTTGAGTTCCTTCAGCCTGGTAATGTGAACGTAACCATTGTTTATCTCCAGTCTACCCTCATGTCTCAGCTCTAAGCTCATACTCGCCAAAACCTCAACACCGGGAAAATCTGGCACAGACACATTGAGTAATAATTCAGTTTGGTTCTCTGAAGACAGCATTTGCTTGCAAGTGGTTATGAGAGGGAAAAGTGGACAGTCAGAGCCTGCTGGAGAAATACATCTCTGTGTGAATGACAGAGGGGGATAAGGTAACGGCGCTGGACGACAGGCACCCGTGGATACTGCCCTGCCACAGATGGGCTCTCTGTTCTGACACAGTGGTAAGACATTGCAGGCCATCATGCAATCTGGGGAACAGCTGCTGTGTGCAAATTCAGCTATGTACATGTAGGCCTTTCTCATAACTTACCTTTGAGTCAGTAAGTGAAAATACAGTCCGGATTACATAATTAGGCTGTAATTTCGTATTTTGGGATTTCAAGGTGATGAACAGAAGTATTTTGCATATGCTGGGAAGACTCAGGCTGACATTGTAATGTTTATGGTAATGTTATCTTAGAGTATATCAGAACTTAACATGACTTCAACACTGAAAGACAATATATAAAAACATGCAAAGTCATACATTCCAAACACTGGCAAAACATTTTCATGGATGCTCAAAGAAGTCCATTGAAGGCCAATCTCAGTCCACACAGCATTACCTTTCAGGGGTGGAGGCTACAGGAGCAGCCACTGTAGTCTGGGCAACAGGGGGTGACACCGGAACCTGATGGGTCAGGCTTTGCGGCTCAGAGACAGGCTGATTGGGTGAAGCAGCGACAGGCAGAGAAGCAGGCGTGGGGCTTGTGGAGACTGCAGCATGCTCGACAGGAGTACTGGACGAGAGGTTAGGTCCGACAAAGGAGAGAAATCAACATCTAGAAGCAGATATATACACATTCAGCAAACCCAGTGTGTATATATAATGTATTAGAGAGTTGCAGCAGTCTCCACAAGTAATTCAAGGCATTCCCCTCAATCTCATGCAGAAATATTTCAATATTGCGTGCCCAATGCAAGGATAATCATCAAGAACAGACTGGATAGAGCAAGTCAGAGATTGAAACAGATAATTTCAACCTACTTTAAAGGCACATAGTCATTAAAAGGAACCTTACAAATGAGCCTCTATTCCAGTCATGTGGTTCGGTCTTATAGTAGAAGAGTTATGGGAGAAAACAGGTTTTGTGAACATAGTGCGGTAAGGAAAGGCTTTATCGACCACATCAATTGAACAGGTGAATGCTGGGGTATAAACATGTATCCACATAGCAATTTCCTTCAAGTAAAACTCTTACCTTTTATCTGCTTAATAAAGTAACATATTGAAGGCAATAGCACCTGCACCATCACACCTGCAGCAGTAACCAGGAATCACTGACCTCCATCAAACTCAGCAGAGAGGACACTGATTGAAAACCATATATAAAAAAATGCCCCCAAAAATGCAGCAATCTTATTGGATAGACAAGTCATGGTCTGTCTCTCTTCCACCCTTTCCTCCTCCTTCAGGGGCAGCTTAGGCAAAAAATAGCAAGCCTGTTGAAGCATTATCACCTGACTGGATGCCCTTCACATCTGAGATGTTCTGTTCACATGGGACACAACTCAACGTTCTACCCAGTACAAGTGACAGCAGGCTGGCATTGAGGCTTAATGCACTACGTTGTGATGGACACAATACACACACAACCTAGAAGTCTGAATGACTACAGCACTAACCCATGACCCTTTTCAGCATCTGGACAGAATGGCAGTAAGCCAGAATCTCTAAGCTCTCAAAGCACAATGCTGGTGACATCCACAACTTGTTAATTCTTGTTGAATGAACAATTTCAATATGTGTTCATATACAATTACATAAGCTATGCAAATGCCCTACAAACACATACGATCTGCTGGACAGGATGCTCATCTGGAGATCATATCCCACAACACAGGTGCTAAATAGAAGAGAATTTCTCAATACAAATCTAACAGTCATTATAATTTGTACTTGAATAGTAAACGAGTTACTTAGTTACTTGTGCCCCTTCAAGTAACGTGTGGCCTATATGGCTAGACAGCATATTAGCAAAAAGAGTGTTTCATCAAATTAATCTATCCACTTACTGCTTACAGTGCCATGTCCAGTACTGTACCAAGTAAAACAGTACTGTGTGTACAGGTAGTAAAAAGAAGCTAAAACAAATATCTTACATAGGAAAGATAACATTGAATAAGAGACAGAACGAAGAGGCAAAGGAGGTGAAAAACTGCGTCACATATAATATTGTGAAGAAACAAGAACAAATTTAAACTTGGAGTTGGAACAGAGAGACAAGGATGGTGGGGAGTTGATATTTACATGTATTTATTTAGCAATTGCTTTTGTAGAAAGGGATGTACAAGTGATGAATAAATATATCTTAAGATGCAACTTGGACACATCACCAGTGATGTTACCTGGGATGCTTGGGTGTTTCGGGCCTTACAACATCAGACACCCAGGCCCAAGCGATCCATATACTATATTATAATACATCACAATACACAGCCGAACCAGATTGGCAGAATAATCTTCTGCAGCTGGAGCGAGCCCCTACACTTTCCAGAGAATCCCCTCTCACAACATCCATGAGGCTGTTACACCAACTTCCTGCTCTGACAAAGAAACCCAACAAATTAGAATTGGTTTCTTAATGCATTAATTATTCTTTAAAACTGAGAAAGACCACAAGCTTTGCGGGAAAAGGAGGGACTGGCAATTCCCTTCACTTATACACTCACCTAAAAGATTATTAGGAACACCATACTAATACAGTGTTTGACCCCCTTTCGCCTTAAGAACTGCCTTAATTCTATGTGGCATTGATTCAACAAGGTGCTGAAAGCATTCTTTAGAAATGTTGGCCCATATTGA
>JAODKM010000058.1:18688600-18701207 GCA_026780845.1 Petrocephalus sullivani
TTACATGTTTTCTGGTTTCTGTTTGCGTCATCACAACATACTGTTTCGGCCGTGTTTTTCGGTGATAAAAATCTTTCAACCGAAAACCGAAAATGCACTTTTGGGCCATTTTCGGCCGAAAATTTTCGGTGGCCGAATATTCGGTGCATCCCTAATACAGTGTATATTTAATAAATAACAATTCAGTAAATCTTTGGATATTTTTTTCAGTACATTACTGTCATGCCCTCCCGTCCGACCGTCCTGTGTGCCACGCCCCCTTGTTGCCCTCGTGTGGAATCCCAGCGTTCGCCACCTGTCTTGCGTTGATGTCATTTGTCATTAGTCCTGTGTATTTTAGTCCACGCTCAAGTCCATTTCCTAGTCCTGTCATTGAAGTAATGTCTTGTGAAGTCTCGTGTTCCGTGTAGCTGTTGCGCTTAATAAAGCTTCCGGGGAGATACCCGCAGTCTGTCTCTGCCTTTTCCCGCGCCCGGCTTCACCACATTACAATTACCAAATATAATAACTTTTGTTTCATTTGTTCAACTATATTTCATATACTCTTAGGTCTGTTTCATATAAAAATATAGAACATTTTAAAGGGTTCACAAACTGTCAAGAACCCCTGTGTGTGTGTGTGTGTGTGTGTATATATATAAAACATTATTATATTTGTATTGTACTGAGAAAAAAGATCCAAAGATCTGGAAAGATCTGGGTGCGTGTGTGCGTGTGTGTGTATGTATAAATGTATATATATATATATATATATACACACACACACACGTGGACAAAATTGTTGGTACCCTTGAAACTGACAATTTAATAATAAATAAAAAATTACTTAAAATTACCAAATGAAGATCAGACATTACTTTTGAATTGTGGTTCAACAGAATCATTTTAAAAAACAAACTAATGAAACTGGCCTGGACAAAAATAATGGTACCCTTAACTTAATATTTTGTTGCGTGACCTTTTGAGGCAATCACTGCAATCAAGTGATTTCTCTAAATCTTAATGAGACTTCTGCACCTGTCGACAGGTATTTTGACCCACTCCTCATGAGCAAACTGCTCCAGCTGTCTCAGGTTTGAAGGGTGCCTTCTCCAGACTGCATGTTTCAGCTCCTTCCACAGATGTTGAATAGGATTTAGATCAGGGCTCATAGAAGGCTACTTCAGAGGAGTCCAATGTTCTGTTCTTAGTCATTCTTGGGTGTTTTTAGCTGTGTGTTTGGGTCATTATCCCAGAAGCTTTGCAGCTTGTCAGTATGCATTGTGGCAAATTCCAGTCTCGCTTTTTATGATTTGCTTTCAGCTTGGTGTCCTCCTCGGCCATCCACTTTGCTCATACAGTGACAGATGGTGCGATCTGACACTGATGCACCTTGCCCTTGGAATTCACTTTTTGCTTTGCTTTGGAAGATTCTTTGGTTGCCATTCATATATCCTTCTCTTCAATTTGTCATCAATTTTCCTCTTGAGGCTACGTCCAGGGAGGTTGGCTACAGTCCCGTGGACCTTAAACTTCTGAATAATATGTGCAACTGTAGTCACTGAAACATCAAGCTGCTTGGAGATGGTCTTATAGCCTTTACCTTTAAAATGCTTGTAAATAATTGTCTCTCTAATTGCTTCAGACACCTCCCTCCTTAGCTTTCCGTGGTCTGTGTTCAATGTGGTACACAACCTGATACCACACAGTGACTACTTTTCACCCTTTAAATAGGCAGACTGGCTCATTACAAGTTAGAAGACAGCTGTGATGCTAACTAGAGGACACCCCTTAGTTTAACATGTTCCTATGGTCAAATTATTTTCAATCTACCATCATTTTTGTCCAGGCCAGTTTCATTAGTTTGTTTTTTAGAATGATTCTGCTGAACCACAATTCAAAAGCAAAGTCCGATTTTCATTAGTTAATTTTAAGTAAATATTACTTAAATATATTACTTCTGTCAGTTTCAAGTTATTTCATTGACCATTGTGGGTTTTTCTTTCTTTAACAGAAGGGTACCAACAATTTTGTCCACGTGTGTATATACATACACACACACACATACATAGATGCCTTACGTGAAACTGGAGTTATTTTTTTCTACTCAGTCATTTATATCAGAATTCTCAGTATGAAAGGTAGGGGCAGACAGGGCGGCTGCCCCAGCAATCCCCCCAGCAATATCAAAGGCCCCCCTCTGACTGCAAATGACACATGCATTCATAAGGATGAAGCCACTGACATATTGCATTATGGTGGGAGTCATAACACAGAAAATATTTGGTACAACCCTTAAAACAATTTTGAAATGTAATAGTTCATAATGTTTTGTAGTCAAAATATGTTGTTCATGCGTGTATTTTACAAAGAAAGATTGTTTGTGGAATTTGCTATCTACTGCAGTGCATGATGGGTACAATATTTGGAGCAACTGTTACAACTGGCATAGGCAGACCCTAGGTGTGAATTTAGAAAGGGCAGGGGGCATCGTTCATTTCTGACCCAGGCCCAGTGTACAGTTGTTCTGGCAAGTGAAAGGTCTTCACAGAGGAACAAAACCTTATAGGAGCGAAGAAAGTGTACACCCAGGAGTATTTAAATTGGTCACTGAAAATGAAGTTATTTATATAATCATTAAATAATTTTTTTAATGTTAGATACAAATAACACTTTAGTTTCAGTTTTAACATTTAACATGTTGAAATTAAGTGGTATCAGTTCTTGCTATCAGAGAATTTTTAGGAGTATGAGTATGAGTATATGAGTGCAGTATCGGCCCAATACCAAATACTGGTGTCTAATCTTTAGATATGCCAGTAATATTCAGCCTTATATTTTATCCAGAACATGGAGTACCAGTTATTGTGTGAAAGCAACTCAGTTACTGGAACATTCCTGCTGTATCAGACAGTGTGAAGCAAATAGCTCAAGCACAGCGAGGTATGTCAGTGCAGGCCCTAAAGCAAAGAACTTAATACTCTCAGTACTGTACCTCCCATTATGGGGAGTTCTGGGGGTCACCCATGCAGGGTGGCGGGTGTGAAGAGTGATGACCTCATCTAGTTGGGTATGGCTTTTCAGGGGATGGAAAGCATGTTGAGCTTGTGGCTCCCAGGTTCTGGAAAGCAGCCTAGAGCCAGCACATAGCTTCTGCAATAACACGTGCACTATTCCTGATGTTGACGATGCAGCTGAGTCATGACCAAGCTACCTAGCACTGTATAGTGGCAGTTCACAGCCCAGGTCAAAGTGTGTGATACAGGTGGAACGCTAATTTGAAGGCAGTCACCAAGCCTAAATAAATTAATACACAATACACACAAATTTCATTCTTCAGATGACTGAAGGCAACCGAAGACCAGACACTGGAAAAGAAACTGGATTGAAAAAAAGACTAATAGGATCCAGTAAAAGCAAATACAATAAAAAAATGGAAAATAAATCAGTTAAAAAGAGAAAGACGAGGCACCAGATAAGGCATACTCAGAGCCCCTAACATCACTGCTGCCTTTGTGGATTAGCAAATCACAACAGAGTGTCCCCCTCACAGAGGGAAACACCAGGGAGCAAAGCTCAAAAAAAAGCCCACAAGAGCCCTGAGGTAACATTACGTCATGCAGCCTGAAGCAGTTTGCAGCTTCTATGTTCAGCCCTGAGCATCCTATTCATTCAGCAGGGAAGTTTATGAATCACTGCCATCAGCCCAAATGTAAACCTGGGCTGGAAAGCAACAGCCATCTCAGGGTAAGTACCTGGCCACAAGTATCAGGATGCTGCCGTGTTCATACAGCTTCTCTCACCTCCCCTCTTCTGTCATTCCTTCTCACCTTTATAGTTTCCTCAGTCAATTGCACAGGTTTTCCATGCAAATAGGCAGGAAACCCCCATGAGGAGATAATCAAAGCATACAGGTACAGCGAGGAGTTAAATTTTAGCGCAAAGGACACCTGGAACAACACATACAAGGCACATTACAGGCCATAAGATAACTAGTTTTCATGTAGCCACTGACAATTCACACACACGTGTGCACACACACACACACACACACACACACACACACATATGTATATGTGTGCGCAATACTTTCAATAGATTCCAAGTATTGCATACATGCTCTAAAAACCAATTAGAGGGAGTTCTGAAGCACACTTTCCGTTGTTCACACTGCTAAATGATCGTCTCTTGGCACAGGAAAACGCAGCGACCACCCAGAGCACAATCAAAAGTTCTATGAGCCTAGCAACCCGGGCTTGCAAACGCATCTCAGAACGAGACCCAGTTGATTACTCCCTCAGAGCAAAACCAGAAGCCGAAATGACACGCAGAGTAAACTCGCCAACAAGATAAGAGCAGGTGCCTCTTACTTTTTCCAAGCTCGCCTTTTTGCCGATTACTTTTGCGAACTGATGCTATTGGTGCACAGCGCTGGCTGTGAAGGACCAGAGTGAGTTAAAAAGCAACCTCACTTTCCGAAGAATTGCGGAAAGGTGGGTAGCCGTACTACCTGCTGTCGTCACTTGCCGGTTTCGTTTCAGCTCTTTCCGTGTCGCAACATGTCACTCGGACTGTCTTTACCCGGTCCACGGGACCTCATGTTACGTCAGCCCAAGCGAGGGGGGCGGGGGGCAAACGAGGGATTTCCATTACAGGGCAATCGTTAAAGCGGTAGCCGGTCCTTCTTAGTTCCTTTTTATTTTCTGAAATAGTTTGATTGTAATTGCGCGTTTCAGCAGCCATAGTCATTCTTGTGTTTTAATTTCGTGTCTGGTTTAAAGCTAAAAATAAATGGGCTTTTTTTAGGCTGATAGATAGCGGGATGTAAGTATAGGCCTAGCTATATAACCCCATTTTAATGAAGAATAGCTGTGTGGCATTGCCAACATGCAGTGATTCATAACTAATTGTATAGTTCTCATTTTTTAAAACATCTGCTTTCCAGTCATGAAAATTGTTATGTCATCAGTCATAGAATGGAATCCATCAATGCAAATTGTTACTTTTGTTAAACATCTCACATTTAATTATGTGTCTGACTAGTCCTACCCAGTGAAATATCTACCAGAGGCTAAGTGTTAATTTTGCTGTGGGGTGGTGTGGTTCAGTGGGTTAGAAGGCTGGGTCCGTCATTGGAACATGGGCAATATTAGGTACGATCACACTGGGTCTGTAGCCCCGATGTCAATCTTCCTTAAAAAAAAAAAACCAGCCCCAAACTTGATTTGGCTCCTGTTCTTTTCAATAGCTAGAAATGGCATTGGAAGATCACCTTTTCAGATCCCATGGTACACTGAGTGAGTTATATATATATATATATATATATATATATATACACACACACACATATATATACAAACACAGTTTTTCATCAGTGTGGCGTGATTATTGTTTTACATCATCAATATAAACTCACAACTTTGATTTACGTTTTTTTAACGATTATTTGGTAGGGAGAATCATATATCATTATGGTCTATATACTACTTTGTTTTTCTTTCTTCATTTCTCAAAAAGCCACCACATAGCAAGACTTGGTTGAACCTTGGTCTGCTTAGCTCTGCTAATAGTGTTATGGCACAGCATAATGGAATGGATGATCAACAGTGCAGCTTACAAACCCGGCGGATATTTATTGCAAACTGAACTAAGACACAAAAAACACAAAAGGGAGCACAAGAGGAATAAAATGTTATTTAGAGGCAGATAGGCAAAACAAGCACAAAATCAAGGCAAAATTAAGCATGAGAGTTTGGGAGTCACAGGCAAGAGTCACCTTCAGGGACCATACATGCAGGAACAAAACACAATGACAAACTGAAGAAGGCAAGGGCAAGCACATACATTCACAGATCAGCGCTTCAACACGGGACATGTGTGGGAAATAAACAATCACTACAGACAGAGGCGATCCTAGGGTCTTTTGGGGCCCCAAGCAAAAATTCACTGGGCTCCGTAGTTTAAAGTGTCAGCTCTCATTCGTCATCTAGTGGCTTGGGGGCCCCAAGCAGCTGCCTGCCCTGCCTGCTGACAAGATGCGCCTCTGACTACAGATACACACATGGACTAGATATTGCTGGATCACGCACACACACATACAGCGAAGGTACCCAGATAAGCTAAATGGAAGACCAACACCCCAAGTTTTAAGGCCCTAGGGTGCTTTTCCCGATAATGGTGACTCTTAGTGTCTTAGACTCTAAAGGTATAACTTACGAAAGGTATTTCTTTTCATACTCATGTTTCGACTGCTTAAGGGAGAGCTTAAGAGTAATCTTAAACGGCCCCCGGAACACCTGATTGGCTGATGGATCAAGAATTGATAATTCACTCCATGCAGCAACTGCGTGATGACGACATGACAGAAAGTGACATTTTTCACAAATATAATACTGCAGAAATGCTTCACAATATAGCATTAATCAGAACTGGGGAGAACCTAAAAATAAAATACAAAATTATCCATCCATCCATTTTCTACTGCTTATCTGGGGTCGGGTGTCACGGCCAGACAGAACCAGAGACAAGAGCGAGGATCATGGCAAACAAAGGGAGCTTTATTCTGCTCTAGGGTGCAAACTGGGGAAAACAAAGGGGCCACGCAGGGCCAAAACACAGAAGCTCAGGACAAGGGCAACTACGGGCATACACAGGGGGTAACGTCAATAACTAGACTAGGGAGCACAGAACTGGGGGGCATTTTTATGCAGGGTTGCCAAAGGGGCAAACAAGTGGCAGCTGGAGTGATCCATGTGAGAGCTGAAACGAGAAAACAGGCAACAGGCGCGGGTCATTAGCCACGCTGGGGAGAGACTGGGAGGGGCAGGAAAACAGGGCATGACATTGGATCACGGGGGCAGCAGTTTAAGCAGGGATGCCCAGACCTCCCTCTCACCAGCCACCTCCTCCAGCTCCACCGGGGGAATACCAAGGCACAAATATAATACTGCAGAAATGCTTCAAAATATAGAATTAATCAGAACTGGGGAGAACCTAAAAATAAAATACAAAATTATCCATCCATCCATTTTCTACTGCTTATCTGGGGTCGGGTGTCACGGCCAGACAGAACCAGAGACAAGAGCGAGGATCATGGCAAACAAAGGGAGCTTTATTCTGCTCTAGGGTGCAAACTGGGGAAAACAAAGGGGCCACGCAGGGCCAAAACACAGAAGCTCAGGACAAGGGCAACTACGGGCATACACAGGGGGTAACGTCAATAACTAGACTAGGGAGCACAGAACTGGGGGGCATTTTTATGCAGGGTTGCCAAAGGGGCAAACAAGTGGCAGCTGGAGTGATCCATGTGAGAGCTGAAACGAGAAAACAGGCAACAGGCGCGGGTCATTAGCCACGCTGGGGAGAGACTGGGAGGGGCAGGAAAACAGGGCATGACATTGGATCACGGGGGCAGCAGTTTAAGCAGGGATGCCCAGACCTCCCTTTCACCAGCCACCTCCTACACCGGGGAAATACCAAGGCAATACCAGGCCAGCGTGAGATATAATCTCTCCAATACAAAATTAGCAAATTGAATAATCTAACCGTAAATATGATTTTCTCCAATTGGGAGCATGAACCCACCTTCCCAGATTGTTGTATCACACTATTTTATTGTTATTCATTCTATAAAATACCGTTGCACACCAATATGTGTGTAGATCATTTATATTGGGAAGAGCAATGGCACAATACCTGAAAGAAAAATTGCATTACTGACATTACATAAGAGAATGCTTTATTACTGACTACTAAGGAGTATTCCAATGTACTTTTTTGGGGATAATATGTTCAATCAATAGTGCACTCCTTATCTTTCATTATGGACCGGCGCGTTACTGAGGCCAGTTGGCTGCGCATTCAGAAAACGAGGACGAAACCTAACATAACTACGAAGACTCTAGTTATGAATCATACGAAGTAATTTTATCATATGTATTAGTTATTTTTTAGTTAAGTGATGTTTAGTTGTGAAACTGTACCTTTACCAATGTTAGTCACTAGTGGTATCAGCTGACAACAGCAATAAGAGACAGCTAAGAGTGCTTCAGACCAACCTTACCAAAGAATATGTTATGGAAGGTATACTTACCTAAGAACGTTTTGTAAGAGACACCTTAAGCTAAAAATTACGAATGACGTAGCGTTAAGAAGGTTTCGGGAAATGCACCCCAAAGGTTTGGAAACCTTGACAGTCTGAGCTTAGTACAGCGTGGTACCCCCTTTAACGGCCTAGCCAAAGACGGGATGCACCATTAACTACTGATAAGAGGGTGGGACAAAGGAGACCAGTGTTTCCATACACTCACACCTAAACATACACACACTCACACTCAAGGTGATTTCGATCACAAGGGAGGCCAGTACTCCAAGTTTTATGGCTCCAAGAAGAAACGGCCCCAGAAGAATGGCCTGACCCATGGAGACCAAACCAGAGCCTGGTCCCAGCTAGTAAAAGGGGGTTGCACATGTAGGTGCTGATAAGGGGCTGACCAAGGGAGCTGGGGAGTCCCACAGCTTTGCACGAAAGCCCCCCCCCCTTTGCCTGCTTCACACACCACAGACACCTACAATCACCCAAAGAACAAAGAACTGTTTTAAGTTTCCCAGTACATGCCATGAACATGTATTTGCATGTAGTCTTTTTTATTGGCATTAGTCTTTAGATATATTTGGTTTGTTTGTATCTTTAGACAATCATAATGTTTTGTGTAAATACAAACAGTTAAACGACAGAAACAGTTAAAATAAGTATTTTAGAGAATCTCTTGTATATTAAAAGAGTTCTTTACTTTGTGTAACTAGAAACCCCTGCCCCTATTCCTCTAGAATTAACCCCAGGACAAAAACTGTGTGCCAGGAGTTTCATGGAATGGACTTGGAGCAATGGAATGACTGAACAGCTGCATACAAGCCTCACAACACCAAGCGCAATGCAAAGTGTTAGATGGAGTGGTGTAAAGCACGCTGCCACTGGGTTCTGGAGCAGTGGAAACGTGTTCAGTAAAGTGCCGAATCACACTTCTCTGCCTGGCTGTCTGACAGAGACAGACTGGCAGGCTCAAACCAACAAACTGCTAAGCTGCAGAATATTGTCATGAGTGTCACAAAGTAGTCCATGCATTTGTTATTACAAACCATTGCATTTAACTTAAAATTTTAATATTTAGGCTTTATAGCTTTATGGATAGGTATGTGCCTGCTGTGGCAGCACATTAACTAAAATTAGAACAAAAATAATTGGTATTATAAGAGAAGAGAAGCATGGCCCCGATTAAATTGGCGAGATGATTGAAGGACTGTATAGGGTAGGTACTGATGAGGTGATGTCTCTCTGGGGTGTCGGTAAAAACACTTCTAAAGACAGATTGAGCAGTACTGTACAGTAATGTGCAGGAGTTCGATCCTGGCTGTCTGCTGAATGTTACAAGTGCAATGACTTGTATGTGTGCTTAAAAGAAAGGAAATAAAGTTGTATTAACAACTCAAACAACGAGGACATGAAAACACTTTCAAACAGAGTAGCACCACAATTACAAACTATTCCGTATGAGCTCTAGGCATCAAACATGTAACAATGCTGCCATCTACAGGTTAATTCTGATATATACAGGAACTTTGTTAATTACCAATTTTATTTTTCAACAAATAAAGAGCATTTACAATAACATAGAAATCAATATAAACAACATTATTAACATCATATGAGAATTATTATTATTAAATTATTAAACAGTAAAACATTAACATTTAAGAAGTAAAGATACATTGAACTCTCTTTTGAAATCAAATGGCATGTCCCCAGGGATGAGCAGGATACATAGTATGAAGACACTATTCCCTCTACCGGCATTTTTCAAGATTGTCACCTCAACAACATGTGGCAGTAATTTCGTGACATACAATCTTGTGCCATTACACAGTTTTGGAGGATCCAAATTCCTGTGTACTATAGGTCAACCGATATATCAGGCCGATAGTTGGCATTTTTTAATGTGTCAGCATCGGCCGATATCCGAGTGTAGTACGCCGATTTACAGACAGGCACGTCTGCGGGCAACCCCGTGACCCATGCTGCTGCCTGTGTAGGACACCAGCCAGAACTTTCATAAGAGTCCTGCGAGAGAACCGAATCCTGGGGCCGGTGTCTTGAAATTCCATCCTACCTGTGAAAATGTCCTACCCGAGTTAACTGCGCATACGTACAATGGCTCATTCGCTACTTGGCACACGCCCATAAATACATGCTGCCATTGAGTGAAGTTATTTGAATGACCGCATGTGTGCTGCTTATCGCCGAAGAAACAAGGTTAGTTTTCTTGCATTTTTATTCTATATATATAATAAGTCACATACACACACACACACACACATATATATATATATATATATATAGAGAGAGAGAGAGTATTTAATATATAGGTTTGAGTATCATACATGTTTCGCTTATCATGTGCATGTGTATATAGGTGCAGTTTGAATACACTCGCGCCTAAAATGCAAAGCATCCACGTGATTTTCACGCTGCTTTAAAACTTGGTCGTGTGCGAAATTTACTTAAATTATCATTCTGAAACATGATACGTGAAAAATCGCATTCTTATTATATGTTGATAAATAGGTAAGATTTCTGTTTCATGTACACGTTTTTACGGAAAAGTGAAGAATATTTGTACTAATCCGACAATAATGCTTGCATTAACAATATAATACTGCACTTGGACCCTGGCCATGGATACATTATATGAGAGACGTAATGAAAACAAAATGTTTGAATCAATTAAAACGAAATTTACTTAAGTTATTAGTGCTGAGAGTCATGTCACGATTATGCTGTGAACATGTTTAACCTTTATTTTCCAGAAACGGAAAATAAATGGGAAGAGGTGTATGCTCTCTTGACTGAAGGAATATATCCTTCAGGTTATGTAAAGAGCCAGAGGCAAAACCTCAGAAGATATGCGTCCAAATTTACATTAAGGAATTCGTATTACATGTGTATGATGCATGATATTTAGATGAATACTGTAAATGGTGATATTAAAGGTATGTCTTATTAAAGTAATATATTATTAACAGATGAAGACCTCTGGGTTGCCAATAAGAAGGTTGTCAAAACCAGGGAGGAAGCTTGGAGACTCTTTAATGAGTTTCATTCATCCCCAATGGGAGGACACACATCCTAAAAACATGGACAGCCATCTCTGCCAGGTTTTACTGGCATGGGATGTCTGTTGACATAAAAAAAATGGGTATATTTTTTAATAAACCGACTGTATATTTTCTAATAAAATTGACAAAAATTCATAATAATGTAGTGCATGTTTTCAAGGTTTTGGAGTGTGACAGATGTCAGAAGGTTGCTAAACCATTGACTGCGGTGGTGGAATTACAGTCTGTAAAGGTAATGCAAATTAATACTTGGAGTAAAAGTAATTTATTCAGCGTTTTAATATTATGCATTAGACCTGATGTCATGCCCTGCTCGTCCGACCCTCCTGTGTGCCACACCGCCTCAGTAACCTTGTGTGGAATCCCTGTGTTTACCAGCTTTTCCTTGTTCCATGCTATTTGGTATTGATTCGATACCAAGTAAACACAGGGCCAATATCACCGATACCAATACTTTTTACTTACAGATGCTACTTAAGTGCTATGTAGGGCATATGCTAAATCTGATTTAATGTTCATAACCACCAAATGATTTTGTGATTTCACATTTAATTAGTTCATTATGTGCCTGTTAAAACTCAGGACAGATTTTTTAGCAAAGATTTTAGTAAAATGAAAAATGTTTTTATTGTTGTAATGAACTAAAACGTGCAATCTGCAGAAATTATTGGAAAATAAATGTTTTAAAACTTAAACTGCTCTTTTCAAGTTGTTTATTTAGAAACAGCAAAAAGAAAAAAGTCTCCCTTTGATTATACTTTTGCTTTTATAAACAAAGTGGACATGGTTATTTGTGAAAATTAAAGTAAATAAAGTGTAAATAACTAAAGAAAAACTACTCTTGGGTCTAATTCTCTTTTTTCTCTGCCTTGTTTCCGTGCTACTCTCACTCAGTCACTGTTTACTCACGCTCACGCCGCTGAGTCATGTAACACTACGACAACAAACCACAGCAGTGCAAGGGGGAGAAGGAGGAGGAAAGTGAGCTGCAAGATGCAGACGGAACAGTGTTTGTTTGCACAGATTTCTACTTTTAGGAGTGTAGAGGAACAGTATCGATCCTATACCAATACCAACGCTGGTATCGATACTATCGATATTTGGATCGATCTGCCCTAGCTATTAGTCCTGTGTATTTCAGTCTGCATTTGAGTATGTTTCCCCAGTCCTGTCGTTGACGTTATGCTGTGCTGCTACCTGCTTTGTGCCTCCCTTGTGATCCCTATAAATAAACCCAGTGTTTCCCCGATCCTTTGGACTCCTATTCGTGCTTCCCTGCTCCAGACCCCGCAAGTTTTCGTGACACCTGACATGGTATGCAGTAGATAACATTATCATTTTCATTATGCTGGTGAAATCACATCCTCCCTATGTCCTTGTGTGGAAGTAAAGTTTAATGCAATGGTTGGCCGGGGTCGGGAGGCTTGTGGGATTGATGTTATGTCTCAGGTTCTGT
>JAODKM010000058.1:18708441-18722794 GCA_026780845.1 Petrocephalus sullivani
TATACACTTTTCTTAGCATCTTCCTCTGCCTTTTGGGTGCTACCGCAGGTGCCTTTGACGGTGCAAAACGTTTAGTCGACATTGTTGGGGAAAAAACTTACAAATATACAGTACAGCACTTTAGACTCACACTGCTAGCGATCGAAGGTTTATGTAAATTTGACAAGCTGAACGCATTCTGTACTGTACAGGAGACATTAAAAAAATCTGCGAAACTGCGAGGCCGCGAAAGGCGAACCGCGTTATAGGGAGGGACCACTGTATTACCATAATGCCACACAAGCCTGGTTGGCCAGATGTTGCAGGTTCTCTCAAATAAAGCCATAGAAGGAACCCTTTGATCTGATACAAAAGGCTGAGGTAAATCTACAGGAGGCCAGAGGTGTCACCATGCCTCACTCTTGGTGGAGCAGCTTTATTGGAAAAATACAAGATCCATCTGCCCGCACAGCATTTACAAACCAAGTTCAAAATGGAATTCCATGGAAATCTTTACACGGTCTATAAACCTTTACATCGTCAAGAAATCTCTCTTCACATTAGATCTGAAGGGTAATAACATCTGTACACACATTAATATACATGGTTAGATGGTTGCAAAAGATCTATTGGACAAGCACAAGGACCCTTGTGAAACTGCACTTCTGCTGTTCTGTCACTAGAGCACAGCATTGCGTTGGTTTCACAATCACCTCTGCAAGATACATTAGGCTCACACATGTAAAAATGAAAATTGCAGGGACGTCGAAGACATCATTCCACACTTTTTCTAAGGTAGGTATCTTTGGTTAAATAATTACAATTTGTAACAGTCCACCGTTGCTTAACTGGAGGGCAACCAACCCCTAAGTCTTAGATAACATGCCAGAGTAACAGAATGTCATTTACGGGATCCCTCTCTAACACCAAACACTGGGAAAACACATCACTTTGTGAGTCGCTGGCTTAATCCACAGTGTGTTCAAAACATTAATCAAAAGATAACCTCATACTTCTCAGAGGGACCTACTTAGTTAGATCTGGTAACGTCAGATTCCTTCTGATGAAGACAGGGCTTCCAGTCAGGTAACACAGCATGTCATACGACTCCCAGGAGCAAACGGGCTTCATACCCTGTGCATTTTTGTTAATAACTGCCTTTCAAATTAAGACAGGATACACAGCATGGTTGGCTTAATCTTCCAAAAATATAAATTAGCAAGGTTACTACAAAAATATATCCCACAAGGCTCACTATGCCTTCAGTCATAGAATGAATTAAACTGTCTGAGGCTATAACAGTAGAAACACCTACACGACCTCATTACGCTCTTTGATAAACTTATCAAACTTATTGTCCACCACACCCGTTTTCAATTAAACTTACTAAGCATTTTTCCCCTCCAGCCTGCTTCACTTTTTATGACTAGATTCCAAGTCCCTTGGAAACCACCATGAAATGTACCTCTACTCCATACCACCTGCCCTGTTTCACCTCATATCTTTCTCCTTTCACTGCATATCCAAGTCACTGGAGGATCCTCTTTGTGTGGCACCTTTTTCTCCGTCCAGCCCTAAAACACCAGTCTCACCCACTGTTTTGAAGCCTCAGCCCTCCCGTGTCTGTCAACGTTACCCCCAATCCAACTGAACCAATGGCAAATCACCAACAGTTTCCATGTTCTCACTCTTCTTAAGGGTGTAACCTAAGTATCAGTGTGACACTCACGTAATATTATGAGCTGAAGTGCCCCACAAAAAAACAAAAGCAGCACTTAGGTCCATCTTCACATGCCTGAAACATCCACTGTTTACACAGAATAATAACTCTGCTGCTCGTTCATGATCATTTTGAAAATATATCATTTATCTGAATTAGTTGAATTTTCCATAATTAATTATTATTAATAATTCCTTCACCAACTGCAAAGTGCCACAAAGTTCTGCCCCTTGTGCATGAACACACTAACCCCATCCCATTAAGTAAACCATTTCAAATAAACCAACAGCACATTTGTGACAGATTATAAGTTAGACTATTTTGTATAGACTACATACCCTTATTTTGAGAAAAAATATATATATTTTTAAGTTAATAAAGGACAGGTTATCTTACGGTTTAAGACATACTGAGTGGATGGGGACACACAGACATTCTACCCCAAGTCAATGGCTCCAAGGTAACCATGTCTGAGCTGCTGTTAATTAAATTGGCAAAGCTGTCACGTAATTCAACTGTCAGGCACTGAAATGCATGCACTTGCCCATGTTTATTCTGCTCAGGTCGTGTCCCTTCCTATAAGCCCCCTGAAAATGTGTGATTTAATCATTAACACAGGAGGTCGTCACCCAAATCATGTGAAAGACAGCCAGAAGAGTCATTATGGATCAGTCACTGTCCTGGTCGCACTCCACAAACTGTCCATTGGTACTCCACATTGTCTGAATAACCCTAGAACACCAGTTCCACAGTCTCTGCTTCAGTCCATGCCCCAGCCTGCAAACCATCACACTCAGAAGCAGTCTACAACCATTGTGGAGCAAGACAGGGAAAGAGAGCTGGTCCAAAGAGCCTTCACACATGGCCTCCTGACCGCAATAGTGGCACAATATGAGACATGGAACAGGAGCCAAAGGCCCAGCAGTGTCACTGTGGGCACATGGGGCCGGAAGATCTATTGGCTGGTGGGCCGGAAACGAGTTATGTAGATTGCGCACATTGGGCAAAAGCGGTGGGGGTGCTGGACGAGCACGCGGTGGCATAAGCCGCATGGGTGACTGGGGCCAGGATGGGGCCGTGGCTGAGCCAGGCGCAGGGTCACAGCCTGGGGCTTCCTGTGGCCTCCCATTCTCCGGCACGCCTCGGGGGGCATGTCGAGACGAAGGGGCTGGCCAGCGGTGTCAGATAAGTAGGGCGGAATCTGATGAAAGCGATGCGGGTGCTGCAGAGTGCCGTACCAACGGGTCGGCCCAGTTCTGCCAGGGCCTGGTCTACCGGGGGGCGGCACAGACCGGGGATGAGTGAGGGTGGCATAACCAGGTCTCAGTCGTCCAGCTGTGCCGTCCATGGGCCAAGGGAGCGAGGACCCCGGGGATGTCCTCACGGGCACCTCCTGGAATGTGCTATAGCTCAGGGCAACACGGTCGTGCATTTCAGTGGGGAGAGCTTCACCCCAGTCAGGCACAGCCAGAAACTGGCTGATCTTCTGGTGATCTCCTGAAGGCAGAGAGGAGGACACAGCATACAGTGACACAAGGACAAGATGACACTAATGGTTAACTGTACATTAAGCAAGGGGACAAACATGTCAAAAATATATTAAGTCATATCAAGTCATACTGATGTCCCCCCCATTTGTGGCTGTTGGGGGGACAGGGGCCGCAGTGGATGATTACCTGAGTGTCCCCGAGGGAGCCCAGCAATGACAGGCTGCTGGAATAGGTGGGAGGGTGTGGCAGGACTCTGGTGCTGATGGTGCTGGGGCTCAGAGTAGAAGGTGGTAGGATGGTGGGGGGAGGGGAAGGGGGGGGAGCGAACATGGTGGGGGGTGTCCGTGGGACGCAAAACTCGAGTGTCTGCATGCACAGGCCGGGCAATCGAGGGCTCCTTTCAGACAGAAAGAGACACACAAGGAGCCAAGTGAAGGAGGATGGGGGGGAAGTGAGAGGGACAGACACAGAGTTAAAAGGTGGCTACCATTCCCAGCCACAACACATTTCTGTGAAGAAAGCAAACACCACAAAAACAAATTACAGCAGGTGAAGAGGAAACGATCAGGCTGGCTGCATCAGCAGCTACGTGTCTGTTAGCCACAGTTCAACTCTGAGAACTGGGACCACGACAGAAACGGAACTCTGACTGATAGTGGCATCAGGTGGATACTAGATAGAAGTATGACTCAAAGACCCCTGAGGAACATCACAAATGCCAAGGCAACCAGCTCACAATTACCCCACAAGCCTTACAGTCAACACTGGTGGAATGCAGGCCATAGGCACAGAGAGGGAGGACTGTGATGAGACACAAAGCTGTATATTGCTGTGTGTCTGCTTGCATGTTCGCATGACATAGACTCACAAAGCTGTGGGAGGAGGTCAGGTGCTCAGGCCGCCCACTGGAAAAGTTGCTGCTGAGGCTGCGGGCAATTCGCCGCAGGTTCTCTGCGCTGTATGCCTCATCGTTACCCTCCTGGGGCAAGTTGCGGCCAGCGGCAGTTGAGACCTGCACAAAGTGGCAAGCACTTAGAAATGGGCACAGGGGCCAGGTCGGAGAGGCGGGGCTAGCATGTGTTTTGTATGCTCACCTTGTGGCTGAGCCCATGGGGGTTGCCATGAGCAGATGCACGGTACGCACTCCTCTCAATTTCTGCTGTTGGCGTCTTGGAGCGGCTTCGCATGGCGACCCCAGGCTCCAGCTTCTGGCTTGCAGCTGGCACTGTGGTTACAGGGGTAGTCAAAAAGTGTGACAGACAACCATGCTTTGAGCCACTGCAGCTCTCAGCTCTGACTAAGCTGTTTAAAATGGCCATATATAGACATTTTCCCATTCAATCTGCTTATTTATCATACATTTATTGTACTGGAATATGAGTTGACAACAGAAAAGATTCACAGTGCTCTCGACATTACCTGGAGGGCTGTGGTTCTGCAGTAACCTGGGCATGGTAGGAGCCTGTAGGCTGGCCTGGTACAGTGAGTCCAGCTCAGAAGGCTCATGCCTGGAGGGCTTTCTGTACCGATCCGTAGGCAGCTGGGAATTGTAGTAGCGTGTGACATTCTCCGCCCAGCGTTCCACAGGCATGGGGGACATGGGGGACATGGGGGACATGGGGGACATGGGGGACATGGGGGACCCCGGCTTGGTCCCGCCCCCGGCAGAAGGTGGAGCTCCTGGCTGGTTGCAGGTGACGGTAGTGTAGGGGTCAGGGAGGCCATAAGGGGGCCCACCAGAGCTATCCATATTGTCCAAACTGTGGGCAGACCAGCTCCTACTGAAAGAAGAAGAGGCCAGCCCAGGCAAGGACTTTTTCTGACTGGGGGGATTACTAGGGACGCTCTGCTCCCGTACTAGGGACAGATTTGAACCAGCGGAGGTGCCAGTTTCTGTGGGCATGACCGTGGAGGCCACAGGTGTACTGTTCCAGGCCACAGGTTCAGTGGAGCTTTGGCTACATGGGGCCTCACGGGGTGGTGGCATCTGGGGGCCAGCCTCCCCATTGGTACCCAACTCTCCCCAGCCATTCAATGGACATGAAGGAAGCTGGACAGAAGGTAGCCTCTCAGGTAAGCCACTCCTCATCTCAGGGCAGGGGGACGGAGGCAACCACTCGTCGGAATGAGAGGAGCAGGGAGGTGGATGGCCCTGGGGGTCAGGTTGCGTATTTCTAGAAGCGGAGAGCTGTCTAACGTTGGTGGGGGCAGGCAGGGAATCCTGGTCTGTGTCCTGGTTCTGGTCCCCTGGAGTTGTCAGCAGTACTTGGCATGGGGCAGCTTGTTCACTGTGCAGGAGAGAGGGGGCAGGTCAGGGAGAGGGACCACTTCAGTGAAAGTCTGAATTATGGGTGGTCACTGCGTCCAGTACTGCCTTTTCACCAAAAACCGCGATCACAATGTGATGCCCTGGTGAGCCGGCAGTCCTTATAGAGCCTTAATCATGCTTACACATACCCAGTATGTGATACGGCTAGTCACACTTCAGGAGGATTGAAACTGCAGGAAGCAGCATGACCACTGACAATTATCTCGCAGATAAGGACGGTTCCAGCATGTGGTACAACTCCTGGCTGGGTGGAGCTCAGTATCCTGCACCTTCAGCTCAGAGAGGTCCCCCTTCAATCTCACCAGCCAATTACAGATAAGACAGATAAGAAGTCCCGCCTGCGGTTCACATAAGACTGCTAGCTGTTGGGAAGAAGCCCCTAAACCAGGGCAGCCGTGAGTCTCGGAGTCTGCCCCCCACTGAGTGAGTCAGGTACCCAGGTGGGTGTTTCTGACAACCACAATGATCCAGACGGTGAGCTGGAAACTCCCATTTAGAGTACAAGCCATCCCACACACATGCGACAGCAAGCTGAAGGACACAGGATCCCACCACCTCATCAGTGTGGGCAGCTACAATTGGCTCCCCTCACAGAACATGCCATAAATACATATACACAAACTGCTACAGCAGATGTTTTTAAGAGTACGGCACAGAGCAAGTGAATGTCATGATTCACTACTGAAGGCAGAGGTAATCAACCCCTCGGTAAAAGATGGCATCACTCTGACACTCACATCATAGTCATATTAATCACATAAATAATTCCATGTGGCGGGCTCCCTTGGTGCCCATCTAGCATATGACCCCAGCACGAGCGCAGTACCTGCAGGCGGCCTGGGGCTGGGGCTGCGTCTGCTCCGGCCGCTCCTGCATGCGCTGCTGAAGGCCCCGCACTCTCCTCATACATCTGTGCAGCTTCTTATCAGCCCCTGTCCTGCTATGAGTGTGAGCACTGCCTTCATGCATGGCAAACCTTAGCTTGGCTGAAAACAAAACAAAACCAAAACAAAAAACAAAAACAAATGTAGAACAAAAGAAAGAAAAGGCAGAAGAAACAGAAGCTGAGTTATGGGGTCATGCACACCAATCGTCACAAAAGACAGGAGTAACAGAAGAACATTAAAAAAAGACAGGTTTGGGGGACACAGGGGATGCACTACGGAGAGACGCTCACACATGAATATGTCAGGTTCAGAGGCAGACATTTCAGGTTCAGAAAGTAAAAATCCTGAACAGGATTTTGTTTCAACCAACCAGCTGAGTACTATGTGACTGGGATTCTTTATGCTCAACTAGTAGGTTGAAACAAAATCCTGGTCTGGATTTTAACTTTCTGAACCTGAACTGCCCACTCTGGTTAGGCTGGGGCCTGGTCATTGCACACCACCAATCTTCCTCTACCGTACATGTATGTCCAAATCATATATGTCAAACAATGCAGAACAATGTCAACAAAAAAGACTATGGAGCTAAAATGGGGTAAAGCATCTTCATCTCCCCCTACAGGACGCTGCATCCCACTCATGTAGTCAAGCTGAGGAAGCTGAATGTGTTTCCAAAGCGCAGGGTTCAGCATCAGCAATTTCCTTTGTAATTACATTGCCAGTTACGACCTTCTGCAGATCACAAGAAATGGGATGTGCAAGGAGGCAAAGGTGTTACAGGTAGGAAACTAAGGGGAGATCCCTGTGCACAGGGATAAAGATGTGGCACGACTGTGACAGAGTGACAGAGGAGAGTTGATTTATGGGAGTGAGGGAGAGGCTACTCATTTGCTGGAACTGATGTGCATGACCCGTGTTATAGCCATCTTTTGACTGACCCCCAACCCCACACCAGTCTACACTGCTGCCCAGCTATGCGGGCAGGGGAGCTCCATGAAAACCAGCAAATAGTGACAATCTGCCACTTTTGGCATCTGATGGAAAATGCAAAAGCATCAGGGCAACAGTTTCAAGCAGAGAACGGAAAATAGCCAACCCAAAGGTAAAGGAACTTAAGATATCCAGGATTATTCGGCTTCTGACAACATGCTTGTCCTAATATCTGAGTTTAAATGATAATAATAATAATGATAATACAAAAGCTTGTGCCAGTATCTGAGTTTAATATAATAAGAACAACAACAACAACGATAATAATACAAAAGCTGGATTTCTGGATGTCTCTGCTGTTGAGTGAAAGCTACCACAATAGCCAAGAACCCCCCAGGTAAGCTTGAAGGTTTTAGGGTAGTTAGACGTGAGGCAGAGTGTGGCTCAGTGAGTTAAGCCTCTGTGTCTGTGATTAGAAGTTCGCCAGTTCAAGCCCTGCCTCGGCACGTTCGAGCAAGACCCTTAACCCCCGGCTCATGGAGAACAAGGTTGGGGGAGGTGAGAAGAGAATTTCCCCATGGGGATCAATAACGTATCAATTATTATTAAGCACAGTTAAGCAGTGTGTGGTGGGAGCATCTACCAGAGGCAGACTCATGGGTAGGAAAAACCGATAGAAGCACCCTCATTGAAGGTGTGCAGTGGAGTTCGAGTCAATGCCGGTAGGAAAATGTGCGCAGGTGGGGGATACTTACACACAGCTTCATTGCAGGCATTGAGTGCTGCAGTGAGGTCGCTAGTCTGCTCCAGCTGCAGTGACTGCTCTATGAGCACGTCAACGTCCACCATAACTCTCTCCAGGCTACCGCCCTTCCCTGCAGGCAGCACACAGAGGTGGGCGTCAGCACTTCTGCCCTCCAGCGTGTGTATGTGTGGGTTTGGATAGATCACAGTTGTGGACCAAAATGTCTCTGAAACTTCCTTACTTTTGGGGACATTTTTCAGGTCCCCATTTGGATACTCTCAATTTAATAACATGTGAATACAATCAAAAAACTAAAAATGCCAAAAGTCTTGTATTTGGGTTGGTTACTTATGGTTAAGGTTAGGGCTGGGTTAGGGTTAAGGGTGTCGTGACTGGGATTAGGCTTCTTCCTATAGAAATAAATGGAAGGTTCCCATTTAGATAGGTATGTCTGTGTGTGTGTGTGTGTGTACTGTACGTCTATGTATTTATACCATTAGAGACTCTCCATTCATTTCTACGGGAAAAACCCTAATCCCAGCTATGACAACCTTAACCCCTACCCAGCCCTAACCTTAACTATAAGAAACCAACCCAAATACAATACTTTTGGCATTTGTACGCAAGATGATTGCATTCACAGATTTTTATAAAATTGAGGTTATCCTTTTGGAGACCAAAAAAATTTCCCATAAGGAAAAACTCAATTTTATAAAAGACTGCAATCTAAGAATGAATAATGCCAATTGTCTTCATTTTGTTTGGGTACTCATGGTTAAGTTAAGGCTGGATAAGGGCTAAGGGTGTCATAGCTGGGATTATGGTTATGCCAAAAGAAATTAAGATTTTCTCCCCATGAAGATATAGGTGCTTAATCTCTGAGTGTATGTGAGTGTCGCAGAGCTACTGCTGCCTCTGATAAAAAGCTCATTTCGTCACACCTCCCAGATACCGGAATTAGTTAGCTGGTTGCCCCCAAGCGCTATATGCCACAACTGGCAACCCGGCCCCCTATCACTCTGCCCACCCTGCCCACCTGCCCTCCCCGCACCTTTGCCCTGGTTCTGTAGCTCGTCCAGATCCATGAACTTGCTAGGACGGGGGTTGAAACCCATAGCGGCTTCCTGCTCCTTTTCCCGCTTGCGCTGCAGCTCCTGCTCTCTGGCCCGACGGGCCACCTCTTCTTGCAGCTCGTCCAGCTCGCTGCGGCCCTCCCCTGCTATGCAGACATGGACACAGACACACAAAACCACACTCTACAACAGAACCACGTTTTTTCAAGGGTAAATGTAAAAAAAAGTAGCATTTATGTACAGGTCACGCACAGGCTTGGGCACACACAAACAGACACACACACACACACACACACACAAATGTTTGTATTAATTTATTTGTGCGGCCCGTCCATTCATTTCTACAGGAAAAACCTTAATCCCAATAATAACAATCTTAATCCCTACCCAACCCTAATCCTAACAAGTAACCAAATAAAATTTTTCACCATTTTCTTTGATTACTGTGACAGATTTTGGGAAAATTTAGTTTCCCCTTGAGGGGACCAAGAAAATGGCCCCCATAATATCAAAATAAAAGGTTTTTATCACATTGTGAGGATGCTTAGTCCCAAAAATGTAATATGTACATGGCTCACATACACACGCACAATTCATATACTCACATCTTCATGGGGACTCTCCATTTATTTCTATGGGCATAACCATAATCCCAACTATGACAACCCCTACCCAACCCTAACCTTAACCATAAGTAACCAAAGAAACAAAATTTTGGCACTTTTAGTTTTTTGATTGCATTCACAGATTTTTATAACATTGAAATTATCCCCACAAAAATGTCCCTAAAAGGTAATAATTACAAAAGCACAGACAGACACACACATACACAGACACATGCTTGTACCCAGGGTCAGGTGGCTGCTGTGCCAAGTGCCAGTATTTGCATCTTGGAGCAGGGTGGTGCTGCTCTTGGACTTGGCGATGCTACGCCAGGCTGGGCCAGAAGTGCCCGTCTTGGAAGTGCTGTCCCTGTGGGGGAAGGGGAGGAGGATGGGAGCCCGTTAGTGGGCACTCCGGTGCTGATGCAGCAAGCTGATATGACAGGCTGCAGGGCAGACATGGCGGTACCTGTGCGAGGCGGCAGCGGCGCCATTGCTCAGGGGCATATCGAAGCTGACTGGACTGCTGCTATTCCTCTCACTGCTCTCATAGCCGCTCTCCATGCGCTGGATTAGCCGCGGCTGGTTCTCCGCACTGCCCGCATCGCTGGCTGCCTGTCCTCCTGCCTCAGGCACCGTGGTGATGCCACCATCCGTGTCCTTCAGTAGAGGTGCAGCTCCCAGCGGGCAGTAGCCTGCCAGCCGCCGCCGCTCCCGGCTAAAGATGCTGTCGATGTTGAGGGCCTCTCGCTGGGGCTTCCAGGCAGGCCGGTACCGCCCAGCAGACGAGCTGGACTTGGACTCGCTGCTTGTACTCTCGATCTCCCAGTTGTAGTCCCCACCACGCGGACTAGAGTTCCCCGATGCAGAGCCCATGGCAGATGGCAGGGGCCGGCTGTGGATGATGTTACTCATGGTCTCCTTGAACTCCCTTAGCCGGCTGGAGGTGGGCTTGGGTGCTGTACGGGGGGCCTGCTGCTCTTTTAGCGTCTCCCCTGGGGGGACGAAAGGGAAATATAGACTGGAAGTCTATTACTGCTCCTCTGTAATGACTATGAATCAAGCAGACCTAAAGTCCCAAATTTCATACAGCCTAGCGGGGAGCTTGGCAGGAATAACAACCACAAACATGATTGAAAATGTAAATGCAAATGGATAATTGCCACTACAGAGAACAGGGCACACAGACGAGGACGGCCTTGCATCGTAGAAACAGGGTACGGGCCCACAGTCACAACAGGGACCCAACCGATCCCCTCAGGCGACGAGATGGACTGGAAACAGAATCCAAGAGTCTGTGTGACTCTTTGTAGTGGGGGGGGGGGGGTCACTGCATACCCTCACTGTGGTATCCAGCAGAAGACACCTCATCTGCCTTAGCTGTCCGGCTCCTGTCCTCCCCCCGCCGAGGTCGACTACAGCTCCTTTTCCTCTCCCCAGTCCCGCCCTTCCTGTCCAAAGTCCCGCCTTTTCTCACCATCTGTCTCTGCAGTGCTTCATTGTCCATCTCTTGGCCTTCATAATGAGAGGTTTTACACATTTCAGTTTCCAGGTGGGTAAGAGGGCTCAGGCCAAAAATGAAGACAGCATGGAGAAATGGCAGATGAGCGAGGGAGAGCAGTGACGGGGTGGGTGGAGTACCTGGGGTATCAGCGCTGATGTGGGACACAGCATCGTCCAGGCTACACACCACGGTGCCTTGGGAGTCGGACGAGAAGTGACTGGCCATCGACTCGTGGTGTGAGTGGGAGTGCTTTGGGTTGCAGCTATCGGTGGAGGAGTCAGTGCGCGTGTCACTGGAGATGGAAGGCTCGCGGCCTGGGGATACAATCCACGTGCAGTTGGTGAGTCATCTTCTCAACATCTTTATAAAAATGCCAAATCGGGCGAAGCAGCCTGGCGCCATCCTGAGGCAGATGGAACTTACCGGAGTCCTCACTGTCGTAGCAGGCCTTGGCGAGGTGGTGCAGCTGCAGTGGGGAGGGCACGTCTTGTGCCGACACAGGTGCCCCTCGGGGGTTGGCGTAGAGCAACAACAGGGGCTGGTAGTGCCCCTTGATGCAACGAGACACTACGTCCTTCCACTTGGGGCCGATCTGATTGGGGAAATGCAGATACAGGCCTCAGCCAGAGGCCCACAAATGCTGCCGAGAGACATGTGCTAGCAGGTCAACAGAGAGACGTGGACTCAGAACAGGAAGCACAGGAAACGAGCAAACACATGAACAAACCCATGAGCACCCCCCAAGATATCAGCTTCTAATATCCGTCCTCCGGCAGCTGAAGAGCTGGTGCGGCTGGTGGCAGGCAAGCAGGACGAGCCCCGGGCTCAGCTTGTGCTGCGAATCAGCGGTATCCAGCAGCCATTTTGTCATATTTTCCAGCTCAATGTCCCCGCCTAATGACACCTCCTATGCTGACAGCCTCACTTACAACAACATGGGGAGTCCAGTTCTGACTAAATGTTGTGGGGGGAGCAGCAAGATACCGCCCCGCCCCCCACCCCCACTCATCCAGCTGGGACACAAACAATGGAGGGATTTCCTTGTTTTCCATTTCCTTTAGTAGAGGCCCTTACTGGAAACATGCTGCTCTCTGCACACTGAACCAGATCCGGAATCTAAAGGGGCTTCTATCACAGCAAAACCATGCTCAGAACAGCCCCCCAGCTATAGCGAAGAAGAGCAGAACATGGTCGCCCCACTGGGCCCCTGTTTTTTATAAAAGGGTCCAGCTGCAGAACTTACCTCTTCATGAACCTCCTCTGTCAGTAAATCTAATCTGAGGGTAAGGAAATGACTTAAATGACGTACACGGAAGAGGAGACTGAATTGTTTTGACATCAAAGTGGGATTATTTTAATTCTTGTGTTAGTGCAGCTTTTATGAAAACAGTGTTAAACTTTTATCCAATGATATCACTTTATAGTAGTCCTATGTAGATCGTTACCATTATCTGCCATACTTGTATTCACAGTGAATTAGTGTATTAGAGATCACTCATTTCAAATGTTTTGACTATGACTGCTGATTGTGTTTTTTGTCTTACATTCATATAGATGCGCAGATCAATATGGACTGAAACTTTGTGAGACTTGTTGCAAATATATCTATTGGTCTGTTCAAAGTTACAACAATGATGCTTGTGCAATTAATGACATTTGATGAACAGAAATAACTATGCCGACATTATTAATTAAATGAACCAACCTGCATTTTTAAAAAAGTTCGTAGGTAGTGATTACTTTAAATCAATGTGCATAGAAGATGAGTGATGAAGTCCTTCACAGGTGAAAGTGTTTTAACTTAGTAGATGCTAGTAGTAAAAACATAATAAAATTATAATAATAAAAAACATAATGTTAGCAGGGAGAAAATGCTTTTAACACAACAATGTGAGCAATGGTATTTATGCCCTTAGTCTTAGCAAAATATTTACATCAAAATCAGTGTTGCCAAGTCTCGCAAGACAAACATGCAACCTCACTCCTGAAAACAAGCTAAAATGTGCTCAGTAAAATGTAAAAATCAAGCTCAAAAATGAGCCCAATATACAGTACACAACGGCATGAAGCACAGTTTGTCCTGTGTTTGCCATATTATGTGTACTCCGTGTAAATATAACATAAAATGCAAATAATGCTAACTGAAATACAGGTGGCATGGTTCTAAAGTTTTAATTTATCATTTTTTTGTTTGTGTGATACTAAATAACTCCTTATGGCTTGCCATAAACTAAATATAATCCCTTGTAGCACATTTTACACAAATTAGTGGATACACAAATAAAAAATTTGAGATTATGAAAATTAACCTTAATTAACCTTGAGCCACTCATTCAATATCAGATTCTGGCCAAAATTTCATTTTAAATGAAGTAAAATATGTAAATTCTTAAACAGCCAAAATGGCTGAAACTAGCCAGCAAGGAAACAGCAAGAAAATGTGCGAATAAGAAGAAGAATGACACAATAAAGCAACTAAAAAGCCTGAACGGTACAGTTCGGAAATTGTCTTGGATTTCATAGGCAATTTTTATTATAGGACACTCCCTGCTTTAGTGAATAAATACCATATAAGTGTATAACGTATGGACAATATGACAGTATGGAAAATTAAATAAGATTAACCTTATTGATCCTAGGAAGAACTAACTGCCCAAGCATAGTTATACCTAATCTAAACCAAAGGCAGCATTTGATGGCATGCAGTTTCAGGCTTACATGCATAAAACAGCATTTGACGGCTGTCTTATGTCAATCCTTTGATCAATGATGGACAGGGACTGTATTTTAATTGTCATTAATATTTTAACTTCTTCAAATGATATATCCATTACAAAGATTTGAATTGGATTAAAAAATCCCCACATCACATCCCAACCCAAATTAAGACCAAGCTACATTCTTTCTTTCCCTTACTCGCAGATGAGATTTATTGAGAGAGGAGGTTTACTCACAGTTGCAATCCAATAATCCTGTGCAACAATAATTCAAACACCCAACATATGAGGGGGGGGGGGGGGGGGGGGGGAGGATGACCCCCCCCCCCTCGCCTGTGGGGGCGGCGGGAGACACCCGTGGGGGTTGTTTGTGGTGG
>JAODKM010000058.1:18726510-18739342 GCA_026780845.1 Petrocephalus sullivani
TAATCAAACCCCTCATGCATGACGCTCACACAGACCAGCCTCTTAATCTTATCACGCCAGTAACAGTTCAGCTACTGCACCAGCGGGTGTGGGGGCGGGGGCGTGGGGCGTGGGGGTGGAAGTAGTCGCCTCACCTCCTTGACGTGTGCATCGTCAAAGTACATCCATTTGCGTATTTTGGTCTGGAAGAAAAAGGTGGAGTAGTGTTTTCCATAGTAGCAGACCATGCCCACCAGGTAGAGCTCTGCCTGTCTGGCTTTGTCTTCTGTCACCCTGAAGAAAAGCTGGGGGGAGCAGTGACAGACGCAGGTACTGTCATTCTGACCAAACTCTCCATCCAAACCTGAATGTGAAACCCAACTCTGGCAGCTCCTTACATCTCCCAGGCGCAGGCAGGTGCCCAGGCTGTGGATCACGTCCTCAGCCAGGTCCGAGTGGTCAGAGTCCCACACCAGGCCGATGGTGATGATCTCAGGACAGTTCATGAGCACCCGTCTGATCCTCGGCGTCTCCCCACAGTTACTCTGTGACAACGAGGCAGGGTGGGGTGCACCCCCCCGTCAGCTCTCTCCGCAACAAGATATATTAAAATATAATGTTGTACACACATTATAACAGAAGTGAATGTGTCTGTGTCGAGCTCCAGTAAGCCCTCGAGTATGTCCAAACTGGGTACCTGGGCTGTGTGTTGCAGGACTTCCTATCGGTCTATGGGAGTCTCATTCCATGTATTGTCCTCTTAGGAGTATAAATACACATACAGCCATGGTTCTGGTCATGGTCATGTTTACACACAATGCTCATATTTATTGACTAATTGCAATACTTGCACTATGCATGCTTGCATAACTGAACAGCACAATACTATCTGCCTATTTGCACGGTTTCTCGGTTTCTCTTACACCTTAGTCTTGCGTTGTTACAGTCTCCCTGATGTGCCTCCCTTCCCTAATCTTTTGCTAAATTTTTAGCAAAATATGTACAAATATTTACCTCTGATTTACCATATGTATCCCTTCCAGGGTACAGATATTTATTCCCCCCTCCCATTTATCCTATTGTGAATCTGAAGTGCTGTCTGAGTGTGATGTTGTCCTGCTGTGTTGTATGTTGCACCCTTAGTCCTGGAGGACGTCATTTCGTCTCACTGTGTGCTCTGATGTATATCGTTGAGATGACAAATACTGGGGCACCACTACTACTGCTACTACTACTGCGTGTACACAGAGCTGTGGTACTCCCAAGAGATGCTAGTCAAGCAGAGCGAGGCAGGGCTTACCAGGCAGACGTGGCCACGGTATTCAGACGAGACACTAGCGAGGCAGAGTGTGCCAGCACTTACCAGGTAGACTGGGTAGTAGTACTCAAGATGCTATCGAGACACTGCGGGGTGGGACTTACCAAGCAGACTGGGCAGTGGTACTCAGACAAGACGATAGTGGGGCAGAACAGAGTGTAGTTTACCAGGCGGACTGGGCCGTGGTAGTTAGACAAGATACTAGCAAGGCAGAGCAGGGCAGGGCTTACCGGACAGTTGCGCAGGTCGCCCATGGTGCTGGCATTGCGAAGCAACTCCCCAAACATGCTTGGTGTGGGCTTCTCCCGGGACTCCAGCATGTGCACAGCCTGGTTGCTGTGGAGTATGGGTGGGAAAGTGAGACACAGCAGCATGTTTGGCAGCAGCAGCCGGCTATGCGTCAAAAGCACAGAGACTGCAGCTCACTAATTACATTTTACCAGCCTAGGAAACGACCACACATCTCTATGGCCTGAATTATATGCCATCAACTTCCATTAGCACAGGATGAAAATTGGGTGGCTGTGGGGTGGCAGGGTGCCCATCCTCCCTGCATCCTCCCACATCCGGGACCAAACAGGACCTGGTGCTACTGTGGGATCCGGGATGAGAGGGCCACAGGTTCCCCTGAGTACAGATGCTGGAGATGGACAGGGGTGGCACACAGCCCAGCCCGGCCCCCTCGCCTACCCCCCTTGGACAGCCACACTCAGCTCCTCAACTTGGCCTATGTCTCAAACTGCTTATGGGGAATGTTTGTTACAGTCCTGCAGAGCACAGGGCTAGCGATTAGGAGGAGGAATGGACAATACCTAACAGCTAAGGGTACAGCAGATTAGCATCCTGATATCTGTGAACCTTCACCTCTGGCGAGTGATTCGAGCCCCTCACTTTCCAGCTGCGATGCTCGATGAATATGCACCTTCTACCTGTAGGCCCCCGCCTCCCCGCCCTGCAGTGCTGCCCCACCCTGCAGCTCACCAGAGGGAAGTGGTGGATATATAATGGACCATCTGGATGAATGGCAGTGGGTCCGACGTGGCTCCACAGCTGTTGCAAACACACTGAAAAAAGAGGTTTGGGAGAAAGGTGAGGAACCGCTGACTAGCAATGGCTTGCATGCTGATGATTATCTTTTAATGTTTACTCTTCAGTGTACCATGACATATTGGATCTCTGCAAGTTATAAACGGTTGTGGTCAACGCGCTGGTGACCACAATTCTGAAAAGGTTTGGGAGTGAGAAGCAGTGACCATTAGCAGTGACCCTGCATCCCAAAGTAGCCAAGATGGCTGGAGAAGTCCCACCTACCTGCTCAAAGAGCGTCATGGCGAATTTCTGGTGTGGAATGCAGTGCTTGGAAGTGCAGATATCTTCCTTGGTCTCGTCTGCGATGTGGAAGTGAATCCGCATCAGAAGATTCTCCTACCAGGCCGACACCGTGAGCACATATTAGCAATACAAAATTGTATGTGTGTGTATGTGGTGGGGGGGGGTTGTTTTGGCAAACAAGGCACATTAGAGATGCCAGAAAAACGACACAGCCGGCAACTTCTTGAACATTCCTACTCCCAGCAGAATCCATCGGCTGCTCAGTGAGTCCAACAGATCTGGGGGATTCTGAACAAGGCGCTCGGTAGGCACTGCCAAACTCGCTTAGCAAACAGCCTTTCAAAGCCTTATGGAAACTTATTGCCGCATGGATCTCAACAAACATGGAGATGCAAACATGGCCACACTCAGATCACTGTCACTGGGACTCAGGTAGACAGGTAGACACATTGTGGGCAGATGCTGAGTGGGCATTTTTCCCAGCCAGCACTCCCTAAACAATCCAATTGCATTAAAGGTGTGACTACTAGATGTGGGTGATATAGACTCAAAATGTTATGACAATATTTCAAGCAAATTTGCAATAATGGTATTCATGACGATATATAAAAAAAAAAAAACATTTTATCAGTACCAGGGAGCAGCATTTATAAGTGCAAAGAAAATGAAGGGCATTTTCCATCCTTCTTTTCCAATGAGCATACTTCTAATTCGAAGTATGAATCTACTGCCACAAGGTGCCAGCAGCAGTATTACAGTGCAATAGTAGTGACTCAGCATTATATACAGTGACAAAGTCAAATGTAAGCACAAAAGTAGCCTAGGTACTGCTTTCCCAGGCCATCCTAAGTAAAATATAACTGCCAAACACTTTAGTTTAACAATAACTAAAGTAACTTCAGAAGCCTGCAGAGAAGTGAGAGAATGTGCAATATTAAAATTGGATCTCTGAAAAATGTTAAGTGTAAGACACCCTTGCTCTGACATCATGACAGAGCGTGAAACTCGCTGTTCTCTCATCAACTGGTCAGTGAGCTTCTTCATCTGACGCAAACAGCCAATCATAGGACTCAAAGTGACCAATCAAAGAAGAGGAGAAAACAGCCACTTTTCTACCTCCAAAGTCTTAAAATTCAACCCGTCGAGTGAACAAGTGCTGTGCAGACACAAGCATATAGAGGGGGTCTAGTAAGTGAGTGAACAAGTGTTGTGCAGACAAGAGCATGTTGAGGGTCAAGCAAACGAGTATTGAGCAGATACGAAGGGCGATGTGTGTAGAAAGGATTGAATGAGCTTGTAAAAGGGAATGTAAAAGCATTGCGTTGCTATGTCTTAGATACAACAAATAACCTAATATTCCTTAAAAGGATGCTGTCATCTCAATTGCGGGTTGAGTAAGCAGGGGGACTCACAAAGCATTCGGCTGCATCATCCATGATCCCCAGCTGGAAGCGCTGCTCATCCTGGAATGTCTTGGCCAGGGCGCTGCGCAGCACATCCGACGGCAGAACCTTCTCGCTGCTGTACTGGAACTGTGCAAAGATGCTCTGCAAGGACAACGGGGGTGGGAAGGTGGAGTGACTGTGCATGCTTGATTCATCACAAACATTTTGTAGTGACATTGTAACAGAACCAATATACAAGGCTGACAGAAAGGCCGTGAATCGGCAAGAAAATTAAGACGTGTATTTACATTACAAATAGGGCTGCACGATATCATATCGCGATGTGCTCAGCGCATGTGCAATAATCACCTGGGGTCTCATGTATAACGGCGTGTGTAGAATTCACACTAAAACATGGTGTACGGATAAAACCAGAAATGTGTGTACGCCAAAAAAAATCCAGATGAATAAAACTGTGCGTAGGCAATAGACAATAGTACAGGCAAGCCACGATCTTGTGCCAGATTATGCAGCACGCTACATGTGTGCACAATGTGACACACTTCCTATGGACTATAGAGCAGCACTCCGCTGGTCTTGTCCAGCCAGTGCCAACGGCCCTTATGCTGCTCCATAGTCCACTCTACCAACGGCCGAGCCCGAAAACAAACGCCATTATAACATCACTCTTGTTCAGTCTGTGGGTTTGCTAGCGGGGTGAGAAGCCACGTCTTCAGTTGGTACCCACTGTCCCTAAGGAAATGTCAAATGGTTACATCATACACAACACATACAATTTTGATCCTAAAATATAAAATGTCTTCTTATCGAGAAGCCAGCCATCATGCACCACACCATTTTCAAGTTTCTTCCCAGCACTACTACTGAGAATAAACGATTAACGCATTTTCGCATCACAGATAGTTTGCACATTAATACAGTGAAAATTCTTTCCATTTACATACGCAAATTCATTCTCTGAAGACGCCTTTATAGTTATGTGCGTGCAGTCGATCGCTCCGATTATATTTGCAAATTTGGACATTGCTGCGAATTACACTTTGATGTTTACCCGTTCAACCACAGTGTAAGGAAAATTTATATCTGGATGACAAGTGGTTTATACCATCCCAAGTCTGCCTTTGTAAAGCTGGCCCCAATTCAGCACATAGCTCTTGGAAATCTAAGGCCGCTTTTACACAGCACGAAGTTCAGTACTTTTGGTACGGACTTTCGCTTTTCCATTGACTTCCAGTCGAGTACCAGTACCAAAAATTCAAGTACAGAAAGTGGCAAACCACTTGGTTATGCAAATAGCCAACTTTTGGTACTTTATTGAGGTACCGAAAGTACCAAAAGTACAGTACTTGCTGCAGTGGAAAAAACCCCTAAATTAAATTAGAAGCCAGTCATCATCATGAGCCAAGAGATCACTATGATCCCTAAATACGCGCTCTGTTCAAATTCTTCCATTTGTGATGCCTTCTAATAATGCAGGGGCAGCCATGGTGGTTGGAATATTTCGGACTTTCTCTGCACTGTTTTATTGATTATTGCGCATGCACCATAGAATTGCAAGTACAGAGCGATGTGATGTTGTGAAGCCCTAATTACAAATATCTATTTATGTCCAATGTGACGTACAATTAATGAAAGCTTTGAGTCAGAGAATGGCTACCCAGCACACCAAATTGGTACCGGCGCTGAATGCACATAATAACCCAAAGTGGGATATTTTGTACTGAATTCGAAAAATGGCTATAGAATATTATAGGGCATGTATATGATGTATATGATATTAATATCAACATTGCATGTTATTCACAGTGGGTCATTTGGGGCAGTGGTGGTGTAATGGTTAGGGAAGCAACTGTATAATTGAAAGGGTGCCGGTTCAAGTCCCTGACCTGCAAGTACTACTGAGGTACCCTGCGCAAGGTACCATTCCCAAGCACTGCTCCCCGAGAGCTGAATTAGCTGCCCCCTGCTGTGTTACAATGTCACATGGGTTTAATACAGGTGACACAATTTGTTTTTGTGTGCTGTGGTATGTAATCAATGACAATTTTTCACCTGCAATTCTCCGCTAATTTTTACATAACTAGTCAACTAGAAAATAGGCTTTTTCTTACTTGCAATTCTGTATGGACATCATAGTGCAGGGAGTTTACATTTTTACTCTGTCATAAGAAATAACTTATCATAGTTTGCAATTTTAATGATTATTCCTATTCAACTTATTCAAGTCTATGTTTAAAAATCAGTTTAAAGTTTACCTCTGCTGTGTTTGCATGAGCGTTGCATGCAAATCACTCCTATATGGGTTTGTGAGAACTTAGATGCTGAGCAAAGCCACCCCGGACGATAAGCCATATGTCAAAGTGGAGTCAGCAGTCTGACTGCTCATGGGAATCCATACAGTAAGTTCCCACATGCTCTAAGTGCTGTAAAGCTGGGGGGAAGTGGAAAGCACAAGCCAGGACTGCTGGTGGTGGCTTTGGGCTCCACAAGGAGAGGCCATGGCTCACAGCGTGACGTCCATGCCTGGTTACCTTGCTTTCTGCCACAAAGCCAACCCCTGTGAGCACAACTGAATTTATTCACAGCATCTTTGTGACAGACTGAAGCTGACAGCAGTTGGAAAGCAACTTCATTACAGAACCAGGTCTGTCTACTGTGGACAGCTTTCAGAACCTTAGCCCACACACATACTTGCACACACCGCCCAGAGTGCAAGCCTTTAATCCTCTGATCCAAACTCAGAGTCTCAGGCCGTAATTCTATCTCATGTATTTCACCCTGCTCAGTTTCATGAGGGTGTGAAAATGCACGCTTCGCCCAGGAATTCACACACATTGGAGGCAAAAGACATGCCTCACTGGCATGAGAACTCCCACGATTCCCCCTGAGCTATGGGTAAAAGTATGTTGCTCCAGGCCAGGGCTGCTTACAAGACAAATGTATTACATAACATACCCTAGGGGGTTACCTATGTGGCACTCAAAGTCTCCCTTTCCCCTGTCCTTCTCTATGTGCCGCAGGAAAGGATCATACCAGGAAGTCCTCCTGCATTAGCCAACTCTTCACTACCACTATCTCCTCTGGGTCAGGGGCTGCTGCTGACTAGGGAGGTCTGGTAACATTCAGCAGGAGAAATGTTTTCTGTTAATACATAGCACGTGGATCGCAGCATGGTACTGAACCCAGAAAGATCCAGCCAAGCCAGAAAGCAAGAGAATCCGTCACTGAGATATTAATTATTCGCCTCTTCCAACAAATTAGCGGAGCTTCCATCTGTTTGCTTCCTCACATAAGCAGCACGTCCTCACAGGGAATGCCGTGCTGTTGCGTTTATGCTGTGCGGACTAGTCACCAGCTCCATGAAGTCACTGGAGAGACTCAATGAGGACACGGTGAGGACCAGTGGCTGTGGTTGCGGTCAAGACCAACCAACTGGTGGACTTGGCACCAACCAGTACTGACAACCCTAAGAAGCCAGTCAGCTGTCAACTTCAAGAGACAAATCATGTGCCAAGTGACTCCAAAGTGGCGCCCACAACAAGCAGAAGGGCCATGAGCGATGAACTACATCTTGCGATGGCAACACTTAATATGCTTCCTGGAGAATGGTGTAAAGTGTCCATAGCAGCTGATGCATATTGGTTCATTTTATTGGATGTACACTTTGGAAATGGACACAAATAGACCTTTTTCACAAAAACTGGAAATGCGTCAGTGACGGGTAAATCAATTTCCATTTTGTGCTTTATCGCCGGAAAATGGATTTCGGTAATATTAAAGTGTTTTCCATGAGTTCGGAAGTTCACCATTGCCAATGTAGTGAAGATTGTGGAATCAAAAAGACCTTTCTCACAACGGATCCATCCACAGAGTTTTTGTCAAAGCAGTGCATCGAAACTTCCTATTTTCGCATTATTAGAATTTAGTGCTGTTGCCTACTATATTTTACCATTAGTAATACGTGTTCTAAATAATTTAAGTTACAGTGAGTATGAGCTAACTGAGGTCAATTTATGTAATATGTCGTGCATGAATGTAACCAATTAGCGATCTAGTATGAGGGGTTACACATCAAGAGAGTTTACTGATTAGCAGCTTTTCCTTTATAAGTAATTTAGCACTTTTGTGGATTCAATTCTCCACATGTAAATTCTCCATTTCAAGTTATCAGATGTCATAACCCAAGCTACCTTTAACCTGTTTTGTGCAGTGTCAAATGTAGCAAACAAGGAAGTGTAAGTGCAGGCAAGATGCTACAGGCGAATATGAAAGAACGAGGAGTTTCATACAACATTATGTTCCGAAAGTTTGTCTGTGACTCAATTTCATATTCTATCAATTTGTTCCACTGTAGTTGTAGTTTTTGTGTATTCCCTTTGTTCAGTTCCATGTATGTAAATTTTTTCTACTTACTTGTGAAACGTAAGCTTTTTTAGTAAAATAAACATTAGGGCTGTAACCGTTCACATATTCATCATGTATCATTCGGTGCATTGTTTTCGGTTATGCACATACAATGAAACGAATTAAATAAATGCCTTTATTGACTGGCAGAACTTACATTCACAACTACATGTTCAACACGGAAAACGTTTTGCTAATTGTGGCTTGAGTTGGTGAATTGGTTATGGCTAGTACTGGTTATAGTGAGTTATAACTGCCAGTCTTGGAACATTTTGGTTTGCGTACGGTATGGTAGCACTGGATTGAGAGTAGTTGATAATAGCAGTGTAAAGGAGAGTTTGATATTGGGGGGCACAACTTAATTTATTGATAAGTTGATGGATGATAAGAGCACAACACTGTCTGTCAGCTCTGTTATGATGAATTTGAATTTCTAATGCAATTAGCATCTTCCTCTGCCTTTTGGGTGCTACTGCAGGTGCCTTTGATGGTGCAAAACGTTTCGTCAATATTGTTGGGTTTGTTGGGGATAAAACTTACAAATATACAGTACAGTACTTCAGAGTCACACTGCTAGCGATCGAAGGTTTATGTGAATTTGACAAGCTTAACGCATTCTGTACTGTATGGGAGACACGGCGCTGTATCATTTTCACTGTCTCAAACAACTTTTTAATGAATATACAGTACTGTATATACTTTAATGAGCACAGTACTGTATTTGGAAAAACCGCAATAGAGTGAAGCCGCGAAAGTCGAACCGCGAAGTGGCGAAAGACAACTGTATATCCTTTACAAAGAAATCAAAGGGATGCCAAAGGGGTAGCAGCAAAGCGCCAATTGTGTTTGTCAAATATCATAAAAGAGGGAAGAGAGGAGAAGTAAACTCATTACACACATGCAGAGGCATATATGTCTCTGCGGATAAATTATCATCATTCAAAACCTGTTTGTTCCATGATTGTTCTTTTTTTATTCAAATAACTAGTCATGAGAGCGGACAAAGTGAATAAAGGAAGGAATTTGATTTCACTTGGAGTATAATTTCAGATTGCCCATCGGGCTGGGTGGTATTATATTTTGATAGCCCAAAGGGAAAAGTTAATAACCCTGGAACGTCAGACTACGAACAGTTCGTCAATGGCTGACACACATGAACATCTCTAAGAGAAATATAAAATATAAAATGTATGTTTTGGCATCTTTATCCTATTGCCCATCTTGTTTTTCATGAAGGTTAGACAGATCACTGGTACCCTGTGGTCCGTGCAACCTTTCCTGTTCCCTCACTTTCCGAAAGAGCTGTACCTTAAGAGCACAGAAGATGCAGGAGTCCTCCATGCACCTGTGGGTACTCAGCTGGCGGAAGCTCCTGCGAAAGATGTCAAGATGCCAGAGGACCTGTGGGGGGACAGCTGTTAGCTTCTGTGATCTCAAGAGCAACTCATAGCACCTCACTGGATTTTTCCGACTGAATTCACCAGAACAGAGATTCATGCACGTCCTCCCACACCCTGGTGCCAGTGCCCCTAGGTCTGCAACCACAGGGCTCAGCCTGCTCTTACCCTTTTTAATAAATTATTTAATAATTCAAAGTAAGGCTGGGCGATATGGCCAAACGTCACTGTATTTTTGGTTAGAATCATAATCCACTATATAGATGTTTTTGTTTACAAAACAACTAAATTGTATGTACTCCATATTATTCTTCAAATGTGCAATATAAATAGACCTTAAGTCAATCAGTGCGACTGGTAGACTTAATCAGCGCAATTTGTAAATACAGCAAGTACAATTTTGTAAAGGTATTGGTAACATTTTATTACTATTCGTTTAGTTTTTTATTTTTATTTTATTGTCTTTAACTCTTATGCCTCACACTGAGTCGACTGCACCTTCAATTTTGTTGTTCCTTCATCACTGACCATTTCTGGGGCCTCAGGGGTTAATTGAGACAACCTTCCAAGAACTTGTACCACCCTGCCCTAATGGTCCTGCATGCCAAAGAGCTGCAAATGACATAAATGCAACAGCTCCAGATCCTGAAGCAAACATGGGGTTTTGTAAGTACTAGCCTATCAGGCGATTTGAACATGATAACCCAGGCAGTTTCTTAAAACATTATTCCGATTCCGGTTTTTGCAAGGGAACATGTAATGCTGTAGTGGCCATGTGAAAATCATCAGCTAAGTGAACGAGTGTTAAAGACCCTATCTTGTCCACTGTACTGATGCTGCTATCCTCCCTGTCTGTGGCTCTCCTTTTCTACAGTGTCTTTGCTGTACTTGCCAGTCCCTAGCTGAAAAGTGCTAAAAGGAATAAATGGGTGCAATAAACAGAACAGATGCAGGATGGAGGGACAAACTGATGATTCAACAAAATGTTAAATTTGCAGCCTCATGCCAGAGAAAGGACAGAGCTGAAGGCAGGCTTAATGATGGGATAGCAGCATAATGAGAGAGAGAGCCATGATGAGTTTCCAGGTAATGAACAAGCTGTGAATCTCTCTCTGCAGCAATGCTGGCACAAAGTTAGCCTCAGCAAAATTCTGCCCAGCTGCATTGTCAATACTAAGACTGCGACATGGGCCTGAGCCTGATTTACCATCATTGCCAGCACAGTGTAACAATGGTCTACACTGTTGGATGGGGGAAGGGGTGTCAGTAACTTCCACAAGCGGCTCAGAAACATACGATTTAGGGTTTAAGGCGCCTACGTCATGTGGATGTTTATAAAAATAAGTTTATAACCCTATATACCTGCGATATGTGTCTGTGTCACTACAGTTTTATTTTTTTTTTTTTAGATTTTATATTATTTGCAAATTTCACTTGAAATCCAGTTTAATTTTACTTTTCAGTGATTTCATTCATACATTGTATTTTAAAGATCAGGGTCAATGACAAATAAGGGTTGACAAGATGAGCAATACACAAGTCTGTTATAACGTACATTTTGTATTCATGTTGGTTTCATGTCATTTGAAATTTCCATCATTTGTTATAAAAGGTAAGACTACCTGAAAACGTGTAACTGAAGAAGAATGAGAAATATTAAATATTTTCTAAATCAGGGGTGCCCAGAATCCAACAGTTTGCAGATTTCCCAACTCAGACACACCAATTAAAGCTGGTGATTAGATGATGTGTTTGAGCAGGGAAATCTGCAAACTGTGTTGGGTTCTGGCCCTCCAGGACTGGAGCTGGGCACCCCTGTTCTAAATAATCTTCAACAAATTACATAAAAATTGTTAAAAAATGTTATCTTCTTGTAAATAATCATATTTTATGAAAAAACGCAGGTTACACCACTTGATCATGTTGCTTATACGGTCAAAGGCCTCTGTTTGGTGAAGAAAATTACATTGAAAATCAAGCATGATAGTCAAAAATGTCAGATGTTGTTTTACTTCAATATATAAAAAAACAATAACAAATGTGATGTCACGTCTTCTATTGTGATTTCATTCATCCATCCGTCCATCCATTTTCTGCCACCTATCTGGGGTTTGGTCGTGGAGGCAATGGTGTGAACAGAGATGCCCAGACCTGCCTGACCAAGACAGAGCAGTACAGCACCCGAATAACTGCCGACGTAGCACCAATCAATCTCCCACTCCCTTCTTCTCTCATTAGTAAACAAGGATGGGCAATCCACCCTTTTCCAGTTGAGAATCATGACCTCAGTCATAATTTCAGTTAAGAAAAATATCTAGCAACAATGAATCAGGGTAAAAATATGTCTGTCTTATACCATGTAGCATTCACTCGTGCTTTGTAACGAGCCACTATTTCCTTGCTTGAAAGTGGCATCTATGAGGAGAAAAAAAGGCTCAATAATTTAATTAATAAATTGAATAAACTGTATGAACAGATGCAAATTTTAATCTTTGAGTAACATTGGTCCTATCACTGAATTATTGGAGTTTTAGAACTGCTGTGCATGTTCAACAGTCACTGGTCACCCACTTGATTCTGCTACATTATGAAATTACATAAATATATTACATCACATCACGTATTGCTTAAATTTGTATATAAATGCAATACACATACGGACTGAGGATAAACATTTCTAAAACACCAAGGTCATGCAACATGGTTTTATCATAGCCCCACAGAGCTTTATAATAAAGTTATTGATAAATCACCACTATTCCCGAAACTATAACATTGAACACTTGAAAACAGTTCTATATTGTAAGTTCATATCATATTTAATAAGCATAATGAACTACTGATATTTCACTAAACTGGCCTCTAACAGAAAGGCTTGTAGTAGGAGCCAAATGGTGTAACTGGTTTCAATTTAAAATAATACACTCACCTAAAGGATTATTAGGAACACCATACTAATACAGTGTTTGACCCCCTTTCGCCTTCAGAACTGCCTT
>JAODKM010000058.1:18756446-18770295 GCA_026780845.1 Petrocephalus sullivani
GCCTCCGAGGACTCGCGGAGCCCGTGCGGGATCCCTAGGGGACAGCAGGGGAACACAGACGAGTGACGGTAACAAGATGGACGGACAATACCTCGCGCTGGGGGAGCGTTGTGGGGCGCCTTAAAAGGGGTCGGGCTTAGGTGCGGCTTGTTCCCCCTGACGAGCGGGCGGTTGCACGAGGGGGAGGGGGTGACATTTTTAATGGCAAAAAACAAGAGATTTTGGAAACAAACATATGTTTAAATGGACAATTAGTTTTACTAGGCATAAAAATTGTGTAAAAAAAAGTGGCATTTTTCCGGTATTCTTTTCTTGTTTTCTAGTGAACTATAAGATACAGGAACATGAAATTAAGTATGTAATGGGAGTAGTGCTTGTGATGTTAGCGAAAAAAAAATCAAATTAATTAGTTAATAAGAAATTTAATAATCATCATTTCGGGAGCGCCGCATAAGAGTGAACAGGTTAATGCAACCAAACTAGCTTCACTACCTCTGTTTTCTTCCGATGAAGAACAAAAAATATCGAACGTTTTATCGAACACATTTTTTATTGATATCGATCACGTGTCTATCGCGATACATATCGTTATCGTTTTATCGCCCAGCCCTAGTATAGCCTACCCAATCCGTTCCTACCAGGAGCGGTGTATAGTGTACATGTGCACATACAGGTGTCAGTCACATAATTAACATCATGTCTGTGTTCCGTACCCGGGCACAGTTAACGATCACACTAGACACATATAGTGCCCGAGTACAACTAACCATGCTCTGTCCTACCTCATTTGGCAGGCCAGGGTACAGTTAAATGTACCATGCTTGAGCATGGTATGGAGCGATCATAGTAGTCAAATGAACTGGACTATAGGGGTCAAACATGCTCAGGCACAGAATGGATCAGCTAGTGTGAGTTCACCCTTACAGAGGAGTAGAGGCATGAAGTTCCAGCGCCTCCACTTCCCTTCACTAGCGGAGTCCCTCTTTGGCACACTACTCAAAAGATCAACAATTAGAATTTCAAAAATGGAGATATGCACAGATATTTGTCTTTGAGGGAGAACTACGGACAGATGCTGGGAAATCCAGGGGAAGTAATGGTGTTATTCATCTCCAACAACCTAAAGTGACACGGGATACAGTGGAAAGAAGGGTGACTTCAATGTAACAGGCATATGAGAAACTGGGCCATGAGCCACAGAATAAGAGTCGTACAGCAAGATGGTTACCCAAAGGAATTAAATGCCCACAGCTCCTGGATCAGACACTATGTATTCATCAACTTTGTGACACAGAGTATACCGGATTCTCTAATGTTTTTAAACATCTACACCAAAACAAAGTCCATGAAACAAACAGAATTTGGAATCAACAATGATTAACTCTTTATAAATTCAATTACTCACCAGAAAGTTCAGGAAAATATCTTTTTTTTTTGCGTATTTGAAGGATTCTGGTTGAAATTCACAAACAAATGAAAACATCTGGAACAACTGACGCCCCGTATCATTCTTTAACATGTCACATTAGGAAATGTAATTCATATATATGATATGCAGTTAGGGATATATTGTGTTATGGTCTTCACCCATATGTGTCTTGTAAATACTACTGACAGGCTCATATTTAATTATGGTACTACTGATAAGTTCCTAATACCACAACGTGAGTTGTTTCACACTTAGAAGTTAAATAAATATTCGTATATTTACTGGTGTAAATTAGCAATTATTCCATCTAGACAGATAGGAAATTGACAGCTATTTCAAGATCAGTGCCTTACAAAACGTTACCTAATAATTAAGATAGAAAACAAAAAGACAACGTTCTGTAAACCGAAATAACACTGAAGCAAGCACGTGAATGCAGATAATTTGCCCAAACTGATACGGGAGGCTAAGAATTTCAAATGCAGTTGTTTTAAGGCTTGCTCCCTTATTATGAATATATCACCACAACACGTTCAGTCAGGGGGTATCCGACTACCAGCATTTAAATGGGCGGCAAGATAGCATCAGCCCATGGAAAATAAGTATTTTACCTAAGAAAAATATGTGGGTCACAATTACTGCTTATGTATGCAGAAACATTACAAAACGACCCCCCAAACACACACTGAAAAACAAACACGGCACCGCGTGCGGAGATCTGCATTTTTATAAAATCTCTAACTTTGAATAACAAATAGACAGCAGTTACTACGTATCACATTTTGCTACCCGGATGGCATATTCAACTTAAAATTTAAACGCAAGAATATATCTTCCCAAAAATGAACTATATGATCATTATTATTATAATACTTTTTTTTTTTTACATTCGCCGCATCTTGAGCAAATGAGTTCCCAAGTCCGCGACTATTTAGCTAACGGTACACTTACTGCTATCATGTGGTACATCCAGTCGCGGTTCACCCAGTTCCAAAAAAGTACACCTTTCTCTTCATGCTTACCCGCCGTCGTACACGCTGCGATCATTTCATGTGATCAGCCGGCTAACGCACTTTTCCTTCATATACGAAAGGGCATCCGCATCAGTGCCGCCTCATACCTAAAGTTACGAAGTGTTTGCATCAGCTTTCGCGTCCCAGCTCCGGAACAAAACAGCCCCAAAGTAATTACTAGGCGCACTGAAGCCATAATAATGCCTACTGGGGAGGGAGCGAGAGGGCACTGGGCCGGGCTTGGCTGGGGGAGGGGCGGCGCCGTTACCTGCAGCCCCAAACAATGCCGGCACACGCAGACGGGGTCGGAATTAAGGCGACCACGGAGAGTGACCGGGGGCTCACACCGGCCTCCCTGGGGGCTGGACTTCTCGGCAAACGGTTATAAGGCTGACATGTAAACTATGCGCCCTCCCTTCGCACTCTCTACCTGCAGTCCCTCAGCTGCTTGCAAAACGGTGTTTTACACAATCCCCGTTAAATATAGCGCTGTAGCCCTTCACAAAACTAGCTATTACATTGTCCAGCTGGCTTAATGTCTACCCTGGCACCGCTGCAGGAACAGGCGTCTGCGCTTCTTCTTGTCGTTGTTGGAATACATGGAAGTTCGAGCGGTTTCATAAAAAAAAATGTACGGGCAGAGAACCTTGGGGTCCGACACTCACCATTAACATAAATTAAACGCATACCATCACAGCCCTGTTAGATAATGCTTATCCAAATTGTATTTCATAAGCAGCTGCTTGTGACTTACGACCAAAACCGAGAAGCCACGGCAAAACAATGAATCACGCGCACTACGAGTTGTCCGAAATATTCACGCAGGGGTTACGCACTTTGCGTAAACTCAGGCAGCCTTCTACCCATTCACTCTACGCAACGAACGCCGTAGGTACTCGTCCACTCCCCTAAGTCAAATTGTAACCTAAAACAGGAAGTTGTTACTGCTTGTATCTCGTAATATGTAATCGGCGCAGGGACCACTGTCATGCGATTAATTCCCAGGAAAATTAATAAATTAAAGGTAGAAAAAACCTGAATGTGACCAGTGATGCATAAGGCTTTGCACACACCCAGCACTTGAAACATTTAGTGTGTAGACTCACCGCTCAAAGGCATGACTAATACAATTATTATCCTATGTACATAAGGACTACACTATGTACTTAATGACTTCCCAAATAACAACAAGACAGTCAGGGCAATTAACATGGGTGTTTCATGGCCTACAGATTTGAATGGCAAAAGACTTGTGGTCAGCAATATTAAAAAGGTTCTGAAATCATCCTTCTCCTGATAGTCATCTGTTTGCTTAGCAATGGGGTGACAATGACAGGAAGGCTAAGTGTTAACAGTGGTTTCCATGCTCACGTTGCACTGTACCTGCGTAGAGGAGACCAGGGTGGAAAGTGCTCTGGACTGCTTCTCCCTACAGCTATTAAGTGTCACGGTGATGTTCTGCACTTCAGTTTGGTGCTGTGCCAGCAGAGAGGTCTACTCATAGATGAGCTTTGTGCCCCAGGTGTCTTTAGTAAAATTAAATATCCCAGCTGGGGCTGTGAACCTGCACTCCACCGCCCAGGGCACTTCTGCTCTTATGCTGCACTGTGAGAGGAACATGAGAAACCATAGAAGTGTGTTCTCAACATTCAGAATAGCGACAGGGAAGCCCAAAAAGAAAGGCTGGCAGTGGGAAAAAAGAGCAGTGTGGTTCTCCTTTACTGGCCGACCTTTAATAATCTGCACCACTGAAGGTATATCATTAGTGCATAACCAAGCGGAGTGGGTTCAGGTGAAGTGCCCGTCTCTGGGCAGCGTGGAGGTGATTTCAGAAGCTTTTATTCAAAACCATGAAAACCAATGGAGAGGCACTGAGGCAGGGAGGGTGAGAAATACCACTACAATTACAGGACCTTGTTACATAGGTGCCATTTTCAAGGCATTGGTGTTACTAAGGACTAACTAGCACAAGCAAGCATGTCCCCAAAGTAATGCATTGCTGAGAAAGTGGTTCCTATGTCCCAGCAGCCAACACACAAGAAAACTTTATACTGGTAGCTCTATATTATATATATATATATATATGTGTGTGTGTATAAATAAAACATCTAGAACTTGGAGAAACTATGGAGAAAGGACAATCTTCAACAAGCGGAGAAAATAACTTTGAAAAACATGCTCTACAGAAAGCAACACCAAGAGGTACATTGTGGAACAGCCCTGCCCCCCACAGCAGAGCAATCTTTCAAGTGGGGGGGGGGGGGGGTAATAATCATGCCCTGGGAAATTCACACAGCATAACCCCAAGAGCTCTGTAGCGCCAAATCTGACTGCTGCCATAAAATAAATAATCAGTAACACTGGATCATCAATGAAGTGCAAAATAAGTGTGAAATGTATGAATACTGGAAACCGAGACCAGAAACACATGGAAAAGTGACTTGCTCTTTGGTTAAGTCATTTTTTATTACTATTTTAATCAGTGGGTGAAAACAGGTAGTGAAAACACTCCACAATAATCCATTCATCTGAAAAGGCAAGTGCTAATGTTTCGATAGAAAGGGCTCACCACTAGCAATGATGTTGCTGAGCATCTGTCATTCTGTCCCAAAAGGCAGAGGGATCCACATCCAAACACTTGGCAAATCTCCATTATTTTTACCTTATTGATATAAATGTGGTGGTCAGAGTCAAAGGATTATTAATTAGCTACCAGATGAAGATGCATTGTTTTAAAATGTAGTTGATTAAATGCTTTTGAAGCCCTATTACCAAAAGAACTCTAAAATGCTACAGCCAAGGTAAAGTGGTGCTATGCATCCATTCAGCTGTACAGCACAACTCCTGATTACTAAAGCAGGTATAGGGCATTCATTAAATATTTCCCTTCATTTTTCAGAAAATTCTTCCAGTTCAAATTGTGAATCAAATAAGATTAGATTAGTAATTGTGAAAATTTACCCAGCCTCATGGTTAAAAAAGTGAATTTTTTTTTTTATTATTATTTTTTTAAATAAAAATACAATTTAAATAAGCAGCATGAATGATATTGACGCTTAGGCAAAATATGGGCTCTTGTGCTGTGTCCCCAAGACATGCAACACCACGTCAGCAGCTGCAGCATTCCTGCAATGTCCCTCATCTCTCACGGTCTGACCCAGTTGGTCTCTCAGCGGCCTGGATCTGCGCCAGATCCCAGGACAGCGAAGTGTGATGTACATGTGTGGATCACTTAGGCTTCGTGTCAGCAGAGCTACCTAGACAAGTTCAAATTATTGATCAGTTATCATTTTCCCTGCAGGGTCTTTAGGGGAACAACCATGATGAAATGGGTAATAGCTTCTGCGGATTATTCCGGAGAGGAAGGGGGGAGGGCAGGCCAATATGAATGAAATGAGATGCATCAGGCACAGCAGAAAAATCCCTGGTGCATAATGTCTGCATAGTGAATGTTTTGATTGGGAAGAAGACCCAAACATACCCTTGAAAATTGGAGCAGGCGCAGTTGTGACATGTGCGGGCCACATGTTAGGCCTTGGAACTGACAAGAGAGGGATGTACGTTATCAGCGCTCCTGGTACAGAGGAGGGGAGGACAGGCTCAGAGACAGGAGGTTGGTCTCACAGGGACCCTCCCCAGTGATGTAGGAGTTTACCAGCAGCCTGGTATCCCTCAAACGCCAAATCCTTGAGACACCACACTGAAGTAAAAGGCAGACTGCACAATGACGCCTCAACAAATAGCTCAGATTCACATGATTGTGTCCTTTTCATGAGCCCCGCCCACTCCCGGACATCACAATTCATCCCAGCGCGTGACGGTGGCTAAACACATAAACCACAGGCCCAGGGCTATTCACCGAGCCTACTTCTGGCACAGGGGCAGGCAGACGGACCTGCTCTGATCACCCCAGTATTTCAACATCATCCAAAATATTATCAGATCTTTTTATGCTTTCTGAGTATTGCCTAGACTTAGCCAAACGCACTTAAGTCACACACTGAATTTAGTGGTCTGATTAAAACACAGCTCACATGCTCAAGATACCCCAAGTACTACTGACAGCAGTATGGTAGTTAATATAATTCAAAACTATTAGCAGTATTATTATTACAGTTAAAACAGTAAAAGCCAGTCATTTCCTAGTTGTAAAGGATTGAAAATAACACACCTCCCATATTTCTACATGGTAATAATAATAATAATAAAAATAATAATGATGATGATAACACATTACATGCAATGCTGCTGTTCGGTGTTAATGTTATAAGTATTTTTATATCCTCCAGACAGTACATATGTAAAACACTTCACCTGATGTGCCTTCAGTTCCAGGACCAGAGAGGAGCAGGAAATACAAAATTAAAGTCACAGGCTTTGAAAACAGCTGTCGCTCACGGCAAAGTCCACCTGTCAAGAGAGTTGGCTTTCGATTGGCAAAAGGGTCGCTGATGAACTGATAGTCCTCAGACCCACCAGCTGTAGTATGAGCTGTCGTTCTTGCCAGGTGAGCCTAAAGCAATGACATCACCCCTTTCAGCACACACCTGTTTCCTGGGGAAACCACGCCCCGTTAGCAGTGTCCTTCTATACTTTTAAAGAGACAGGCGCAACCGCATTTATTCACTTAGTCACGTTCCACAGATTACCCTTGTTGTCAATATGTATCCACAGAAATATTTTTGATTGTTCTGATAAACCTTTTTTAAAATGGTAGTAGTATTGGTTTTATAGCCATAACAACATCTCCTTCAGGTCACACAAATCCACAGATTATCATTTCATATATGGCCTGGAAATTGTTACACTGATGTCCGTCTCTGAAGTTCAACCATTGGCAGAACTTGTGAGAGGAACTATTTGCACTTCGCAGATAATTAATTTAGAGAGGATGGCCTTGATGAAACATAGCTGACACGTAATCACTTTGGGGGGAAAAAAAATACAGATAGCAGCAATATCAGCTGAGTGGGGAAACACATACCAAACTGAAGGTAACATACTCAAATAAAAAACAAAATGTACTGTATCAGTCAATGCTTATCTATATCTGATGTGTTATTTCATACTTTCACACAGCCTGCTTGTCCTAAATGTCACTCTGTGGTAACTAGAGAAAGATCAGCATAAGAAAATGTACCTCAAAGATATTGGGCTATTTCTGCCATTTCACATCCACCTTACAAACTAAATTGTCAAATGCTGCGGGGGGTATATGCACTGCAAATGACTGTCACATGATCAAGTGATCACATGACTGACACTTGCCAAGAATTTAGCTCTCAAAAGGTGATGTTTATCATGTCTTGCTCAGTGTATTTTGAGCAAAACATACCTGGTAGTGATGATCGTGATGTTCAGTCTGCTGCTGTACTGCTTGGCTGAGCAGCAACTCAGCAGTGAGGGCGGAAGGAAGCGAACAGGAGATGGGGACACAAAACATGCAATTACTGCAAAGTTAATTAAGGGTTTTGTTAATCTGCCAACACAGAACACAGAAACCCCAGTGGAAGAGAAACCGGCAGAACCTTCTGGATGTTGCCTTTCTGCCCTGACCAGTTTGTGTTTTGACAATGATATCGTTAAATTCTGTTTTTTCCAAACATTTCTAGAGACAGTAGGAATGAAAGTTACTGAAAGAGGAGACCCAAGGTTAAAAGTGGATGTTCTCTGCAATGGGTGCTGACTCATTCAGAGGCTAGGTGAGAGGTTTATTTTGTTGTGAGATTAAAACCCTTTTGTTTGTCCTTCGTCGGTTGTTTGAATCGCGTAGCTACAAAACAAAAGTGTTGTTTTGGCTTGGATGAGTGCTCCTGGACACACCTGTTTTTGAGAGCTGCCCAATTAAACCCTATTGAGTCACCGTGTGTCTGGAGGCGGGAGACCAAGACGGGTGTGACGCTGCACGGGGCATAGCAACAGAGTACAAGCTGCATCCAGGCAAGCCAAGGCATCTCCTCAGTGACAAGTGAGAGAGGAACCTTATTATTGTTAGACAGGTTGTCAGAAGACTCCCTCTGGTCATCAGGTCCGGTTTAAGTATGAGGATAATGTGGCCACTCCAGATTCCAGCCTTTCCGTTCTTGAATCCACATCCCTTGCCCAGGCCTCAGGTTTACCCCCCCCCCCCCCATTTTTACACCTATTGTAAAGTAAAGTACCAAAGCTGCAAATAAGAGTGAAACACTTTCATAGAGTGTGAATTTTTATTATCCTTTAATAAAAAGCACACAAATTGCCAAAGCTATCTTGTCACAACCAGGAAGTTACCAGGAAGGTATCTTGTTACCACCATACCAGGAAGTGGGAGGGGGTGGTGACAGCAAGGGTCACGATGGCAATTTGTAAACATGTACGTGGGCAGACAACACCTAGCGAAATGCTTATCAGTAGGAGTTCCTGCTGCTCCCTAGTGAAACAGCCTGACACTCTCCCATTAATAAGGCAACCTCTGTTTGTTGCTCTAACTAGGGATGTAATGATACAAAATACTTAAAATGCATGCATGAGATATGCATGCACTTTCAGAGAAAGTGCTTATCAGAAAGTACCTCTCTGTATACATATAACAATAAACATTATTAGAGAGACAGTACAATTAATACCTGGTTCTGCAGCTGCACAGTACTTCTGCAGCCTAGGTCTAGGTGTCTGGATGAGGCAGGGTTCTGAATCTGGGGTCTACTGCAAAGCACTCCAATACGTAGTTGTATTCCCCAGTGTATCTGTCTGACAGGTTGCTGAGGATAGCTTTCTTCATGATGCTCACCATGGGGAGAGTCATCTTCATTGAGCGCCATGCTCTGCTCTAACATGCTTTAACTGTGCTTTAAGGGCACAGACACAGTTGGGCTTTTCCCCCCCATCACTCAGTGCAGTGATGGCTATCTTCAAAGGTTTAAGAAGTCTCACAATGTCTTCAGCATCACTGATGTCTTCAGCATCTGAGTTATCCAGTGTGTTAATTTCACAGGCATTTCGTCAGATGTCTGCGCTGAGGAGAACTGCTGTTCGTGATAATATTCAATCATATCCAAACTGCTGTTCCAAAGCATTGCAATGTCCATGATTACCTTGTGCTTGTTTACATCCTTGCTGAATAGAGCTTTCAGACGGGTGACGCGAGGAACACTTAAACCTGCTTGGATGGCAAAATTTAACACGTCGGCAAAAAACTTGATATGGGGTGCCAGCCCGGCCTCCCTCCCCAATGTCCATATTCCTTGTATTGTCCCTAACGACAGGAATTTCATGTTTATTCCTTTCCAGCTCCCATTCAGTCACTTTTTAGTACTTCAGCAATATTTGCTCCACTATACAAAAAGAGGGCGAGTTCGAAGAATTAATCTCACTATTTCCCACTCGTTGGTGATCTCATGAGCTGTGATGGTAATCTAACTTTGGGTCACCCTGGAGGTCCAGCTGTCTGTTGTGATGAATAGGCTATCTGCTTCTACCTTTGCCTTGATTTCCCTTAAAGCTCTGGCTTTTGCCATCTGGCTGAAGTGTGGACATGGTGGGATGCAGCTCCAAATATGCTTGTAAGCGTGGTTTGTCCTCTTAATTTTCACACAGGCGATGGTGAACTGGGCTCACTATGGTGCCTAGTGACATGCTGATGCTGTGCCATTTGTGCAGGTTATCAGCAATATTCACACGCTGTTTTTGTCTTGTCTGTGATTTTCTCACCATTTTCATTTGTGATCACAGGGAAGCCAAAATGCTGCCACACTGCTGACTTAAAACTGGGTGGTGAATCCTAAATTTCAAATTCACTCACCATGTCTCTCGTTCCATCATATGACGTCAAACCCATAGTGATGTCTGATATCAAACAGGTAGTGATGTCGAACAAGTTAAATGAAATGTAAATTATGCCAATTATTTGCCTGTTCTGTACAGTTTTCAATAAAGTTCTTCTAAAAAAATATGTAGATTACACCCTACGCTGTTTAAATAGCGATTAATCTTAAATCTGAACTGCTTTGAAACGTTACACTTTTATACCGATTTTATCTGATTCGTGATGCATCATTACATCCCTAGCTGTAACTCTCTCCAACTTTGAAATAATGAAATGTTGTGAAAATGCGCTATTCAAATAAAACTGAATTGAATTCAGTTCAATTCAATGCTTCACCACCCTACAGCGCCCCAATGAAGTGGGATGAACACAGTGCAGAGAAGGGCATGGCAGTCTACTGGGGCTGTGAGGGCCTGTGAATCTTGTGTGCGGTTTTTCCCAGTATATAAGGTATTTAAGTTCAAAACATTTCCTCTTCCTATTGAGTCCGAAAACTTCTCTCGAATGTGTCTGGTATCTTCAGGCACCACCTCCCAACCAGCAGGAGAGGTTTTCCACTTGCATTTTAGAGTTGTATGATTACCATGTTTAGCGGTTCACTTCCTGTGGGAGAGCCCAGTTTTGGATGGAATGGCACTGCCTGACCTAGAGGGTTCACACTACAGGGGAGACCTGAAATAACCAGATCAAGCTGACAGATATTAATCAAGGTGGGGTGAACTTTTATTGGGTAGGGAGGAAGCTCCATCAAATTCCCCCATGAACCACGTAATGAAACCCTCCATAAGGATTGCCCCATGACACACACCTCCACAGTGTGCCAAGACCAATGTGTGTTTGTTTTTATTTTAGAAGCCAGCCCTTTCTCCGCTATCCCTAAGCATGTCCAAATTCCCACCCTGCAAGTGAGCAGCTTCACGATCACCCACACTGATATTTTCAGAAGAACACCATTAAAACATCTTCAACTGTCAGAATGATTCCATTCCGTAGGTACTGGAGTTTCAGAGATGTCAAACCCAGAACCTGCATTCCAACCTACATTCAAATTTCTAATTCTACATTCAAACATTATATCGTAGTTCCAGCAGCAAAATGTCAAATGATTATTTTCAGCAACTGTAACCAAACATGGTTTATTGGTTTTAGATACATAAAGCTGAAACCTACACAACATCCAATACAATATCCAACATTCATTTGTAATGTTCTCATTCCAGTCAAAAAAGTTGTAGTCTGAAATATTTTAAAAGGGATGAAAAGTTCAGCTATATTGTACATCACAAATATTACAGGACAAATTGAAAAGTAATTTTTAAAAATACAAATATAGGAGTGGCTATAGTCAGGTGTTGTAGACTTTTGTAGTAAGCTACTGAATCTATACAGCTTAAACCATTTAATTCAGTTTCTTTACAAACGCATTAACAGGCAGAATGTGAACTCTGTGAGTTCTTGTGATTACAATTTTGTATTAGCATTTTGTAAAACTAAAGAGCTAAGTAACAGTATTATGAACAGTATTAGTATTAGTACTAAAATATCCATTGATCATGTAAAATATTCTGATCAGTAAAGGAACAGGATATTTGTTGGTAAACAAAAGAGGCCTGCTTACACTTTCAGGCTGTATCACGCATACTGTGAGTTAAACAGGGATGGGCGAGAGGTGCTTCCTGCAATCCAGTCGTCAATGGCATGTTTTTCACAGGGTGATCACAGAGGTAAATTTTCTCTTCTCACCCCCACAGATTAGAGACTGATGAATGAAAGTAGACTGTGAGTCTAGACAGCCCTACCTGGAACAATGTGGGGAAGCCACTGTGTTAGTTGAGGAACTTGTGCAAGAGGCCAAATCCACAGGAGTTCACAGCTCGTGACGCCCTCCCCCCACCATTAATCCGACTGGCTCCATCTCTGCAGCCCCCACACAGCAGACTGATCTGAAGCAAGCGGCTGCTCCCGTCAGTGAAAAGAGGGGAGTGCTGCCAGTTGGTATGCCAGTACGTCAGTAACTACCAATGGGTCCAAAACAAGGTGGGGACTTCCCTTTGATCACAGTTTCCAATACTGGCCATTTTTAACATTTTTGATGTTTACAATGTTTATGACGTTCTTTCTGGCAGATGAGTGGATGATCCATTGGGTGAGCTGAGATGGGTGTCCCAAAAACAGCCATTCTTCTGATGTGTAACTGCCATTTTTTTAATTCATCACTACAGCTGCAAGATATCACATTATGATATACTCATGAATATATACTGTAGCGCATGCACAATAATCACCAGAGCTTTAGATAATGCCCAAAACATTTGTCCGGACACCAGCTTTTGATACTATATGGGTGTTTACTTACATCCACAATTTGGTAAGCAGATTAGTAGTATGCCTAAAATATTAATGTGATGCGTATTGTTCAAAAGTTAGTAATCTGTATCAATTTGACGTATCCTTATGTTTATTAAATTCGGTTAGCAGAACACGCAACTGCAGCGATTGCAATTTTCTTGGCTGATCCCAATTACCGATTTTTTTGTAAGTGTGATTGGCTGGTACCGATTTTATCCCTGAAGACATCAAATTTTCTTTAGGGCAAAACTTTATTTTCATAACAAAATCTTATTAAACTTTACACATTCAAATAGAACTAAGTAAATAAAAAATACAATCCCAAATACAACTAAATATTCTTTCAAATAATTATAGGTGCAGTAAGTAAAAAAATATAATAATGCACATTTTTTGTCTAGGCAACATGTTATAACCAAAATGCCACTGCTTAAGCATTAATAGCAAGTTTCTCTTTATAAACAGAATTGGAACTGGTTGTAAAACTGAACACCGCTTTGGGATCCGCTTGTAGCAGACTACAAGTGTGATATAAAACTAGATTAAGCAACTTGATTAAGCTCGACATCTGAAAAGTAACACATACTCGGTATTCTGTATTTTGGGCTGAGGTAATGGTCATGCCGAGTAGACAGAGACATCGCGAGGGCAGCAAATGACGAGCTGACTCGTTAATGGGAGATAACAAGGCTCTTTTACTATACCCTTTAACAAGGATAATACAGGCACTAAACCAGCACCGAACCAAAACGAACCGACGAAACACGGGGAGGGCAGACACTAGACCACAAGACATACACACTGTGGGAAGCTTACACAAAGCTAAGGCCACACAAGGGTCAGACAGGAAGCACACAAGGGCAACATGCAAGCCACAATCAGGAATACAACTACTTAACGAAAACAGCAGAATAAGGCGCTATTTACAATACACCCATGAGCATGCTGGGATATTCTGATCCCCGCCAGCACTACAATATCTCTGAAGCCTTTATCCTCAACTATGGAAAATGGCTGGTCATCCAGTGCCATGAAATACATTAATTTCCTCATAATTCCTTTGCTCTTTTCACTGCTTATACCAACGAAAGACAGGAAAGACTCCTGGGCCCTCATTTATCAACCATTCGTAGAAACTGTCCTAAATTCTATCCTACGAATGAAATTTAGAATCCGTATTTATCAAACGTGCGGAGGCCAGTCATACGCATGTTTGTAAGTAATCAACTGTTGATAAATCCCACATGTTCGTAC
>JAODKM010000058.1:18780029-18804579 GCA_026780845.1 Petrocephalus sullivani
TTCTTGGGGGTCCGGCCCCCAAGGAGACTGTCTGGTAAAACTCTGGCCCTCTGACAAATATAGTTGATGACCCCTGACATACTGTATGTATTCAGTTTTTGGTTTGGAAAGCACGATGAATTGAATGAATACATTTTTTTGACATGAGCGGAACCTAAATTTACAAGTATATTTATTGACACATAAAAAATATGGTAATTGTGGCTCTGAGTTGGTTACAGTTAATGCTGGTTACAGTCAGTCATAATTAATCGGTGGATTGGGAACATTTTGGTTTCCCATTAATTTACACTAGTACTGGAGAGCGAATAGTTCAGGTGAGAAAAGGTGAGTCAGTTCTGTTATACCAAACTTGGATATGTTGCTATAAACAAATCCAGTGTAACAACTAATTTTAGATGATATCGAAGTTTAAATTGTTTTTGAATGGAGCAAGCATCTACCACTCAGGGGACGAAGCTTGCTGAGGGGGTGCGGGTGGTTTGCTAAGTTGATGTTCATTACAAAATGGCACACTAGGGAGCTGGTTATGTTGCCTAATGGGTTCACTGCTCTTCCATAGTACTGGGTGCTACCGGGGGCCTCAGAAATACCGGGGACAGCCCCCCCCCCCTTGTGAAACTTCACACTAAACATTTTAAATTATTAAATGAAAAACAATGATCAAATTATTGAAATCTTATTTATTTGAAGCTTCTCCGATATGGCATCCTTTCACGATGTTACTATTGCATATATTCTTATTGTGATGTTGCAATACACATCACATCTCCATCCCACCCCCCACCACCACTGAAAATTTGGTTCCCCGGAATGTCAAACTCCTTCTTATGCCACTGGGTGCTATAATATACAAATCAAGCCATTGTGAACTGAATAGTCTGACAGTAGGGAGTAAATAAAAAGGAGGACTTTTGAACAGTGTGAGGTAGAAGCACAAAATGTTATATTTGGAGGTCTAAACACATTTATCACATACAATATATGTGTACATTTTCTATTACACATGTACAGTACCAGTCAGAAGTTTGGACACAGCAAGCTGCCTATAAAGGAGAGCGCTAGTGTCATATCACATGACCTGGACACCTAACCTAAATGCAGTAGAAATGGTTTTGGAGTTCTACCAGAGAGTGAAGGAAAAGCAACCAATGAGTGCTCAAAATATAGGTGCAACTTCCTTCAAGACAGTTAGAAAAGCATACCAGGAAACCACTTCATAAAAATGCCTTAGAGGAGAATGTAGAGTCAGCCAGTCCCTGGGACAACTGGGGTTATGGGCCTTGCTCAAGGCCCCAATAGTGGGATCACTCAGCCGACCCAAGGATTTGAATCGGCACCCTTCTGAGTCCCAAACCACAGAGCTGTCCCACCCCCAACAAATGATTTTTTAATATTCTTTGGTCATTGCATAATCCATATGTTAACATTAACCCCCTGCCTCCTCCGTAATGTCCGTACAAAACCGAAAGTAAGAAAAAGTCTGATCTTAATGTAACTCACTAGCAAGAACTACATGTGCATAACATGCAATGTTTAGGTTTAATATACAACATCATCCAGCTGCGTACTACAGCCATTTTTCAAATTCAGTACAAAATGCCCCACCTCATGTTGTCCTTTTACTCAGTGCCGGTACCAGTTTTTACGGCAGTAAAAACCAATACCTGAGGTACCGAAAGTATGGTACTTGCTGAGGTGGAAAACCCCCCCTTAGTGAAGCTCTACTGAACACACTATATCCTAAAAAAAAAATTGAAATGGTTGCATCTGAAGATGGAGGAAAAGAAACAACTTGCTACACGCAGCACCTAGGTGAGCATCACTGTCAGTATCCCCTGCCCCAGGCAAAGTGAAACTGGCTGGCAAGTCAGCAGCCCCTCAGAAGTTGACACCCTAGGCAGCTCCTATGCCTCCCATAGGATTGACTGACCCAGCAACCCATCAATAATAGGGGATGCACTATATGCATAGTTGTGCCAAAGCAGTCTAGAGAAACTGATGTGGTGCACGAGACTCAAAATGAACAGTTTATTGACCTAGGCCATCGGGCTACAATATTTAATTAATGTTATGTCAGCCTCACAGATGACTTGCACCTTAATAGAATAAAACTGCTTTTCCTAGACAAAAGCAGCTTCATTAGCACATTTTTTACTGGCCATATCTACTGTACTGTTGTTCATATAATAACTAGACTTTAATTGTAGGATTTATCACAAGGTGAGTGTAATCAGTTACATGAGGACATCACTGCAACTTTCATAGGGTGGCGCAGTGATTAGAATTGTTGCCTCACACCTCTGGGGCCGGGGTTCCATGTGTGTGGAGTTTGCATGTTCTCTTTGTCTCCGGGTACTAAATTGCCCATAGGTGTGCATGTGCGAGTGAGTGGTGTGTGAGTGTGCCCAGCAATGGGCTGGCCCCCCATCCTGGGTTGTTCCCTGCCTTGCGCCTGATGCTTCCGGGATAGGTTCCGGACCCCCTGTGACCCAGTAAGGATATGTGTGTTGGAAGAATGATGGATGGATGGATGCAAATTTATTTTTATACACTTGCTTTTTCCAACCACTGTCACAACTGAGACTGTTAAAAGCATTTATTGGCAGTCATGAACAAGGCCATAGACAATACACCTCAACCTAGGCCATCCAAACATCACGCTAGCTCTTCTGCTCCAAGACCAATAGTCTAAACACTGCTGAGTCAGAATGCAGGTCGAAAAGCAGAGGGCTGAAGACCCCAGATCAGGAACCAGTAAACTAAAAAACAGGGCAAGTACAAAATCAAAGACACGCATAAAAAAAAGTCAGGATACTAGCAGCATAGCACACCAGCTGTGGTATGCTGGGTACTTGGGAGCATGAAGCCCTAAACCAACCAACCAGAAGGCCAAAGCAAAATGCCAGCCAACAAGAACTATGATTCTCAAGTCACCCAAACCACCAAGCCAGTACCTGCTGGCAACTGACAAGCACAAAAGAAACTCCACCTAGCCCCATTAAACAAACCTCTGACTGGGATTCAGCAGAGCCCTGTAGTCTAAGAGCAATGGTGATGATTGAGCAATGATAATTACTGCTCTGCTTGAGAAAGGTTAGACTCTAATCGCCACCAACCCAAATTCAATTACCTGATTAGTAAATCAGGGGCAGGTGTGACAACTGCAGCTTAGGGAAACATTTTATGCAAAACAGAAAATGTGTGAAGACACTACATAAAAATTATAAACAAACAAGTAAAAATTATCTTTCTGGTCCATGAAAACTAATCCTTATGTAGTCACTCACAAGAACGCCATCATACCATATCAAATTTACCAAGTTTCTGCCAAAAGTCTGAAATTGAAAAAAATTACAATCTGACAGTGAAAAAAAGGTCTGAATGTGAAACAAAATCTGAACCTGAAAAATAAGATTTGAAATGGTAAAAAATAATACCTGAATCTGAAAACAAGAAAAAATGAAACTGAAAAAATAAGACCTCAAATATCAATATATACAGTATATAATATATATGAATGAAAAATGAAACATTTATTTAAAAAAATCCAGAACTGAACCAAAATGATTTTTAGGCAGAAAAAAACTTCCAAACATGTATTGTTAGTTTGAATAAATTGTATTGAACTTTGAGTCTGAATTCTTTTTTTCAGAGTAACACCACTATTGGCCTTGATTTAGTTCCACAATGCCTTTTCCCAATTTGTCCAGAATGTAAATGAGTTTTCATAAATATTAGGGATGTCCCGATCAGGTTTTTTTTGCCCGAGTGAGTCCGAGTCCCGATCCGATACTTCTATAATACATAAAAAAAGAATAAAGAAGAGCGAAGAAACAGATCCAGGATGTTCCTTATTTTTAATTTAACTCACCTTATTGTAACATTCAACAACTCTGTAAACAAACAGCACTGTGAGGTAGCTTGGACAATCAAGTAATAAATAACATAAATACTTCACTTTTGGATTTTAGTGCAACAGTAAATATAAAAAAAAGTCTAATATAAAAACAAATAGCACCTCAACTTAAAATACCATTTAACCAATAGCGTCTCTGCAACAAAGTGATGTCATGCCGCACATGTTGCTGTTTCTGTGTGGAACTCTGTGCCACCGCATAACTATAAATGTGTTAAAAAATAATAAGACTATATATACATATATATCCAAATCCCGATCGGGAGCTAACGTCCAATTCTGATCTAGTCTGAAACCATGTGATCGGGCGAGATTTCTGATCACGTGATCGGATCTGGACACCCCTAGTAAGTATGCACATTTTCCCAATACGTTTTGTTTGATAAATCCAGGAATTTGTGTAAAAAGTCATGTACACACATTTCAGGTATCTCTTTGTGCCTACACAACTTAATAAATGAGGCCCCAAATGTGATTTGCATATCTAGTCTGAATCGTGAGCATCTTAATGGGAAAGTCCTCACATCAGGATGAAAATTAGAATTCATTCTAATTTTATTCAAGGTAATTAAAAGTATAAACCCCTTTTAAATGGTCATACTGCAGGGGACTTTTGGGGGTTGGTCATGGGGTCACTGTTCAGTTAAGTGGAACAATCCAAAAGCAGAGATTTCAGCAGCATCACAGTCCCACCAGGGATGTTCTTTGGTCCATTCTGGGTTCCTCAACCCTGATTGGCTCTCTTCCACATTGCAGTATTCCTGGTGGCGACAGTTCTGTTAGGCCAAGTCTCCAGCTTCCCACACTCCCTATTGGGAACGAATGTAGTGCTTGGTGATGTAACACCGGCCCATGTGGACCATTGATAACAATCTTATTATGTGTTAACTATTTGCAGCAAAAAGGCTTCTGAGGATGCCTCCGTGTGACTCCCACCTGAAAGGGAAGTGCAGTCAAAATTCTGGCAAAACCAGTCCTAAAACCTGCCCTCCTCTCCCAGGTGGCGTCAGCAGCTGTGATAGATTTGGGAATTGTGTTCTATGACTAATGCCTGTTCCAGGATAATCACATTCCATTCAGTCTAAAAATGCCTGTGAGACATGGCCAAAGTACACTGCACACCATCACAGTTTACTGTGTGTGGTTTCAGGTGCGTAACATCAATGGCAAACCCATCCAACAACACTAGTCCATCTTCTCCCTTTCCTAAGGTTTCAATCAGTCTGCTGGCTTGTTTGTGTGTTGTGTATGTTTGTATGCCAGAGAAACAAGGTGAGACCATTTTGAACGAGCTCAGAAAAATTTATTGCATCAATACAAGAAGGAAGCAAGCAAGTAAACCTCTGGTAACTCTGGGGGCGAGTTATGTTGTACTCAAAGCTATGGTGAGATGATGCTCGAAGTTGCCTTGTGAAACACTATCTGTTGCATTATGGGGAAAGCCCTGTTAAAAAGACAAGACTGGGGCATAGGAGAAGCAGTCAAATAAAATTAGCTGTACAGCATTGCACTTTCAGGACGCACATACACAAGAAAAAACAGAGAAGAAAGCTGGGTGTTGTCTTCACTCCTGTTCCACTATTTTTTCCCATCACCATTAAGCAGTAATCATGCACTCCTCATTCCTCAGGTGGGGGTTGGGGGGGGCGTGGTACTGTATGATCAGTGTTTATGTATGAATCCCTGCTGTAAGGTCGATGACATTAGTTGAAACAAATGACTATGTGAAGAATGTTAGGGGAAAGATGGGTTGCTGTGCAAATCTCTGTTCCATTGCTCTCCACGTTTCAGGTCTTCATTCAGTCTGTGTTTTCTGTCACTTGATCTAAATGGAGTTTTGTTTGTGAGGGGGTTTGTTTTTCTGTCTTTTTCCCAGTTCCTGCTGTCAAGATACCCGGCGTGTAGAGAGGTGAGGGTACTCAGTGATGACTTCTTTTTTAGGATTATATAATCGACCAATCAGCTTAGACCTGAATCATTGATTACCGTGATGACTGTGTGACCATGCATGTGAGTGTAAACGTGTGTTCAAGAGCATATGGTATGGGTGCGGGGCTGTGTGTGTGTTTATGATGTGGGACCAGGCTCTGGCTGTGTGGTGCCTGTATTGGGGGTGGTAGCAGGCTGGGGGGGTGGGCAGAGGCCCCTTCACAGATCGTCTGTCTCCCCGTCAAAGGGGCTGGTGTCCAGCTCCATTTGGAGCTGGCCAGGCTCCCCGCTGCCCACCCAGCCAATTGGTGTGCGGTTGAAGGAGGGCCGTGAGTTGATGTCATGGTGGTACACCACAGGAGGCTCCAGCTCCTCCACGGCTGTCTCGATCTCTGGCAGCTGGAAAGTCATGAGCTGGGAGGCCTTCTCAAAGCCGCCATAAGGCATCGCACTCCTGAGACAACATCAACCAACAACATTTTGCTTCCTTGCTCCAACTCAGTTGTACAAACACTGTACATAGTATACTTCCTTTGTTTTGCTACTTAATTTATTATGCTAGGTCCCCTATGTGCACTTCTTTACTTGCAGTCTGCCCATGATTTTAAGATTAAATTGAAGAGGTTGAGAACTGCCATGGAAACTGCCCACCTGTTGAAGCACTTGTACATGGGTATATCCTTGTGGACAATGGGTCCTGGCATCTGAATCTTCATAGTGGCCATCAGCTCCTTGTCGCCCTTCATAGCCCGTTCCCATGGTGACGTGTATGTCTTTACTATCTCGCACTTCATCTTGGATTTGCCCAAAGCTCCACCTGGAATGAGAGATCAGACTGTAGGCAGTTAGACCCTGGAATTCCAGGAGAGCCTGGAGAATATGCCATTTGCTGCCCTGTGTAGAACATACCCTGATCCTGCTGGGTATCTCCTTCTCCTTTTCCTTCAAGACTCTCCCCCCCGGCACCACCTGCAAGAACCCCAGCACCACCAGTACCTAAAGCACCGCCGACAACCCCCATGATCCCTACTACACCTCCAGCAATCACTCCCTTTGCCAGGCTTCCAGGTTTGGGAGGAGGAATAGGTGCTTGCCCGTGCCTGCCAATACGAGACACCGTCTGCCCATAAACATGGCCACCCACGTCCATCATCTGTCCTCCAAGAGTGGGCACCAGTTTCTGGAAGTTCTCCTGAAGATCAACAAAAAGGGTTTCAGCATGTTTACACTCCCTGCTTTAAAGATCTACTGTGGTTATTTGAAGTTTTTCTGAAGGTTACTGTTTCACATTTATGAGCTCTAAGGCAATATCAAATGGGATAATGTGACCATTTTTGAACAGCATCAGCTGGAAGGTGCAGCCATTGCATGGACTTTAACGTGACATTTTTCATCCGGGGCCCCAACCCTCTTTCCCATGGTGGCCTCACCATAGACTCGCTGCTGAAGAGGTCTGGGTTATTCTCATACACAAATTTCTCCACACGTTGCTGCCTCATCTTGAACATCTTGGAACCCTTGTTCTTGAGTAGGGACAGCTCCTCCAGCATGATATCTTTGGGGGCCCTGATCTTCGTCCCAAGGTCTAATGTAGAGGCATCAAGTTCAGACTCACGTTCTGTTGCAGGGGGGATGAGCAGACAGTGTCTCAGAGTACAGGTGGGGGGTTTAAAATCCAAGGCAAGTATTTAAGTGGGACTCCTGCTGCTCTGTACATGGGTGCTCATCTAATTTGTAAGAGGAGTTTTGCTCCCTTGAGGCCTGTTGTTATTTTATCTTCATCTGGCCCTGAGATACTGGGTGCTGCACAATTCCAGATTTTTTATTCATAAAGACAGTCCCATTTGTTGCAGGTTTATGCTCTTTTTCTACTGGCTCCAAAAATATTAAACAGCTCAAGTGACACTTCAGCCACAGCTTGTATTAAAGGTATCCCAGACAAGCACAGATGCTTTCTAGAAAGAGCACACATTAATTTTTGCCCCAGCATGCTTTCTATATCACTATTCACTATTTATATATCTTTTTTTAGGAATGGTTGGAACAGGATATGTTCCTTTTGCCCAAACCCTAGTTTTGGTTGTTTCATTATTCATGAAGTTATTTATGATTTATAATTATATTTTAGTTCTTACTTCTTCTTATTATTATTTAGTTATTTATAATTAAGTTAAGAGAGGTGATGTAGTAATGTATGTGTTACATGATTAAACATGTGGCACATAAAGTTCTCAGGAAGGCAAGAGCTGTAAATCGGGTGTGAGATAAGGACAAAAGGTGGGCAAGCTGATAGTTTTGCTTGGTTGCCTTAGTGAAGCAAAGTTTATGCGACACATTCACTGAGGTGGTAGCCAAAGGGAGCGATTCACCACAGCAGTCCCTGTGCATGTTTTTCCCTGTGCATGCTGTTTGGGAGGCCTCACAGCACCCAACCCCAACAGCATGTTTTGCAGACAGAAACCTTCCTGAACTATGTAAGACTGAGGCCTTGCAGCCATCAAACTCCCACTGCGCAGGTGACAGATTAAGGGTAATTTTCATTTACATTTCGCTGCTATGGTGACAAATAGTTACAGCACAGTGTGCTGGGTGGGAGCTCAGAGTCAGGTGCATGCATGCAACTGCATGTGACCCCACACCCCCCACCCTCCATCTCTCACCTCTTCCCACTATATCCAGGGAGCCCAGTCATGCAGATCTACTGGCCCCCACCTAAAGGGGATCCTGGCATGTACCTCACAAACTGTGAATTGGACATTTAATCCCCTGATCCCAGGCTTGTTTATACTATTATGGGATGTTTCTTACTTTATTAATGGCCTCATTAAGGATAGTTAACTACTGACTCTATCCGGCCACCTGAGCCAGGGTACAGTTGTACTTGATTAGAACTAGTATGAAAGTCCTGCTATTTTATGTTTTTTTTTTTTATTTTGTCATTATTATTTAAATGAGTTCTATTTTATGTCTAAAGTGTTTATATGTCAATCACTTTGTTTCATCCTCACCCATATGTTGTGATTGTGCTCTGGAAAATTGTGTTTCATTTTTCTGTATTGCAACTGCAATACTCAGTGTTTAAATAATCATGTTATTCGGCAGCATTTTGAGACAAGGCCAAATCACTCCCGAACTATTTTAAGCAGAAGAGCCTCCAGACCTGGTTGTCAATAGACTCGCATGAAAGCACCTCACCGCTGGGCTGGCAGTCTGCGCGTGTCATCGACATGTCTCCGTGTATGCGGTGCCCAAATGCCTGCCCAGGTAAGTGTCAGTAGTTAATCCTTGCTGCTTTATTTATTTATAAGTAATTGTCAAAGATGCGCCAAACGCTTCTGGCCATCTAAATGGGGCACTTATGGTACATATGTCTAAGCACTCAGACCTGCAGTAGTACCTCTGGCCTAGAGACTGAGGCTGGCATCTGTGTCTGGCCAGCTGGATTATTTACTATATTGAGATTCCATGCCCAGTCATTTATAAGCCCTAAAATGCCACAAAGAGAAGATTCAAAGCGTTTGGAATCAATGGATTGCCACTGGCTGTCAGAGCCGGTTTTGTCTGTTGAGACTCCGCCGAACCTGAATGGGGCGTTGCAGCTGCATTTCAGGGCAGAAGCCTCCACCCCTGGGAGCGGCAGAGAGAGAACAGCCAGTGCCGAAGTGCGTGAGTCATTGGGAGGTGGATCAGCATTCCAAACCGCCCGTCACTGCGTGCAGGACGCGTGTTCCTGAACCAGAAAGGTGAGGGATGGCCGACTGGAACATGTCACCTAGGTGAGACGCGATTCCTTTCTGGGTGGGGTCTTGTTCAAGATGTGATGGTGCAGTGAAGGTTTCACTCCCAAGCCCATGGGAGGGGCTTCCACAAGAGAGCTAGTGTGAGAGCGAGATGATGGTGTGTGCGGTGGCTGTTCAGGGTTCTCTTACCCTCCTGTGTGACAAAGGAGAGGTCCGTGATGATCCTGGATGACTTTTTTCTTTTGTTGGGGCCGGGTGTCCCAGACAGGGGCATGGTTTCTGGTAGGAAGCTGAGGAGATGAGGCACAGTCACTGGGGAGGCATGAGAGCAACAGGGTCTTTCCAGTGGCTCACAGGAATCACTGCCCCCATGTCACCAAAACCCTGCCCTTAAACCTGCCAGAAAATTACAGGTTACTCTCTTCCACATGTTTAATTTATCCAAAATAGGCCTCATTATGTATCAAATGTAGGATGGGGGGATGGAGGAAGCAAATTGTAACCTTCAATGTTGCTAATTAGGACTACGGAAATATTCCACACACAGTATAATCTTCTGCTGTGATAACACCACCAGTGAGCGAGGTCTGAAATTAAACAAAATGATGCACTCTGACTGGTTATGTTCAGATCAGTCATGAGGGAAGGAGTAGACACAGTTGACTGGACATTTGTGGCAGCCTAATGTCTCATGGTCTGCTTAAATAGTGATTTTATAGCCAACATGACTGGACATCTACAGGCCACATATAATTTACCTACCTCCAGTGCTTCACATCTAATAGCAAAGGTGGGCCATATTTAGAGTGTCTAATTCATGGCATATATATGGAAGATATATGGAAGGTCAAGACCTCACAATTAGTAGTGATAGTGTGACAAATCTGGCCTGCAGATGAACATCCCCCTCCCCCTGAAGCTTTCTTTTTGAGCCGCTGCATTTTGGAGTATTGTCATAAATCCCCCACTGGCCTGGACACTCAGCACGTTTACATGCACAGTGTCGAGCAATGATTATAGCACAACTAGGCCATTGAATTGGACTGCTTTGCCCCAGTATACAAGCACAGGAGAGGAATCAATTTATTAAGTGAACTATGTCTCCGGTACGATAGGTGGCGATGTGGCTCCTTTCAGCTTGTTAGTATTGGACTTTTTCCAGCTGACCTATTACATTACAGCCCAAAAACCACTGAAAAGCAATTCACAAAATCGGTAGCCCGACGCCCCCGGGCAACTTTTCCCATTGGGCTACCAAAATATAACACCGCCCTGCTCAATGGGCTACCTGAAATTATACTCCATGTGAAATCAATTCCCTCTGTTATTCGCTTTGTCCTCTCTGATGACTTGCTATTTGAATAAAAAAAAATTATCCCAGAACAAACAGGTTTTTAAGCATGATGATTTGTCTGCAGAGACATGTATGCTTGTGCTTGTGTGTAATGAGTTTACTTCTCCTCTCTTCTCTCTTTCATATGATGTTCGGCAAACATTGCATTGCTGCTACCCCTGGTAAAGGACTATAGTTCTCACTTCATTTAGGGCACTTTTCCACCATACCAGGTACCATACATTTGGTATTTCCAGAAAGAACCATACTTCAATGTGTTGGTTTTCCACTCGCCTAAAAACTGGCACGAGCGCTGAATGACATCACAATGCGAGATGGGGTATTTTGGTGCGGTGGAAAAGTGCCCTTTGGCTTCTTCGTATTTTGTGTACCGGTTTCTTCTGTTACTTCCTGGTCAAAGCCTGGGATGGAACTGTCGAGTATGTGAAGTGTGGCCTAGGTCAGTTTGGATCAAATTGAACGTATACATGCAGGAGTAAATCAATTTCCAACCGCATTATCTGGATGCGATAGTATGACTTTGAAAGTCATTTTCACGATTTTAGTCAGACCAACACAATAATTAGATTTTATGAACTTTTTTTGGACTAACACTATAATTAAATTTTTTCTAACGTTATGTAAATCTACTGACTGTGGTACTTGGCCAGTTCCTTTAAGGACACCATGAATGTTGCACTGCGTCTGCAAAACCGTAACTCTATCTTCACGGCTATTTTTAAGCGCCATTTTGAAGCGAGACCTTTTTTGATGAGCCGTGTGGATGTGTGGGCACGACAGGTCTGGAGTGAAGGTAAGACAGCCCCACAAACAAATACATGCATGCACATGAACACGCACACGCCAAGCACCAGCAGCACTGCTCCGAAGTGTACCCGGGGAGGCTCCAAGGGGGAAACAGTGGAATCCGGGCTACACTGGCGGGAGCAGGGGTCCTATCAAAACGTCACACCCCCTGGCTCTGAGCTCAGGTTTCTCGTGTCAGTATTCCTGGTTTAGCAGGCCATATAAATCAGAAGTGGGCAGGTGCTGGGGGGCAGTCAGCAAATTCTCAGGATCAGCCTGCGTTCAGAGACTTAATGCAAAAAAGTGACATGCCTCAATTGACACTGATTTATGGTAGGTCATGTCGTGCAGGAGGAACAGCAGGACCCAGATATATGCAAAACCCTCAGCTTTAGAGACAGGCCCCCGGGATCGGACCGTTGACCGTCGCACAGTCATGCAGCTCTGCTGTGAAGACCGCCATGAAGGACAGCTGCCATGCTGACCTGCTCACCTGAACTCCTAGGTGTAGATGGCTGGCGTCAGGGACGGGGAGCTTCTGGCTTGGGCAAGTTCCAGCTTCTCTGCTCTGGGAGCTGCAGCTTCTCTACATCCCAGGGTGCGGGAAATGTGGGGAAGTGTTGGGCAACACGCTGTCGGCGGGGTGCTCTGTTCTGCTCAGGACAGAGTGTCGATGCAGAGTGTGGGGCTGTCGGCTGCTCCGACTTTCTTGCAGATGCTTCACAGATCTATATATAGAATTTAGGGGAGTGAGGAGTCTGGGGGGGGGGGTTATCAGATAGTCCCCCCAGGGCTGCAGGCAGAATTACAGCTAATTGATTTGACCTCTCCACTAGATTTTCATCAATTAGCAAACTTTGGGCTGGATTTGCACCTTTTCATTGGGTGTGTACATGTGGGGGGGGGTGAATCTTATTGTGGAGCATTCTGCTGGGAGACTGTCTAGACTGGGCACTGTGAGTGGATGCCAGTCCTAGTTGGATCGCCTCATAGGTGTCCGGCACAGGGGAAACTCCAGCACGAAAATCAGTGGACCGTGGGGTGGGAAGCAGTGGCCAGTTTCCTAGAAACTGTTCTGCTTATCTTGCTCTGCTCCAGATGGACAGAACCTAATCTGCTTGCAAAGCCATTCACTCCACATAAATAATACATACTAGTCATGAAATATAACACTGGCCACAGGTCTGTCTGTTTCCTCATATAATGTGGTTCAGAGCTATGGGAAACACCTGTGCTCAATCCGCCCCCGGATTTGGACCAGAGGTGCACCAGATGTGAAAAGGCAAGGAAGAGAGTCACAGGGCAATCATCTGAAAGCATCTTACAATGGATAGAGAATAAAACCTTTCACTGTATCCATTCCGTAGATGTTAATGCTGAGCAGAACCATGTCCTCAGTACTTCTGCCAAGTTGGGCTCCGGATTCCACAATGGCATCTCAGCTTCCTGAAGGCTGTGACAGCTTTGTAACCTGACTACACGAGCCAAACGTTTGAAAACCCTGAAAATGTCTCAACATAAACAGCACTAAATATAGGAGGGGCGGGTGCTGAAGGAGAAAGGTGCCAGCTGAAGTCTGAAGTCTGCACTGTATTCAATCCCTCTGCTTGCCACTAGGCGACAGAATTTGCAGTGTGAAAATAGTGGCATGGCCTGATTCATTTGCTTCTGCTCATCTCTCTCCATGGCTCTCTTACGCTCAAGATAAATCCCCCTAGGTATTCATAGTGCAAAACCATACAGTTATGACAGTACACTAAGATTATGAGTTGAGGTTAATAACTTTTTATAGATGAAAGCCAAGAACAGTCTTGATATAACACCTGAGCTTAGTAAATTTAACCAGGATGATGCTAAATTTGGATACACGATTGAGTTGCCCAGAAGAAGTCAGTTTTAGGCTCAAGCTTTTACTTCCGTAATACACGAGCGCCATCTTGTGGTAAATACTGAAAACTGTGCCGGCAGCGAACAGGCTCTATATGAGCAGTAACTGTAGCTGTGGGTCTGTCTTTGACGGCGGCGTGCACGGCTGGTGAGAAACACTTGTACTCAAAATTATGTAACTTTGAAACAATATTCTTCCATCCATCTTCTTATTGTCACCAGGTAACCAAGTAAATATTATACTCGTTGCCATGTTTTTTCGTCAATCAAACTGGAATAAAATTGTGTATATAAAGATCGTTCCAACTACTGTGTATATTTTTATGATTAGTGCAGCATGAAAATCACGCTGGTTCATTTTCTGTGCAGAAAAAGCAGTCACGCAAATAGTTTATTTCGACAGGGCAAATTAGTAGTCGAGTCAAATAAAAACTGATTATTTGTATGACTGTGTGGCTGCACCGTCGAATGCTGGGAGGTTGGATGAAATCTCCGTGCTGGACTCGTTAATTGCATTGCTAGCCTACTATGATTTGAAGAGTATGGAGGTTAGAATAGCTTAAAGACTGAAAAAATCAGTATGGAATCTATACAGTTTACAGCATTAACTGGTTAGAGCAGCTTTCTGACTAGATACATTTTCACAGTGATGTAGGGTGTAGCTATTTCGGGCTCATAACTCAGGGTGAGATGTGCCTCTGTATCCTAGTTACACCCATAGGGGGTGCTGTAGTGTAGTGCATTGGTCAGCTAGGCATTAGCTCTTAAACCTACAGAAAGCCTGTAAGGTATTGTGGCGTCCATTCCCTATGAAATTGAAACAGGAGTACAGACGGAGCAGGTTTGCAGATAGCAGAGCAGGCGATCTATCGGTTCTGTGAGCTGACTACCACTGAGCTGTGGTGGAGCTGAAAACTGCATCTTTATGCAAACATGCCAGGATAAAGAGCACAAACAGATGGGATGCCAGAGTTGACTTAGAGGACACAAACAGCCAGGAGGTTTTTCATAATTATTTATTTTTGAAAAACTTTGTTTGGCAAGTAGAACCACTGCTGAGCCTGTATTAGTTCACACTGATGTATTCTGTATTAGACTTCTGCTACCTACTGTTGTCTCAATTTTAAAAAGCAAAAGCAGGACATTACACATTGAATGTGTACCACACAAGTTTGTCCGACTAGCCAATTTCTCCAAATTCAGGCAGCGAGACACCAGTGCCAGGAGTTTCTGTGTTTGTCCACCTACCCACTAGATTGTCCTTCCACAGCTAGGCCTCATGTCCATCCTTGCTCAGTCACTTTCTCTGTATCTCTACAATCTATGGCGATATCTCTCACATCATCATCAGTTAACAGTTCAAGAAGAATGGCACCAAAAGCACATCCCCCACTCTCGTCAGAGATTTGGTACACCCCATAACCACAAAGGCTAAAAAGGGGCTATTCCTTTACCAATGAAGGCTTTCACTCCTCACGGCAGCTACATCCTCAGCGTCTCTTTTTGATCACACACTCCTGCACTGGTGACTTGCTGTTACATCCAGTGCTGGTCAACCCAATAGGCAAAACAGGAGGCTTCCTAGGGCACTATCTTCTTAGCAACTTAGCAAATCACCAGCACCCCTCCTCCTCAACACCTCCTCCCAGCGTAAGGAGCATGTGGAGGCAGGGGGTGCCAGCAGTGAAAAGTGCCTAGGGTACCACCTGGGCATCAAATGACACTGGTAGCATCATCTTCAAATCAAAATAAAGGAAATAAGAACACACTAAACATTCTACTTTAGTATAGTCAACACGACGTGAACAGCGATAAAAAGCCAAACAGCTATTCTAGCGAGTCCACAGTCAGTACGCTCTCATGCCCAAGGTTGGTGGTGCATGCTGGGTTCTCTGAGCCACTGCACCTACCAAACCATTCAATCACAGACCCACAGACCAGATAGCTGCCAGGTCAAGGGTCAGAGGAGAACAATGGCAATGGGTGAGGCTGACATCAACACGAAGCAGCCCTCACCCTCACACAGCCACACACTGAACAGGCTAGCCAGTGCAGCAGGCTAGTCTTGCTGTAGAAACGCTGTGCCTGTTCCACTTTAATCCCACAGTTAAGTTCTGCGATTCAGAGAACCACTGGCTGAATGGTAAATACATAAGTGTAGTAGTGGGTTTTAGGAGCTGCCATTACCCAGGAGCTGGGGGTCACTCTCCTCCATGCAACATACTCTCATTCCTCAAAGCCCTGTACAATTTACCTGGGTAAGAGACTTTATGGGCCCAGCTTCACTCCCCTGCTGTGATTCTGAAAGTCATCATCATACTCACTATTAATGGAAGTACAGTTTTGGTTAATTATTGCTTGGTGAATATCTGCAGTAATATCAAATTTCAAGTTTTGCGAGCACTACTACTGCACATTTGTCAGGATCTTTTTGGCCTGTATTTGTCATTTTCTGATGTTTGATCTCTTTTTGCCCTGGTGATGCAGCATGAATTTATTTCAGTGATGTACACCATACAAAAACAATGGCAGTAGATCCAACACCACCATTCTGACAGGAAACCCTTCGCAGAAACATCAGATAGAAAAATTTGTGGATCCATGGCTATGCACTACTTAATATACTCAAGGATTGTTTAGGTGAACAGAAAAATATACTGTGAAATGAAGAGTGAAACAGTTTTCTGTTGTACTTCAGGACATTCTTGCATGGTCTAAAATAATATACAAGAAGGTATTTAATTTTAATAATAATACACAAGAAGATATTCTATTTTAATATTGCACATAGCATACCATGTTAGGCATCAGTATGTATAGTGTCTCTACCCTGTCACCGTCAGTCTCAAATGTTTCGCAGCCCAATTTGCTAATCGGCGTCTGTAGAGCAGAGATGAGTCCTGCTGAGAACCAGTCTGGAATCCAAGAAACATCCAAGAAATGTGTGTGTGTGTGTGTGTATATATTATATATAATATATCATATATTATATATATATATAATGAGTGGATTGTTAAATGTTAAATAATTTCACACCCGCTGACTGACCTGGATTCCACAAGCATGTGACTGACACATGACTGCGGGTACGAGGTGTAACAGAAGCCGCCATAGGGTGACACTGCAGGGCATAGGAGGGCAGGCTGTCAAGGGTGTGCCCCCCCTGGCCTCCACACGCTCATTTGAGCCCCTTTTCTGGAAGCCACAAAGCGTGGTTTAGGGGCCTGGACAGTGGGCGAGCGCAGGGGGCTGAGCTCAGGGGCACTCAGGAACAGCTTCGACACCTGGAGGCCTGTGCTAGCAGGGCCTGGGAAGGGGGCAGGGCCGGGGGCCCGTACCCGGCTTGAGACAGGCACACTGGATATTCTGGGTAGCTCAGGGGGGGCTGCCATAGGGGGCGAAGGAGGTGACTCTACAGTGGTGACGTCAGGGCAGAGTAGGGGTTCCCCCAGTGTGGTGGCGGCCCGGGGGGCGATGACGGTGGGTGTCAGCGACGTGGATGCCGACATGGGTGTGGGCGTGGAAAAGCGACGGATCTCACGCACGCCCACCGACCTGACGGGGATCTGCCGCGGAGCACTCAGGGTGCTGCCTGTCATGTGATCACTGCGGTGGTGCTGCTGGTGGGCCTGGAACGAGGTGCCAGAGAAGCTAAACATGGCAGGGTTCAGCTGATAGGGTTGCCTCCTCATGAAATCCAGAGCACGAATGCCCTCCTTCTGCTGCCCTCCCCTGTGACCCCCTCGGGAGGCCTCAGATGCCCTTCCGCGCTGTGCCCCCACTGGACAGGACGGGGAGAGAAGAGGGTTGTAGCCGATGGGGGGTGGTGCACGGATGTTGGGTGAGTACTTCCAGTGTGCTGGGAGGGAGGGCGTGGGTGAGGGCGCGCGGGGCAGGCCCGGTGGCTGCCAGCCACTGCTTTCCACCACGTAGCGGTCCATGCGGCTCTGCCGGCGTGCAAACAGTTCAGCGCCTTTGCCCTCCATGCCATATGGCACATGGACGATCTCGGGCATCACACGTGGCTTTGGTGCCACTGGAGGGGGCACCTTGTGTTTCTGAGCCTGCATGAAGTCTTGCACCTCCACACCTGGGTCAAACACATCCTCATCAGGGCTGGGCTCAAAGTTTAGCTCCTGGCCTGCCTTGGGTCTCTCGTCGAGATTCTGCACTAGAGAGAGCAACTCTGGGTTAGGGGAGGTCGTCTTTTTATCCTCGGGGGAGCTGAATAGGGATTTCTTATTGGACCGGCGGTGCGCTTCCATGAGGATCCCAGTGCGGCCAACGGGGGCAGTGGGCCGCTGTTCGCTGGATGTGGGATGGGAGGGCCTAACCGGAGCAGGAAGTGTTTGGGGATTGGAGGATTTCGGCTGGAAGGACGGCATCCTAGGAGAGAAGGATGTGGCTGGCGTCAGTGGCGGGGATAAGGGCTCGTCCACTGTAGAGGAAGTGGGTGGGAAAATGAATGGGGAGGCAGCAGCATAGGGGGGAGTCACAGCAGCATCGGCGGAGAGGGCGGGAAAAGGGACTGGTATGCCCTCAGAGGAAGTGGTGGGTTTGGCCTGCTTGGTGACGTGGGGCCGGAACACCACAGGTGCGGTGGAGGCACGGTGGCTGATGAAGCCTGGGGCAAACGGCCGTGCAGTTCTATTCACCACGGAGCTGGATGGCAAGGCTGGGAGCAAGGGAGAGGGCAGCGTCTGTGGCACAGGGGGTGGGGCGGTTTCCAGTACCACAAGGGGCTGGGATGCCAGAGAGTGTGGAGACGTCACCACAGAAGCCGTGCTCGTGGTGACTGGCCCTGTGGTGGTAACATTTTGGCTGGAGGCCGGAACAGGTTTAGCCTCTGCCTGTGGTGGGGGGGGCTCCTGAGTGGGCAGAGGTTGCTTCTCCAGCTGTGTGGCCATCTTCCTCACATGCTCCTCTGCCCTCTTCCTCTGCTGCTCAAAGAGGCGGGCGCCTTTTCCCGAGGTGGCTGTCAGCCCAGGACTCTCAGTGCCCTCCTGCCCACCTCCGCTCCTCTTCTCCAGGGACTCTAGGTAGTCGCTGTCCCAGGTAGGGTCCGGCGCCATAGTGAAGCCGTCCTCGTCAAACTCAGACTCGCTGCCGGGCAGGATGCCGTCATCTTCGTGCGAGTCCCGCAGAATGTCCTCGTCCACACTGCCGAAGCTGGTCAGCGTGTACTTCTTAGAGCGCTGCTTGCGCTTCTTAAACATCAGCACACCCCTGGAGTGCGGGTTGGGTGCATCTGTCAGCAGCGAGGCAATGGTTCGGCATTTGGTGCGTGCCTCCTTCGTCTGATTATCCTGCACTGTGTCACCTCTGTTCAGCTCTGTGGGCAACAGGGGTAAAGGGCACAGAAGAACAAAAACAGCAACTGGTCACAGTTCAAATATAGACTAAAGTCACTGCTTACTAATAGCCACCCCTTATTTTATGGGTTTCTGACAAGGAGTCTAAGAAGCTGGACTCTCTTTTAATAAATAAACACAGTGCTTCTCTAAGTCTCTGCAAGCTTGGCCAGCACTGAACAGACCTGTTTTGGTAGAAGCCTTTGTGGGCCTAAAAGTGGGTAGCACTTACTCATTACATTTCAGAGTCCACCCTCCAGCTGATCTGATTTCTGCACAATTCGGATTAAGGCTAGGCGATATAGTGATATAATCGGTAACCTGGTGTTGATATCTGACAGCGACTAATGGGCAAATATTGTCTTTGTTGACAAAATATTCTTTTAGTAATATTCTTTAAGTAACATCAAAAAAAATATTTTTGATGTTACTTTCAGTTCAGCCTTCTAGCCTACTTTCTGACTGAAAAAACAGTATACAACAGTATATAAAAAATATCAGTATACATACACGTTGCTAATAACAATAACGTGGCTAGGGCTTACCATAGGTTTTGTGAATCACTGCTTTAGCCTGTCCGAGTTTTTAATTCATAATTAAATCTTGCCTGCCAATCAAATGATTTCAACATATACATTAAAATCCCCCCCACTCAGCAAGTTTTAACACCAGTTTAACCCCATTTTTTCATACTTTCATGGTTTTTCTTTTTCCCGCTTGGTGCCACACGCCTGTGTCCTCTTGTGTATGTATGAGGTGGGGGGTGGGGGTTATTGAATGACTCAACATTATGGTTTATCCAGAGATGCACCAATTGTATCTGCAAACTATCGTTATCAGCCAATATTTTCCACCAATAATTCCTTTTTAAATAGTAACTATATTGCTTTGCACACCTGCATACTACACAGTTAGAAAAATGTCTGCTGTGGACAGTGTGAAATCATAAGGTATTACTCGGAAAAGCAGAGAGTTTATCACACTTGATTATCTGCTGTTCTGTGTTATAAATGTTATAAATATATAAGATGCATAGCGTTATAAAATAAAGTGCACTGGTACTGTTATTATATGTCTGAGTTGGTGTTTTCTTACCAAATAAATACTCTTCCATATTTTTGTTATGCAATTTTAATTTTTTTTCACGATTTATTAAAAAAATTATTTATGCAGAACATCCCAAACTATCAGTATCGGTGTCAGTTTTCAAAATAACTAGCTATTAGTATTGGCCAGAAATGTCCTTATTGGTGCATCACTACATTTATCCCAACTAGGGCTGCAGCTATCGATTATTTTAATAATCGGGTATTCTATCAATTATTCCATCGATTAATCAAGTAATCACATAAGAAATACTTTTGTCTTATTAAAGTGCAATAGTAACTATTCAAAAGAGAAAAAAGATAGGTCTCTTAAAATTAACTCATTGGTTTTAATGGTTAAACTGCTTACCATACTGATGGTATTTTAAGTAATTCAACATGAGGAAGATGAAATAATCTGGGAAAAAGCACTTTTTGTTTGAGCACTTTTTGCAAATACAGCACATAAATTGCACATGTAATGATACAGAAACTTTACCAGAACACGGTATTTTTTGGCAAATAAATTACCACATAATAATGTAAGCTATTTTTCCATGAATTTGGTAGTAAATTCACATTGACCCATGTGACCCGAAGAGAGCTGTAAACTGACATTTTAATCAGCTGTATTAACATGGTAGCAGTGCAGCTAACTGTAATTATGAAGCGGTTCATAACCAGAACAACCTAATGTGTAACGTTACCCTCCGTCAGTAGACAAAATCATCAATGAAATGGGGACATTAGCCTCTATAACTGCTAAACTGCCTTTGGTCATAACTATTAATTATGATAACCATTAGCAGCTATTGCTGCGCCAATAAAAAAACTATTATTTAGTGACATTAATGACAGCCAATGTATTTAATGTTTTTTTAAATCTGTTATTTTGTCAACATACCGATTAAAGTGCTTGGTAATTTGGAATGGAAATGACTGTGATTCTTTGCCGTGAATGTCAATGCTTGGAACTATTCACCATCTCCATGACTCAGAAGTTTGCCAAAAATTTCTCCGCATTTTTTTTTAGACGAGAGTGTTGCTGTCGCTACCAAATCTGTACAGTCTTGTTGCTACCTGATCTGTACAGCTGCGCCACTCTGTTTCTTACACTACAGTTTCTTTCTTTTCTGTTTCTACCGCTATGCCACACGTATTGCAGCGTAAGCACACCGTGCGACAATAATAATCCTCCATGTGAATCACGGTGATCACTGAGCAGTACATAGTCCTGTGGATTAAAAGCATTGAAGCAAAGAATTTGCATCGAGGATTTTTTATAATCGAGTTATTCGAATTACTCAATGAATCGTTGCACCCCTAATCCCAACATTTAAAAATAAGAATATCACATACTATATACCAAGGGCATAGATTTGCTCTGGACATTGGTGGGGACCTATGACTAAATGGATTCAATTATTGGTGGGCACATTTCAATGGTCGGAGGATATTGGTGGGGACACGTCCCCTCCGTCCACCCTAAATCTACGCCTCTGCTATATACTATATGGACAAAAGTATTGAGACATCCAGCATTATCCCAACTTATGTGATTCCATTTTAAATCCATTGGCATCAATATGGAGTTGGTCCCCCCTTTGCAGCTATAACAGCTGAAACTCTCCTGGGAAGGCTTTCCATTTCAGAGTGTGTCTGCAACAATTTTTACCTATTCATTCAGAAGAGCATTTGTGGGGTCAGGCACTGATGTTGGATGTGAAGGCCTGGCTCACAATCGCCATTCTTATTCATCCTAAAGGTATTTGGTGGGGTTGAGGTCATGGCTCTGTGCAGGCCAGTCAGGTTTTTCCACACCAGACTCGCCCAAACCATGTCTTTATGGACTTTGCTTTGTGCACTGGGGCACAGTCATGCTAGAACAGAAAAGGGCCTTTCCCCAACTGTTTATACAAAGTTGGACACACAGAAGTGTACAAAATGCTGAATCATTAAGAGTTCCCTTCACTGGAACTAAGGGGTCTGGCCCAACCCCTGAAAAACAGCCCCATATCATTATATCTCCTCTATCAAACGTTATAGTTGGCACAATGCAGTCAGGCAACATCTGCCAAACCCAGACTTGTCCATCAGACTGCCAGGCAGAGAAGCACAATTTGTTACTCCACAGAAGACATATCTATTGCTCAATCGCAGCAGGTTTTACACGACTCCATCTGACACATGGCATTGCACTTGTTGATGTGAGGCTTGCAGCCCATTTCATGAAGCATCTTGATTTAATATACCTGTGGTAATGGGTCTGAATGAAACAACCGAATTTAATGATTAAGAGGTGTGTCCCAATACTTTTGTCCCAATACGATTGATCCCCATAGGGAATGGGGGGTTAAGGGCCTTGCTCAAGGGCCCAGAAATGTGCAGAGGCTGGGCTTGAACCGGTAACCTTCCAATCACAAGCACAGAGGCGTAACCCGCTTACTTAACTAGATACTCAACTACAGTCCTCTTACATAAGATGACACTATGGAACCCATGAATTCCTTAAACAAGCCTATTCAAAAATCCTAGAGACTTAATAAGACATTTACATCATCGCTGGAGATAGTGTGAATGATCATGGTGCACAGAATTCTGTCATCGACGAGCAGCACCAATCTGACCTTTAGACTGAGATCCTGCTGAGATCAGATACTAAAAATATCTTCTGTGCATTTTTATAGCACTTGTAAATGTCCACATATTTAACGGCCGCAAGAATCATGGAATTAGTTTTTTCTTTTAGAAAGGTAGTTTCCTGAGGAGGGGGATTGAAATGTTTTTGGTAACAACTTTAACTTTTCAGCAGAATTAAGGGTATTAAATAAGACATCAACAAGGTAACAGGTGCACAGAGCAGACAGAAGTACCATCCCCCCCCCCCCCAAAACTAGTAACTAATACTGAGCAGAGGTATAAATTTCAGGTTCAGAAAGTAAAAATCTGGACTGAGATTTTGTTTGTTGAAACAAAATTTTGGTCTGGATTTTTACTTTCTGGACCTGAAATGTACATCTCTGGTATAGAATAAGAGTTCAGCTGTGTCGATTTCTTTCATTTTAGTGAGTAACTGTGGTTATTTTATTATAATGTTATTTCTTTAATTCCAATTTTTATTTCTATTCTATGTTTTTTAGTTTCCTTTTAGGTTTAATTGGACAAGGAATTTTTATTTTAGTTTTTAGACCCCTCTTTCACTTGTCATATTAACTTTAATTTTGTGCGTTATATGTGCTCATCCAATGATTTTACCTTTCTGTACTGTCCTCCCCATAACTCAGAACAATAATGCTACTACTAAACTTTTTTGGCTTTAATAGTATCTTTATTTTGGTTTAACTGCAGTTATTTTGGTTCACATTTAGCGTTACCATCCTGGAAAAGCCCCAGTTTATTACGTACTTCATATTAATAATATGACTTGATTAATGCATCAGTTTATTCCACAGTAGCAGAATCTCCTGACAGTGCTGTTGATCACAACACCAAAAATAAACGGCCAGTCAGATAAATGCATTGCTGACAACGTAAGTGTCCCCACGTTCCCTCTCAGCGGGGACTTTTATAGTGCCAGTGTTTGTATAGCAATCTACAGACAGCAGCCTTTTCACTTCCTCTAGCCTCAGCTCACACATACTAGCCAGGCAGGTTTGGCTGGCCGGTCACTGCTGACGGTGGCACAACCCAGAGCTCTGTTCTCAGAGGAACTTTACAATCAAAGGGAGTCTGACGCAGGAGCAGAAATGGGGCATGGAAATCCTCATCTTATTAATTAAATAACTCATGAATAAACATTCCCTTTTGTGTCCGTTGATTCTCTATAGCTTGAAAACCTGTAAATAAGACACCTGACACCTGTAAACAAACACGTGTTCTGCACCTCTGCTGCGTGATCGCTCCACGTCGGTATGCAAGCCTGCCCTCAGTCGTGTGACGCAGACTAGTGTGCATTAATATGTGAATCTTAGCACAGGAACTGGTGAGCCATAGCTCTACCTGACACCAGAGAGCAGATGCAGACTCTGTCAGTGGACTCATTCCAGGTGCTGACAGCTCAGATCTCCCTCAGCGTACACTACTGCCACTCCCTGGTGCTAGTACTGGTGGAGAGGCAAAGGGGCTGGGGTGTACTCATGCACCTCTGCGAGGGCTTCACCCACAAGGAATTTGTCACGGCTACCACTTTCCTCTGCTACTGTCAGCATGAATGATTGAGCGCTGTCTTCCCATTTTGCTAGAAGAGATGTGGGACTGGACCACACTATATACAGTTGTGGTCAAAAGTTTACATACACTTGTAAGGAACATAACATCATGGCTCTCTTGAGTTTCCCGTTATATCCACAACTCAGATTTTTGTCTGATAGAGTGATTGGAACAGATACTTTTTTGTCACAAAAAACATTCATGAAGTTTGGTTCTTTCATGATTTTATTATGGGCTAACAGAAAAAAGTGATCATATCTGCTGGGTCAAAAATATACATACAGCAACAT
>JAODKM010000058.1:18804679-18815835 GCA_026780845.1 Petrocephalus sullivani
GTTTTTTGTGACAAAGAAGTATCTGTTCCAATCACTCTATCAGAGAAAAATCAGAGTTGTAGAAATAACGGGAAACTAAAGAGAGCCATGATATTATGTTCTTTACAAGTGTATGTAAACTTTTGACCACAACTGTAAATGAGGGAATATTAAGAACATCTTCTAATAGTCAAACAATGACCAATTTATTGACATATTTCAAAGGAACCCTATTGGTATGCACTGTGGAGGCCAGGTGAGTGGCGAGTGCAGATGGCAGTGAACGAAGGGCAGGTACTCACTGGCTTGTTTTGCCTTGTCCATGTAGGTGATTGTGAGCTCCTCGTCCACAGGGTTGTCCACTGGCCCCACCATTGGCACCAGCTGCTTGCTGGAGGCCAGCTGGAGAGCTTCTCTAGCTCGCTCGGGGGAGACAAGTGGTGGGAGGCTGGAGGGCTCCTGGAAGCCGCTGTCCACCTCTGCCATTCCGTCGTGTGGGTTCAGATCGTCTGTGTTCACCAAAGAGTTCTCGGAGGTCTCCATCTGGATGGACCACTCCCCTGGCTCGGGCTGATAGACCACCTCCTTGCGTGCCACGCCTGGAAGGTTTCCCGGCAGTGTGGGCTCCCCACCATTGGCCATGCAGCTCCCTGGAGCAGGAACATAGATGCGGGCATCGGGGGAGCTGTCGTAGCCGCTCATCTCAGAGGTCTCTTCCGGAGACTCCCTGCCTGTGGTCCTGGCCGGCATGGCGCTCGGGCTGCGACGCTTCTGCCTGCGCTGCTTCTCATGCGCCACGTCCACGTCGCTGTCCGTCTCACAGTAGTAGGCCTCATTGCCCTGTAGGGACGTCGAGCAGTCCTGCCTTGCCCAGCTTTCGCTGCCTGGCCTGGGCCTCGATACTAGCTGGGGTTTGGGAGACTTGGCCCTCAGGGAGGCTCGGTACTCCTTGTCAATTCTTGGCGATGGAGCCCGGGTCAACAGCACCACCGACTGGAATCCCACTGGTGCTCTGTGGAGAAAGCTAGCTTGTAGGCCAATGTGCAAATTCACGGCACAAATTCACCATATTTAATTTATGTTGTGTATTAATTGTTAAACATTACCCAAATAAATGAAATCAAGATACTAATAAAGATAGAAGGCATCGTATATTGGTTAGAAAATGGGCTAAACTATAAATATTAAAGCTATCTGGGATATTTTCGTATTTCGAGAAGCCCCCTTCTGGCCCGGTCAGGTGTTTTCCCATGTCCCTTGAGTACTCAGCTGCCCAGCTCTGACCTTTTGATGCGCATGTGCAGCATCCCAGGGGAACTGTCGATGAGGTTCATGGCTTGGGCGTGGGACAGTCCGTTGCATGGGCTCTCATTGATGGACACCAACTCATCAGCCTCACGGAGACCTGCCCGGCACGCCTTGCTGCGCTTGCGCACCTGTTCCAGCAGAGGGGGACACAAACAAAGCAACCACATTGAAGCATTATCAGAGGACAGGATGGCCACAGGAATAAACGGCTGAACACAGAGAAGGCAGAAGCTCTGCAGCACTGGTGACATCTTCAATTATGAGAAGATGTATTACAATAGACCCATCAGGCACAGGACTACAGAAGTGAACATGGGTGAGTTGTAGCTCCACAGAAATGTCCCCCTAAGGGACAGCTTCACATGTTGGAAATCATGTCGGATGCACCCATCTCACCTATGCTGCTCTGTGTGGATTGCATACCAGCATGAAACAGACCTCACTTTGTAATGTTGTAATGTTGATTGGAGGATGATAGCTCTGTACTAAGGATTTAAGAGTAACATGCCCACACACCCCATTAAAAAGACCACTCCTATCAGTCTCCGGATGTTTCATTGTCTGCATGTATGTGTGCTAATGGCCATTTTTCAAACAGTAGTACAGGCTGCTTGTAAGTAAACTGGAAAGCTCTCCAAAAGACATTCACACACTTATTTCCCCCACGGGGAAAGCAGCAGGTTCCATTTTAATGTATTAAAAGTAGTGTATGCAACTTTAATCTAACACACTTATTGTCAGATTCAGTAAATTTCTCCTCTGAGTTTGGTAGCTGTGCGTTCTGTATGTGTGCAGAAATAAAATAAAACGTGGCTCAGATGGAGCCACACAACACTGTTCCAGGTCATCAACAACAGGGGCGATCATTCTCAGGCACAGAAAAGCGGGAGGGTAGACTGGGGAAATAGAAAGGAGAAGACGGAGTGGCTTGGGAGGGATGTCTGAAGTGGGGGGATGGGATTGGGACGGCCCTAGCCACTTTCGAGTTTTTTACCCCATTTACAGAGCCTGAGCTGCACAGAAACACTGGGCTTTATTTCACTGTGCATAAAGAACTAACACCTAGCAGATTGTGAGGAGAAATGTGCTGACAAAAAGTGTAACAGATTTAAATATTACTTTTAAGTTTGTCCCCACCCATCCATTTTCTGTATCTGCTTGCCCTATGCAAGGTCATGCAGGCAACGAATAACCCAGGATGGGCCATGAACCCAACACAGGGCACGTATTAAGATAAAATTAAATTACATTTTAAAGTTATATTTGAAAATGTCATATCAATGTGTGAGAATTTATTGTAAATGTATTAACTTTTTTATGTGTAGCTCAGTTTGGCATAGTCTGTATTGAATGACTAGTTGGGCTCTCATACCTTATACCCCCTGGGAGGAAAGCCTAAAGTCGCTTGTGTCTGCTGATGAGGTTGATGAGCTCTGGGATGACGTTCATCGCCAGAGTTGAGTAGGCATAGAACAGCCTTAAGGTCTAAAAGCTAGCCCTCTCCCCCACCCCCTTTCAAGTGTGTCCTGTTTGTGGCAAAATCCTCGTGCACTGCCACAGAAGCCATGGCAAGGAGTGCCTGTCCATCAAGCCTGAAATCAGAGAGAGCCCCACGGCTCTCAGGATTGCTGGTGACAAACATAGCCTTTCTCTTAATGAGCTTGGCTCTCCAGAGATGCCAGGCAGATGGTTTCACAATTTGGACGGATTCCACTGGGTCCATGGAACAGCTGGAGGAACTGACTTCCTTTTATGTGTAGGATACATGATCATGAATGGGTTGGAACCTAAAAGTCAGACAGTCTGAGAGTGACAGAGAATCCCCCTGGGGGGCTACTAACCTTGTATGTAATAAATGGTTACGGCCTGGCAAGTATGAAAACTGAGATGAATTTTCAAATGCCAGGATGGTCACCTGTTTAATTTGAATAGTATTAACCAGTATTTCAATATGTTTCTGTCCTGGTTCTGAATTTCCTGATCATAAATCCATGGGGATTATTAAAGATTATTACATATAAATTTTATATTCTACACCCTAATTCTATTACTAATCACTAATCACATTATAACTTAGTTTCAGTTAGTTGCTGGTTGTACCTATCAACAGTATGTCTATAATATGTGACAAATCATTTTTCAGAAGTTGTACAGAGGAAAGAGGGAAAAGCTGACTAGGAGATGAACCAGCACTGGAAAAGACTGGGTGACTGCTGCATGTATCAAAAGTGGGCTAGATGTCCCACCGAATCCACTGTGGAACGTCGTCACCTGGCGCAAGTTCAGGGATGGCTCATTGGCATGAAAGTGACTGATATATCAGTGTCTAGTCTCGCCAGCTCCACATGCCAGGGTACTGGTCCTTATGTCCACCTCAGCATCATATTCTAAGTGGGACACCATATGCTGGAGCTCATTATAAATGTTTCTATTTGTTGAGGTCCTGTAGCTGAACAATTAGAGTATTGTCCTAAAAATGCGACAAGTGGCAGGATAAAGGAAAGCTAAAATGTTCATGTGGAAATTCCTAAATCAATCAATTCCATTTCTCATCAGCAGCACTTAAATGCACTATTGGGCTGTAATTTGATTGTCTAGATATATGGAAAGCTGATGCTTTGCAGGAACAACGTTCAGACCTTGTTTGGTTCAGCTCTCTGAACATTCCCCCCATGAAAACAATGTACCCCACAAGTTTACGGAACAGGTAATGAGGTAACAATACAACAAATGAAGTAAAAGCCCTTCACATACCCCTGCCTTCACTTTATTATCACAAACAGCTGTGTTAGAACATGCCACTCTTGAAGTCCACCCAAAAAAAACATCTCATCGTTTGGGAATCAGTGAGCCATTTTCCTTTTAAGATGAACAACAAGACAGCTGACTTTTATAAAATATACTGCAACAATTATGAACCCATCCCTAAAGTACCACTGGAATAAGATATTTAAACCTAAACTGGCCTGGGGTAATTTGACAGCATGCTGAATTAGCAGGCAGGAACAGGTGATTTGTATGTGACAAGCTACAAAAATGACCACTTGTCTGGCAAGATGAGTAGTGCTTCACACAAGCAACAGATTAAGAACTAAAGAAGGGAATCAGAGGCACTTTAGGGACCCCAGTATCAACAGATATCAACAGTCTGAGCTGTGACCTTCAGGATGCCTCAGCCCTGCCCAGCCCCCTAGAGTCAGTGTTTCATTAGCAGGGAAAATGTGTTTCTCACAGCTGACACTAAAGAAACGTAGATTCCGTGTGTTCATCATGCACAAAACTGTGTGCCCTACATAGAGAGGGATTAGGAGAGGAACCTGCTGAAATAATGGGTTAATGAGGAAAGCCAAGAAGCTACCAGAGATGAAGACCTGGGCCTTGCTGCTGAGAAAATGCTCCTTACTTTGTTTTCTGAAAACACAGGGTCAGGACTTTGAACAAGCTTTAAGATGCCATGATTTCCTTGACATTCCTTGTTTAAATATCATCAGACCATATCATACTCAAATACTATATAGAAAATTGTATTAGGACAAATCTCTTAATTATTGAATTCAGGTGTTTTATTCAGACCCATTGCCACAATCAAGCACTTAACCAGGCAGTCAGGTTTACAAACATTTATGAAAGAATGGGTCATTCTGAAGAGCTCAGTGAATTCAAATATGGTACCTTTGCAATAAATCAGTTTGTGAAATCTCTTCCTTGGTAGATATCAATCCATCCATTTTCTGAAACCACTTATCCTTCCGGGTCATAGGGGGTTCGTAGCCTATCCTGGAAGCTACGGGCATGAGGCAGGAAACAACCTAGGATGGGGGGCTAGCCCATCGCAGGGCACACTCACACACCATTCACTAACACATGCACAATTTAGTAATGCCAACTAGCCTCAGAATGTTTTTGGGGGGAATCCAAAGTACCCGGAGGAAACCCCATGATGACATGGGGAGAACATGCAAACTCCACACACATGGAACCAGGGCGGAGTTCCAGAGGTGCGTGGCAACATTGCTAACCACTGCATCACTATGCCACCCCTCCCTGTTAGATATTCCATGGGTACAGTAAGTGGTATTACTGCAAAGTGGAAAAGTACTACTGAAACTCAGCCACGAAGTGGCAGACCACATGAAGCAACAGCAGGGTCGCCAAGTCCTGAGGTGCATAGTGCATAAAAATGCTCTGTTGACTGAATAATTGCAAAGGTCCAAATTTCCTCTGGCATTAACCCAAGTACAGATACTGAAAGCACCAGGAGTTGCATGGAATGGGCAATGCCAAGAGTTGGATGGAGTGGTGTAAAGCATGCCACCACTGAACTCTGGAGCAGTGGAAACATGTTCTGTGGAGTGACAAGTCAACTGTCTGCTTCGTGCAGTATGCAGTTTTGAGACTACAAACAATATAGGCTGTCTGCTGCTGGTATTCATGTGTAGTGATGCTGACATATTTAATGTTTCTTCACACTGTTTTTGCCGTATGCATGCATGCTCTTGTTGAAATGTGTAGCCTAATGATAACACTTCGCTAGCAAAATCGTTTCATGGTTACAGCAGTGCTTTCACTGAGTGATGAACAGGACATGTTAAATAGATGGTGGCGGACTTCTCATGTGATTTATGAAGGGCAGTTATTTAGAATCTGTAAGTGTAATGAAACCATCACCAAGGTTTCACCAACTCTCACGCATCTGGTGTGACAGTCAGAGTCTCATGCCAGAAATCTTATGGCAAATCTATTATTGTTCCATTATAAACCTAGAATTAGCTACATCAAAAATGCTGAGGTACTTTACAAACCATGAAAATTAATGCATGTGTGTGCATACTTGTCTCGAATTGAAAATCTCATTCCAGAAAGCTGACCAAAGTTGGCAGCCCTGCATCACCACCTCTGAGATCTCGTAACAACCTCTATGCGGCAGTCTACTTTATTCTTCTCACCATAAAAAAATAATTTCTATTTTATAAATATTTGCTTAATCTTTGTTTCATTCTTAACTGAATTTGTGTAATGCTAATGCTAAATGACATGTAGTGGCATAATTTAAAAAAGGTCATGATGTTTTGTCATTCAGTTTGAGTTTCTGTTAAGTTTTGTTTTGAAGGATGTTTCTAGTCTGATATTTTTGTTTGAAGAACAATATTGATGTCAATACTGTACAGTAAATGCTGTAATGTTAACCTTTTGTTATGGTGGAAAATTGTTTTATATTTTTATGTTTTTAAATTATGAAATCAGGAAAGGTAAAGGAAAATGTAGGTCTTCTTTTCTGCTGCTTTTATTTTAAGATTAGCTGCAACACAAAATGTACTTAACCCTCTCAACACTGTAAATCTGCACTCAGACACAAGTGCAAGTGCTATGCAGAACTAAACAGACAGAGAACACAAATAATCCAAAATCAGAATATCTAGCTGTATATCCCATTTTGGGCTGTAGAGATTGCTCATTAGCGGTCTGTAAAATGAACCTGATGTTATGAAAAAAACATTTTAACAGGGTCAGCTGAAATTTACCTGTAATGCTGCGCAGGGGCAGGTGGTAAGGATTGATTCAGAAGCGCAACAAGATGAGGTCATTAAACAAGAGCCATCAAAAAAGCCATGTGGAACAAGTGATAGAAATATGACAGTTCTGTCTCATCCAGCAAGTTTTATACAGATGAATGGAGACGATTCTAGCAATTTATGAAAAACAATTGCAGTCAGCACAAATAATCGTAATCAGACGATAATCGTGACTAGTAATGATTCGCCTAGTAATGATTGTCAACTGAAGGTTGGGGGTGGTGACAGTAAATTTCATCATTATTTCTCCTTTGACTACTCCACGATTTGTTTGGTTCAGGTGCTTAACAAGCCATGAGATTTACCATTGGCAGCCGTTACCCAACAAAATTCACTAAAAACGTCAGACACACCTATGCATTCGCAGTATTTAATTACATATTGCATATTTAATTACTTTTAAATATTTTGTAATTTTTATTTTGCTGAACAGAAAAAATCTGGTGTAACAAAATAGTTTGAGAGATTGTATTTTTGTATTTAAAATACTGTCATTTTATGAATTAATTTTCAGTCATTTTAAGAACCTTCATCACCAGGCTTACAGACTTAAATATAGGCTATCATTGGCTTTGGTTAATGCAAATAAATTGACACATCCTGTTGGGCCCAGCTTGTTTGCTTGTTTGTTGTAGTTTTTCCATGACCAGTAAACCAAAGAAAGAAGCTGCTTTTGGAGCTCGGTGCAAATTGCCTTAACAGAAAGTATGTAGTAAAATATATTGCTCACTGAATGTCATTATAGAACAGAAAAATAGAGGTATTAGTAAACAGTAGTACTGTGCTCTAGAATTGTGGTATTCTAATTAATTTCAGCAGGCATGCTCAGGCAGTGGCATCTTGTGGGACTTCATTAGCAATTAATCACGCTAGCTACTTTTGTTCCAAAGGACAAACTTATTTTCTATCAGCTAAATATAAGTTTTAATAGCCACTGAGCCTGTGGAAAAGGGGGAACTAAGTAGTGAACTTGACAGTCCTCTCTTAACAAGATACCTATTTAAAGACGGCACAGACTTATGCCCAGCTCTCTGACCAATTGTACACTGTACAAGAACTTTGGTCATGGTAACAGCAGCACAGCGACTCAGCGTCAAGCATCCCATCTCGTATCACCCTTTCTCAGTCTCATTCCCGCAACTGGTCAGTATTCACTACGCTAGCATTCGCAATCTCCAAGACTACATATTTCAATTTCCTCTATTCTGTTTATTACTGTATACAGTACAGTACTGTATAAGCATTTATAAATATACAAAACATATAGGTGACATCAATACAATATCAAAAAACAGTTAACACAAATCCACTACCCGTACAGTATGCTTGAAATATCAATACGAGGAAGCTCCTCGCTTATTGACCAATTCGCTTATCAGCCTAATCGGAGGAATGGAATTCAGAAGTTAATTGAGAGATGTTTGTATTACATGCGTCACAGTCACTGGATATGTGTTTTTTAGTGTATATATAAAAAAGTTTATTCTAAGAGTTCGCTCATGTTCGGTACCCTACTGTAAAACAAAGCAGGAAGTTCAAGCATTATGATAATTAATTTAAGAAAGCGTTGACATGCCTCCTCGCGTGTACACATACACCCCTGTCAGCTACTGCCACTAATTCTATTGGAAACACTGAGTGACGGTGTAACGGTTCTAGACCAAAACCGCGATATCGTAAACATTTGTATCATGGTTCTGTCTCCCAGATCCCCCTCCCCCAAACCTGTTGCTGCAGCCTGCTGGGCTCACATTACGTTACTAATGTTACAAAAGTAATTTTCATTTGACAATTAATGTTATAACACATGTAAATCACAAAATTATTATTCTGTTTAAATTTAGGGAAAGCTATAAATTGTGTAAATACTACACATTAATAGGGCTGTAATGGTATATGTATTCGTCATGTACCGTTATTATTTTACATGTATTTTACTTGTATTTTAAATACATTTTATCACACCAGTATTTTGTATTTTATTTTGTTACATTTGATGAGCAAATATTTGTAATTTGTAACAAAATACTTGATGTATTTGTGTACATCTCTGTGCATCCCCCTTAATTATTTTGAATATTATGCAGAATTAATAACCTGACATAGCGTGCCTTAACACATTAATACCATAAGTGATAATTCCAGCCTTGGCCCATCCATTTTCAATGATAAACAGATGCCAAGAGAGCAAAAGCTTCACATGGGTGCTTCAGATTGGGAATGGATTCCAGGTCAAAGGGAGAAGGCGACCCCTTTAAATCCAAACTTAGACTTGGACTCAGCACGTTATCCCAGCAGTGACACATTAGAAACATACTTGTCAAGCCAGTAGGGCATAAAAACAACACTTAAAATCTGTGAACCTTGAGCCTTACACACAGGTGATGAACCTGGGCATTTACTCACAGTGATAAGATTTCAAGAGGGTCTGATTTCCTTGCAGAAAAAGAGTAAAAGAATGAAATGATGACATACACAACTTTCACACTGTAAAAAAAAAAAAAAAAGATAATGCACTGGTAATTTTCTGCCAGGACATTATCTGTTTTTTTACGGATTTTTTTTGTTAAATTTTGCAGGTGTACTTGCTTCCACAATGCGACGCGAAATTCAAATTAAAGGGTAAAACACCTGTAGAAAATTTATATGGAAAATTCCTTCATATTAACATGGTACATTGGACCCTATTTTAAGGACTTTTTGTGCATAGGTAAATGGTAGAATGAGTGGTTTTAGAGTGGTGTGGACTTTGCAAGGGCCACTACATTCTTCAGCCTAGCTTAAACTTTCAGTAGCCCTCAAATGCCCTCAGACTTAATTTTAACACCATGTGGCATTAAACGTCCATTTATTTTACATGTTTCTGTGCCCTTTTCATGCCATAAAGGAACTAAAACATTTGGTCTTGTCAGCACACAGCCCACTCAACATACTCCCTACATGCCTGCTTGTCCCCCTAGTCTCTTACCTTGGCCACCTGTAGTGGTTTCTTCTGTTCAGCGCCACCTTGGAGCCTGAAGCCCCATGGCGCCCCCCCTGACAGGGTGATCATAACTTCTTCCACCACCATCGTCCAGTTGTATTACTGTCCCTCTCTGGTTGCTCCCCCGCAGGGGCCCTCAGCAGTGCTGAGCCATGTCTGAGGCGGCTCTCCGTTTCCAGAGAACTTTCCAGCTCCTTTGCCACGGAGCAGTGACTCTCAGAAGCTTCCCTTGTGCTCTGATACTCTGGATGCACACACGTGCTTGAGCACTCCCGCACCCACACTCGCACTCAGCTTGAGAGGAGGGGTATGCGAAGATGCAGGCGAGGGGGGGGGGGTTAAAATAGAGATAGCAGCCCTGGCCACTAAGGCTGCTTACGCAGTGGAATGTCTCGTGGGTAGGGGGGTGGAGGGGACATGGACCACCCTTGTCAGCCACACATGTCCTGTCAATCTAACCACCCCCCCCCCCACCCCAGACTAGTGAATGCAGATAGTTGATCTGAAAATAGGTCCTTGCCTCTGTAGCTTTGTCTGAGCACCTCCAGGCCTGCTCTTGACGTGGTGAGGGGGTTTTATTTTGGGAACATGATTCTAGCGAAAATGCGGGACAAAAGAAAAGTGTGAAGGTTTAGGGAAGATGAAGAGGGGGACTCTCTAACAGGCAAGCAGAAGAGCGTGGGAAAACACGACTGGCAGTACATTTAAAGCAAGGTCATATTTAATTTGGATAGGAAACTGAGCATCAAAACTGTCACGAATAACAACCTGTATTTGATATCATTTGTAATTTTTAAATAAAAATAGTTTACGACTGTGGCTTTTAAAAATAAGACCTGTTTCAGACTAAGATTAATCATGTTACCCTGGCCACAGAGCAGTGGGTCTGGCATTATCCCAGGCCTGTATGCCACAGCCCTGGCAAGTCAGCACCCTTGGATACCAACACAGGATCATCCAGACTGAGGGCAGAAGCATTTACACACCTCAAATCCCTCAGTTCACATCACTGAACAGAGTACATGGCAAATCACAACAGCAAACAAAGTAAACAAACCACCAAGAATACTGTTTTCTAGCACTAACAATATACATAATTGTGCTGACTGCTCAGGACATTTTCCAAGCCATTTTCTTTTGTTCTTATCAATTTCAATGAAGTAACGAATACCCTTCCACTGGGTCCTTCTCTGTGGAGGATGTGTGGGGGATGTTTTCTTGGCACACTTTAGGCCTCTTAGTGCCAATTGGGCATCGTTTAAATGCCACGGGCTACCTGAGCATTGTTTCTGACCATGTCCATCCCTTTATGA
>JAODKM010000058.1:18846673-18856829 GCA_026780845.1 Petrocephalus sullivani
AGGGTTTCGGTTCGGCGGCACTACTTTTCCCCTTTCCCCCCCCCCCCCCCCCCACCCCCAATTTGGTATAGGTGCTCATCATTGTCAGTCTGGAAATAGCGATAACATCTCATATTTCTGTACCTTTTACTGCTTTGTGAATTCTGTGTTGCAGTAACACTGCTTCTCCAGCAGGGGCTGACAGTGGTATTTTTCCACTCACTTGCCACTTTGGAAAGATTCCTCAGAGTTGCCCACAATGCTGCAATTTTGCTTCAAACTCACTCTCCTACTGCACCTCCCACCTCCCTGCCTCTGTCACAATCTAAGAATGTCACTCTCCCAACTTTCTTACTCCTATCTCTGCTTCCAAGCTACGCTGGTAGAAATTAGTAATTAGTCCTTAACTTTAAAAAATAAAAAAATATGAGCAATGGATTGGAATGTCAGTCAGCTACATCAGACTCTCCAGAGTTTCCAAACTGAGCATGGACAGGGAAAGGTGAAATCAGACGCGCCGCCCCTGTCGGCTGGCCCACTCCCCCCACACCATCTGTGTGTCGGCACGTCTCCCACCCACCAGGCCAACCAGCTGACCAGTCCCTCTGTCACCTGTACAGTCTGAACTTGGTTCAAAGCTGTAGTCTTTCGGCATGGTTTTTTCGCAGTTCAGCAACTTCGGAGGTTTTGGATCTGAGATTGATTGTGTTTTAATTGCTCTCTAGTTCTGTTTCTTTCATTAAATGGTATGATATGGACTGGTAGGGGGAATCTTGCTCCTTTCTGAAGAGGTGTGATCAGCAGCTCCCAATTTATGAGAAATGAAGCATAGTTCTGGTGCAGAGGCTGTCTGCATTCACACATTGCCGGGATCACGACGGTGTGACTGCCCACTCTGCTTTGTGCTGCCATGGAAACTGACTTGGTGGTGGTGCAATGCAAGCCAAGCTGTCCAAACTTTTCCTTTGGAGACCCAGAGAGGAACTGTTTTCAAGGGAGGGGGTAGAAAAAGGTTCTCCAATGTTACCTTTCACACTGTTGGCCATAGTCCTTTCCACATCACCTTTTGGGTGTGCTCTCTCTTTGAGTCAGCTCCTCCTGCAGGACCCTCACAAAAGGGCCTGGAGAGGAGCAATGTGACAAGATGCTGTGAGAAGGAGGCTGGCTGAGGTCCCTCACAAGTTGCCCTGACACCAGGAGAAATGCCGAGGATACACCAAGCCGCAAGAGACACAGGATGTGAACGACGCTTGTGGTGTGACTGGAAATGGTACTGGAATCTGGTTCTGGAAGAGAAAGATGCCATGAGGAAGCTGTCTCACGTTGTTTGGCTGAGACCAACAGCTAGGAAGCCCTGACCTGACCAACACAGGAGTCAAAAAAGGTCAGAGCTTGCAATATGGCCAACTGTTTACCCTGGCAGCCCTCTGTGGTGTGATCCAGCTGCCCGCCGATGGAGCCCAGGAAGCTCTGGGTTCAGCTGCATGAGGCCCTGCCTCTTAGCCACACCTAATGGTGGACAACCAGGGTTATCGATTATCACGGCTCCAACATCAAGGCACTGGCCGTCACCCAACATGCTGGCAAGGGCATAAAGCTGGAGAACTATTATGTACAGGCTACCTGTTCAATGTCATGCAGCCAGCTCATAATGGGAAGGTGAGTCCTAGCTCACCTGGCCCTGTCTGGGTCCATCACAATTTGGTAACCTACACAGACCATGGGACCATCACAATTTCGCATCGTGCGTAGACCATGAGACCATCACAATTTAGCATCCTTCACATAGCATGGGACCATCACAATTTGGCACCCTATGCAGATCATGGGACCATCACATTTTGGCACCCTACATGGAACAGCAACCCTGATATATCCACCCTGGAGAAGTACCTCCTGCAGGTGGGTTATTGACAGGTTTATATGAGGATTGGGGACTGTGTACTCCGACAGACCCTATTAGGGGGACCTTTGAGTTGGGGGGGCCTGGTGAGTTTGACATAAAGACTCCTGTGAGAAGAGGCCAGTACCTTCAGTGAACAAGAGGATAGGGGAATGGGAAACATAAAGGTAGACAATGGTAAAAGGTAAGACTATGATGAAAATTAATCTTGATCAGAACCTGCCTCCACAAGTCTGAATATGTTCTACTTCATATAGATAAGAAAAGTTTGCTCAAAGTCATACAATAATCCTCATAATATGGTTGGCTCTTCATGATATTCACTATTTGGTAAATTTTTGCCCTGATCTAGACACTGTGGTAATGAGGTTAGAAATTGTTACTTACCTATGATATATTTGTACTAGAGATGTTTAGAAATATTACATTTAAATATCCATTCATGGATGCTGTTACTGTTGTTGACAATAAAATGTTTAGTGTGTCACCTACTGAGGGATAAAGGACACGGGAAGATAGTGCAAATGGGTTATTGCAACCAAAAGACCTAACAGAAAGGAACAGGATCGAAACTGGGAGTATAGAAAACAGCTAACAGGATGGGCCCCAGACAGGATTGATGTTCATGCCAGGACTGGGAAGCACTTTTATACAACACTGACACCACTCTCCCTTGGATGGCACATGTTCCTTGGTCAGCCTCCCCCACTTTGCTCTCATTGTCACTACCAGGAGATCTACGTAGACAAGCTGGAAGATGCAGGAACAGATTAAAGAAAATGCAGTAGAAATTTGAAAATCCTGCTCTCACTGCTCTTGTTCACTGTTGCTCTGCCTCACTTACTTGCTCCCAGTATCCTCATCTTGTTGAAAGTGTCCCACCCCCGAGGTTCACTTGCTCCCCTGTGCTGGGTCCTTGCCCATCGAAGCTGTCTCAAACTTTCATTCACATCCAACCAAGGTCAGTTAAGCCCAAAAGCAAACCATGGGTGAACAAGCGGGTGGTGTGTTCAGGAAGAGAGGGCCATTCATCCAGCATGAGGGAGGCAGCTTTCATGATGTGTGTCAGCCACCTGCTACCACTTGAGATGATAGAACGAGAAGCAGAAGAGGAAGCACAAGTCTCTCAGGTCAGCAGCACAGCCTGGCTGCCTGTTTCTTCAAGTGCACCCCCCACCCAACCCAGGCATCCCATTGACCATCTAGGTATCGCAAGATGATGGTCTGAATCATGGGGGTAGAGGGGCAGGCTTTGCATTTTTTCTGTTCAGTCATGGTCTCCTTTCTTGCCAGGTTAATTGGAGATAATGAAGGGTGCCCCTCCCCTACCCATCACCTTGGATGAATTGCTGATACATTCCCCTGAATTAGAGGCAGACGGATTATTTACCCAGCTGCAGGATTAAATCCGAATAACATGCTGGTGTCTATGAGAGAGCAGCCCGGCTGAGGCTGGGTGATATGTATTGATTTGACATTTTAGCAGCCATGTAAGGCAAGCTCAGACCCAGTGCTGCATCATGTAGAGGCCAGGGGGGGAGGGAATTTTCCTTGACCATGAGGTTTATTTCTTTGCCTCTTTCTACTGCCACTGTTTTTTTATTGTGTGTGTCAACTATTTCTTCTGTACTGTTCTGTATTTCTTCAGCTTAAAGTCAATTAGGGACTTAACATCACATGATCCTAGACTGAAGAACTGCTCTATTCTATATAATCAGTGATATATACACATTGTCTAAAATCTACTGCTACTAAATAACACAGAACAAATATCTTCAATATATATAGTGAACATTACATGACAATAAATAAATAAACCTAAATCCTTCTTGTACTTCTCAGGCATTGAACCTAAGGTTCTCCCTTAGTCACACATTACTCAATCTTGTGTATAAGTAGACTCCCTCTATTTGATCTTAGGGAAGATGACACATTGGTGCTGATTTAACTGAAGCAGGTTGTGGGGTTTTGGTTATTGGCCAGCATCTGGGGTGGGGGGTCTGCTGAGAGGGACATCAAAGCACTCAGGGTGGGCATCCGTCCAGCTGTGGAGAGCAGGCCAGAAGCACGGAGGCTTTTGTGATGGGGGGAGGTGAGAAAAGTGTAGCTGGGGACATATGGTAATTGAATAAACGCTAGAAACCAACGTCTCTCAAATCAATACAGACACAAGTGGAACGATTTCAGCTCGCAAACCAGCGAAAGGGGATACTGCCTATTTAATTCACAGGGTGGGCGAGGCCTACACAGGTGGATGGGGGGTGGACAGTAACCCCCGACTGTGTTAGCTTCTGTGTAGCATAACAGTGGGCAGCAGAAATGGAGTCAGAAGGGCCTTCTCGGTTGCTGTGGCGGGACAGGGGCTGGGGTGTAGGGGCTCACTGTCAAGAAATGAGCTCCACTGTGCACTGTAGTTGATCCCCTGAGTTTCCTGAGAAAGCCCCAAAGGTCCCTGGTGCATCCTTGGTAGTGGGGCTGGAACGATATCTGGGGATTTTTACCATTTATACCTTAGCCAAAGAACCAGATTGCTTCGTTAGTAGGAGATCAATGCTATTGTAATAATGGACCCAAGCCTTTTTGTGTGTGGTGCGTGGTTTTTTAGGTTAACATTCTGTGCCTGTAAGTTTGGAAAGGTGGCTGTCCAAAACCCCATGGCAGACAGAGTGATGTCACTGCTGAGCCCTTGAGCAAAGCTCTTATTCCGAATTGCTCCTGGGGCTGATCCTGCTTTGGATTAAAGTGATTGCTAAATAAATAAAATGTGTACAACAAGCACAACATTAATATTATTCACATTTTTACGTGAAGTATTGATGTTTTGACATGAGCTTAGTGTCAAAGGCTGTAATAGAAATGCTAGACTTAACTTTAGAAAGTTAGACTTACACTTTATTGTCAAAAGTATTGGGACACTCTCGTTCCAGTTTCTGATGATCTGAGGACAGAAACAAAGAAGTAGCTGACCACAGAAAGATGTGGCACAGTTGAGATTAGAGTTATGCCCACAGAAATGAATGGAGAGTTCCCACAAAGATATAGATTCCTAATCTGTGTGTGAGGGTTATGTACTATATTGCCAAAAGTATTGGGACTCCCCTCCAAATCACTGAATTAATGTGTTCCAAACACTTCCATGGCCATATATGTATAAAATCAAGCACCTAAGCATGCAGACTGCTTCTACAAATATTTGTGAAAGAACGAGTCGCTCTCAGGTGCTCAGTGATTTCAAGCATGGTACCGTGATAGGATGCCACCTGTGCAATAAGTCCATTCTTGAAATTTCCTCATTACTAAACATTCCACGGTCAAATGTTATTGGTATTATAACAAAGTCTATGCAATTGGGAACTACAGCAACTCAGCCACAAAGTGGTAGGCCACGTAAAATCGGGACAGTAGTGCATGCTGAGGTACACAGTGTGCAGAAGTCACCAACTTTATGTAGTCAGTAGCTACAGACTTCCAAACTGTGTGGCTTCCAGATTAGTTCAAGAACAGTGTATAGAGAGCTTCATGGAATTGGTTTCCATAGCCGAGCAGCTGCATCCAAGCCTTACATCCACAAGTGCAATGCAAAGCGTCAGATGCAGTGATGTAAAACGCACTGCCACTGTACTCTAGAGCAATGGAGAAGTGTTCTCTGGAGTGAATATTAAATATTTATTAAGTACTTTTCAGGTGGCATAGAGGAGCAGAAATGGTAACCCAAATGCAAGCCAGGATGAAGCTCCCTAACGAGGTGATCGGCTCCCCACACTACCAGTACTGTTTGTGTGGGAAGCCCTGATGAGTGGGCCTGGTAGGGTGCTGCTGACTGTGGGAGCTATTGCAATGCCTGCTTGTAATGAAGTGTAGTGCTGATATCTGGAAATGTTAGTGTATAAATTGTGTATCCACTGCTGTGTAGTTTGTAGAAAAATGGTGGCAGGTAATTGTCTTGTTGTAACCTACTGTATGAGTTTTTTTAGGGACTACTAGGGCTGTCGCGATCTAATCGCGATCATATGGCGCATGCACAGTAATCGCCAGTTGACGGGTGAAACATTTGTCTGGACGCCAGCTTTTCGGAACTATACGGACGATTACTTTCGCCGACAATTTGGTGAGCAGATTTGTTGAGTGTATAAAATATTAATGATATACGTATTGTGATGTACGGTAAGTTGTTCTCTCTCGCACGCCACGTGCATTCACTTAAATGAAACCAATTAAACTGTTGAATAATAACTATACGATTATTACTCGTGTATATGCTAACAGATTAAAAAACAATTTGTATAAACGAATAAGCGATTTCCAATCTGGCTTTATGATGGGAATATCATAATCTTCTTGATTATAGACATTTAATAAACAATAATGACTTTGTTTCTTTTTTTATAAGGCATTCGATTCAGTTTAGCACCCATTTATTTTTCAGTGTTTACGATTATCAGGCTTTTGAGAGAGATTTGGGAGCATTATGTTTATTACATTCGGTTAGCAGAGTAAGCCACATACTATACTGTTTGGATACAACATGGAAGCAATATATACTTTAGTTCAGTGAAGAAAGGGAAAGTTCAACAGCCATAACATCTTTTGAAAGAGGAGATAAGGTAAAAAGATGTTGGTGCAGTTTAAAGTGAGACACGTTTATTAAACATAAGGACACGCAGAATTTATACAGGTCACTAACTTTTGGGCGTCACAATACGCATACGATTAATATTTTATACATTCAACTAATCTGCTTACCAAATTGTCGGCGAAAGTAATCGACCGTATAGTACCGAAAAGATGACATCCAGACAAATGTTTCACCTGTCAACTAAGGCGCTGGCGATTACTGCGCATGCGCCATATGATCGCGATTAGATCTCGACGTAATCGCGACAGCCCTAAGGACTACCAAAAAAAAGCTCTTATGTCAAGAATGCAGCATTGCTTCTTGCCAGCTGCTGTGGGTCTGGGTCTGCTGGGTGTAAGATTTGTGTCAGAAGTGGAATACCAGAAACAGCCCCACCGGCATTACCAGAGTAGACCTACAGAGGTCTAGAGAGAATCACAAGCTTCGAGCTAGCAGAAGAGCACGATAGTTGAAGGAGTGAGCAAACTGAGAGCATGACACCCAGCAGCAAGAACTGAAGAGCTTGTGCGGGGAGTAGCTCTACTCACTTATGCATCAGCAGCGAGCACCTGGCTCCCAAAGTACAGCAGGCGTGGGAGCTCTTCGAGCTTGAGCTTGCGGCAAGAAGCAACGCCTGGGAAGGTTAGACGGCAGCAGTCCAGCTGGGACTTGCACTCAAGGGTGACTCTCCAGGCCCTCCTAGACATTGCGCTGGAGGCCAGCTTCAGCTTGCCAGACCTGAAAGCAGTGTTAAAGTGGTGGTTTGGGAGCAGAGAAGGAGAGGCGAACGCCCAACACATGTTCAGCATGAGATGCCATCACAGAGGACAGCGACTGGGGGTGCTTTCCTACAACATCAGCATCTTGGCTGGGCAGGCCTACCCCAACTACCCAGTGCCCATCCAAGGAGATCTGACTTTGCAGGTTATTCTTGCCACTCTCTTCCCGAGCTACCTGCAGCTACAGGTGTGCCTAATATCCCTGCGCAGTGTGCCACCCTGGTCCAGAGACTCTCCTCAGGCCCGCAACGGCACCCAGCCCACTCACCCTGTTGGGTGAGTCAGCGACCTGCGGAGCCCATTCCTGCCCTGCATCATTGCTAGCGTTCACTGCTGTGCCTTGATCGATAGTGGCTTCGCAGTCTCTGCAGACATCGGCAACCTAAGCGGGTGGGAGCTCCGGGGGGTTGCAATGTGCTAGCGGCAGAGAGGCACAGCACGACCAGCTGAGGAACCAGGATGAAGTTGCGTAGCTGGTGCTGTTCGGTCGTGAGGAGGCGTACCTTATGTTGGAGGCACAGCTAGCCCAGGAGTGCCACAAGCTGGATAAGGATGGAGATTGACTGTGAGAGGGCATGGAGCAGGAGCAGCGCAAGTTGGAGCAGTTCTGTAGTGAGCTGGAAGCGTGACCAGGGTAAGTGGGAGGCCAAGGCCGCAACGGTTGCACTGCTTAACCGCGATGCCATGCTCTGGAGGCCCAGCTGACTGTGGAGCACCACAAGATGGAGGAGCTGCACGGCCAGAATTAGCAGGACCTGAACCAGCTGTATGAGTCCAGCGCCAGGCTGGAGCAGAAGCGTCGCGAGCTGGAGAAGCGGCGAGAGCGACAGCAGCGAAAGCAGCCCAACAGTCAGCAGCGGGTCCCCGCAGAGCCATGTAAGTCCAAGGGCCGACACCTGGGGGGCGCCTACTAGCACCCTGGCAGCAGTTCCCAGCTTCTTGATCATATACAAGGACTGGTAACGGCTGGCTTCTATGGGACACTTGTGTCCTCAGAGACCCAGATCTGTGCTCCATAACCTGATCTTGCTTGAAAAACAGGGACACTTGGACCACGATTTCAGTCGGGATTGAGGGGTTTGGGGAGTTGCCAGGATGGTTGACCCCTGGGGGGGGTGGGTAGCATTCACAGGGTTTCTTTTGGCATAGCGGTGTCATCTGCATGTTTCCCAAAGCATTCTGGGTGTATGTGTTGTAAACAGCCCCTGTACGGTGTCACTATTAGTGAATGGTGTATTTTATTCAGTCAGCAAATGGTAATAAGGCAGAACAACAGTATGAGTATGGAGGACAGCTTTGAATAGTCTCTCACAAACATAAATCTCACGAATTGTGGGTAATTATAGACTGCTTTGGCAGTGTGATTATACCTGCAAATGCAAAAAAACTCAGTCGAATTCAGAAATACGAATAATATAGAAATGTGAACGTAGGGCTCGGGAAATAGGGGTACATGACGATAATTGGATAATTAATAAAAAAAAGTAAGATACAGAACTTCAGTGACACTGGGGGGGGGTGAATTTAAACTTCCTAATATGTGTATTATTTACATACAAAACTGGTTGTTATGCGCCCAAAACGCCGCTCCCATGTGTGGTCACGAAACACTGAGGGGTCGCTACTATGCCAATGCGCCACAGCATCCACCGCTTCGTTTCCCTTGCTTTTGCTTACTTTCTGACAACCGATCTGGGACCGGTTTGTCGTGCGCCTGCCCTCACCCTCGACCGGGCTGAACCGAGCGATCACACTGTTCCGGGGTTAGCTTCGCTTGCCTCAGGGTGCGGAGCGTGCCTCTGCACCTCTGCTATCTTGACACTAGGGACAAAATCTCGCGTTGCTGGCCATTTTTATCTCCACCTCCACCAACACCACCACACCATCAGCACAGCACAGCGCCACCCCTCCCCCTTCTTTTCTTTCTGAGCGCATGAGATATCCTCTCGAAACCTGAGCGCAGCAGACGCCGAACGGAGAGGCGAACCCCCCCCCCGCACAACATGGCTACGATCGTCACCTCGACCAGGTTCACGGACGAGTACCAGCTATACGAAGAGTTGGGAAAGTATGCGGCGACTGCATTTTTTTTAGCTCGCTGGGTTATGTGCATGTGATCGCGTTAACTTTGACAGCATTGGAGGGATTTTGATGTCAGGAACGGGCAAGGCAGCGGGGCAAAGCGAGAAGCTGGCTGCGCATAGTCCACTTCACCCGGTGGTACATCTGTCCGGCATCCCGATTTTTATTTCTCTGACGATTCCGCTCTTTGCGGGATACAGTCTTGTATCCGACCAGCTAACTAGTAGGGGCACGGTGGTCTCTGCATCTACACGTCGGTCGTACATATTTTAGTCGCGCAAAATGCATTGTATGCACATGTATGCGGCCAAGAGCGCTTCCTGGTGACGGCTCCCGCGAAACACCCTACCCGTTTAAAACCACGGCGACTTCTTCTTTTTAGTCACATTATTTACGGCGGAGCGCTTCGTCGTGTTCATCGCGAATGAAAACTGTCACGTCGTACACTCGGTGGAAAACGAATCGTTGTTTGTTGTGTAACGTAACCATTGGTCACGTTATTATTGATCCTGCCCTCCGATCTTTTTAAAAGGAAAATATATCCAGGGAAATCCAGCGATGTTATTATCCATCGTCTCAATAAGACGCCCGTTAATGATGAGGATGTGACTTAGGAAAGGCTCATATATGGACAGTGGATCCTATATATAGACTGTATGTGGCGGCGTACGCAGTAATATTAGCAGACGCTTCCTGCTCTGTAGCTTATTGTTTTTCTGTCACCGGTGCACCAGTCTTGATGTCTCCTTCATTCTCACTTTCATTCTCACTTATTCGGCCCTGGCAACACAAGCCCCC
>JAODKM010000058.1:18856929-18877506 GCA_026780845.1 Petrocephalus sullivani
CCGCCCCCAACCACGTCTCCCACCAGCCGTACATGTGTTTCTTTGTGAGATTTCAGAGGGATGTGAGAAGACGGTTAATCCGCCGTCATCGCGGATTAAACGTAAAATCGTTGCGTACTGTACGTTGGTGGAAATGTTGATTTGGCGGGGCAGGGGGGGGGGTCCTTCTTTTTCGAGTAACTTCTTATTTTTATATACAGGTTTGTAGCCCTTTCAGGTTGTTGTTACAAACGCGAAACTTGGAATTGTGTTTGATTTGTCGATCTTTTCAGGGGCGCCTTCTCCGTGGTGCGCAGATGTGTGAAGAAGTCCACTGGGCAGGAGTACGCGGCCAAGATTATCAACACCAAGAAACTTTCGGCCAGAGGTAAGGCGACGCAGAACAAGGTGAAAAGTCTGACACCACCGGACTGTCATGTCAAAAATCCATTAGGTGCTCTTGAATGCTTGGCGGATTACAAGATAAATGTTGTAATACTGTTTTTTCGTTCGTGTTTAATTCTCGGTTGGTGACACGACTGCCATTATCCTAGTTAAAGTATTCCCTATGAAATGAAATTCTCGTGTGAGTATCAGACTTTCCTCCTCTCTCAGACGGAGTCTCCCGCAAATTGACAATAGATCTCTGACATGGGAAACGTGTCCTTCTGCTGTTCAGCAGCAGCCCCAGCCAGCACTAAACTCGGCCATAATTTTTAATTAATACAGTCATATCCTCCAGACATTATACTGCAGTGTGCTGTATTTTGACAGTATTTTAAAAAGCAACACTGTTCTAGTATTTTCCGAAAAAATGTACAGAGTGGAGTGTTGGTATTTATAAGATATGCAGTAAGCGGCACAAGCCTAGCCAGCACTCCCCCTCCTCCTGGTTGTTCCTCATCTGCCTCCCTGAAATAAATATGCTTAAAGTGACATGTCTGGAAAATTGCAATTTAGTGTCCATAGGTGGAGTTTGATGTTTGCACTTGGGGTGGGGCTTGCAAAAATCCATGCTTGTCCCCCTTATGTCTTAATGCACACACAACATTTTCTTGTCTAGCTACAGGGTAGCAACAAATCGCTTATGCAAAGGTGCAAAGTGCCAACATAGTACAGAATTGTTATCTCACAACATATTACCCCTCTCTCTCCCCCAAACTCCTCCCATGCCCCAGTCTTAGGGAAATTTGCCCCCTTAAAGCCTGTAAGCTGCCTTCGCTTCTGTTTCACTTTGGGATGATGAACGATTAAGGTATTCACAGTCTCAGTTCAGGAGCATGTCTGCGTGTTTACAAAATGCTGTGTGCTGAAGCCTGGCGTGGAGCCAGCCAGTGCTACCAGTGTAAACCTGCCAGCATGGGAATGCACCAGCACCAGTTACAAAAAGGAGGTCCTCCACTTATTCAGCTTGTATCATATGCTGTCACCTGTATTTAATCACTGTTGAAAATGTCTAAAAATATCTATTTAAAATATTGCTGATTCACCTCCCAAAGAAATCACACAGGTTCGCTTGGAGCTGTTGGAGTAAGCTCCTGCCTTGTGATGCTGCTGTCAGGCTTGTGCAGTGTCGCTTTGCTCGGCACTCATGTCCATAGCAGAGGCTCGCCTCGCTCTTGGGGTGTTCCTTTTGGCCACTCAGCATGCCCAGTTGGACCCTCCAGCCAACAGCTGGGGTCTGTTACATTGTTAATTTTTTTTTTTAGTTTTTTTTTTCATGGAGGCAGTGGATGAAATGGAGGTCCTCTTTTTGAATTTCAGAAGGGTGTTTCTGACGAGGACAGCTGAGCGTCTCACTTCTGAACAGGCCGATAATTTAAAGTGAGGCAGCTGGAGCGTCTCTGGTGGAGTCCTGGCTAAACATGCACCCAAATCGGGGGCTGCCTGCAGAATACCCCCCTGCCTTGCCCTGCTGGAGTTACCTGAGAGGGTGGAAAGGGGGGCGGGCAGTGGATGCCATTAAGTGTCAGTGTCAGACAGTCTAATTGAATGTGGCAGCATGGGATACGTGAGATAGCGCTCTCAAAAGCGAAAGGATCAGTTTGTGGAAAGCGGACACTGCTGTGCTGTTTCTGTGCGGATTGAGCTGGGGATTTTATCTGCCCTGATTTGGTGTGGCGCAGGCATGGAGATTAATTTGGCTTGCTTCTTTCGATGCTGTTTTCATTAGGAAGATGTTTGGCTTGTTAGCAAATGTGCTGATGCACTGATTTTCATGTTTAGTTCTGTGCCCGTGTGAGGCCGGGCAATTACAGAGGAATTTTAGGCTGTGGCACTGCTCTATTGTCTAATGGTGTCGCTGGAGACGGGGCAGCCCTAAATCCCAACAAGAACTTACCAGTTTAAATTCTGTGCTTCTTACGCTGTGGCACAATTGATTAAGTAATTGTGTTACCTTCATGTAGTGGTGAGCAACATAACGATAAATTTCTATAATCGATTGTAATTGTATCCATGGTAAGCATTTATGCAGTAATAGCGAGAATTGTGATACCACTGTGCATTGACATTTACTTTTAAAGTAGGGGCTGTAGCTAATAATAAAATGATATTATGTATTAAATATTAAAATGATAAACAACCTAAAAATATTGTTGTCATTGTTGCTGGTTTGTATTTGTGTTTTTTTTGTTTTTTTTTTGCATTCCCTCAGGCAACCTAAAATAATTGCCATTTTATTTTTTTGGCACTACCTTAGAAAATTTGAAAGTATTATCTTTTTTCAGAAAATCTTAAAATATTTGTCATATATATATATATATATATACACACACCTTACAATTACATAACTGTATGTTTTTTTGCACTACTTCAGACAACTCAGAAATAGTGTTGTCATTGATGTTTTTATTTGTATTGTTCTAATCTTCATTTAAAGAAAAAGTATGTCTCTTAATTTTTGATATCGAAAATGGTATTGAGTATTTTCCTGAGTATCAATATCGAGTCTGAAATTGTAGTATTGTGATAACCCTAATAATTATTACTACAGAATAAACTGGCAAGCGGATATCACATGATGCAGCCTCTGAACATGCATACAATAGTACTACAAGAGTAACAGACTGATGTAAAACAAAGTCATTTTAGTCTGCTTAACATCTCAGTGCTGTTTGTATCTTACTTCTTTGTTAATTATCTGTCTCAACATAGTTTTCAGTTCAAGGTCTAATTCCTAATTGGAGTTTTTCTAACCTTTAGCTAATATGGTAAAAATATAATATATACACACTTTTGGCTGTTAAAAATTTTGCACTCATATCATGCAGTAAACAACACATGGTCCATAGGTGGGCTGGCGTTGCTGTTGAATAAACAGAGAGTGTGGCGAGTCTTATGAGGGAGTTCCAAAAAGGTACTATTTTGACTGTGCGGAAATGCCCCAAAGAAATGAAAGAAAGAAAGCCAATTGACAATGGAGGAGAGGAACCAAAAACTCTGAAGTAGGGAGAGAAAAAACCTCTGGGGGTCCAAGGTCAACTGGCTGCCCAACTCGCGTGGGCATGCTAACATCACTGAAAAAGAAAGAATGGGCTTGCTTGCTCAAAGTGGGAACTGTGGTCGAAGTCTATCAATGAATCAGTTCTCCATGCCGACATGTGGGAAGGCAGATAGTATAGATGGTCAGAACATGCATTGACACACTAATGGACAAGCACAATAGGTAAAGCATGGCATTTACAGTGGCACCACCACCATAGTTACATTGTGTTATGCGTTAGGTTGCGGGTAAGCTAAACTGAAGTAATGGGTCTTCAGTTGAGATTTAATGACTGTGACTGATTCGGCATCCGGAACAATGGCTGGCAAACTATTCCACAATATGGGGGCCCTATAGCAGAATGCTCTACCGCCAACTGTCACTTTATTTATATGTGGCGCAACAAGGAGATCTGCATTCTGTGACCTAAGAGTACAATGCGGCTTGTAAACTTCAAGTAATTCTGTTAGGTAGGCATGTGCTAGACCTTTAAGTGCCTTACATGCAAGTAGGAGAACTTTGAAGTCAGCCCCAAACCTTACAGGAAGCCATTGCAGGGAACTAAAATTAGGGGTTGACAATTCTAACTGGTGCATTTTGGTGACAATTTGAGTTGCTGGATTTTGAATACGCTGTGGGGTATTTATTTTGCATTGTGTGCTCCCAGATAACAGTTACAGTATTACAGTAGTCTAGCCTACTATATACAAAGGCATGTATCAAATTCTCTGTGTCTTGAATATTACCGAATCATTGCGGTTTGGCGATGTTGCATAGCTGTAGGGAGCACACATTCGAGATGGCATCCACATGTAAATGAGAGGCTTGTATCCAATGTGACACCTAGATTACGAGCCGAGCTGCTGAGGGAAAAGTCCAGCCTCGATTATAGCATTCCTATCGGCAGGCTTTCCTCCATACAGCAGAACCTTGGCTTTCTAAGCATTTAGTGATAAAAAGTATTCAGAAAACAAAAATGGCCAAAAACTGATTCCTGTGGTACTCCATAGTTAACTGGTGACATAGACGACGGAGAACAATTATGTGACACTTGAACATATTGATAACGATTAGTCACATACTATTTAAACCACTTCAGCACCATTCCACATAACCCAACATCAAATTTAAGTCTGTGTAATAGGGTAAGATGGTCAGCAGTATCAAAGGCAGCACTAAGGTCCAAGAGCATTATCACAGTCACACTGTCAGCATCAGTTGCCATTGATATGTCATTTATGATTTTAGTCAAGGCAGTTTCAGTACTGTGTCCTGGGTGGAAGCCTGAATGGAATCTATCCAGTATGTCATGTGTTTTCAAGTATGACTGAAGTTGGGCAGCGACTATCTTCTCCAGAACTTCTGACAAAAATGGTGCATTGGAGACAGGTCAGGTTTGCTTTCACTTTGCATACATCCCAATTTGATTGGCTTGATAACGAACCTAAAAAAATCATATATTGTGAATCATGATTCTAAAAAAAAATATTACAATATGATATTTTGGCCATATGGCCCACCTCTTTTTTCGGAACCTGAAGGCTACTGGTGGAAGTTACCTTCTGTATCTATCCCAGAATATCAGCTTGCAGAGAGCAAGGCTTGACAATTGACAATTGACAATCTGATTATCTGTTTTCGGTTTCCCTCCTTTCCGGTCTTGTGACATTCTCTCTTTCCTGTTTTGTGCAACATTTTGAATACATGACATGGTAATAAGATTTCCACATGCTGTTGTCAAGGCGCTATATAAGAATAAATTGAATTGATATGCCAGTAAAAATCATGTCCGAACCTTCCTGAGTTCCATCTCTTGGCTCTTTCTCCTTAGGTGATGCCCACTTACAGGATTTGAATAGCTGGGCATGTCATTCTTAGGTGTTTGTTTTTCAATGGTGATATTTCCCTCCTAGGTTGTGCCAGAATGACATGTTGACAATAAACACATGGTCCATAGACGCATGATTTGGTGGGGCTGGAAATGCCAATTTCAGTTTTTCAGTTTTGGGTTATGGGATTATAACCTAGTAGAACCAGTATTTGGTTCTACTAGGGTCAGGGCTCTAATGACATGTGTTCTCCTTAGCAGTGTGTTAAGGCTGTCGATAATGCAGCTGTCATGTTTCACACTATGTCACACACATGCTTCTTATTAATAATAATAATAATAATAATAATAATACACTAATAATACTTTTACATTAACTCAAAGACTCTTACAGAGAAAGCACACATACAAAAAAGCAGCTGACTCATTTTCCTTACCTAGTCTCCATTACGTTAATGATATGTCCAAATATAAGGGCAGATTAAAATTGCAGTATATGGATTTATTATAAAAAGATGGATTTATTCAGTTTTTCTTTATAAAAATGAAACTGACAATGACCAAAAATGGATAGATCATGGTTTCTGGTCTAAGCATTTGTTGATTCTTATGCTGGAATACTTAATATTCCTTAATGTTCCACTCTGTAAATTGTAAAAGCCAGCAAGCTAGCCCAGCCCCCTCTGTGATTTTTGTTGCTGCAAGCTGAAGATGAGAAACAATCACAGATGACTGAAAGTAACCTGTCATCGTTATTCAGAAGTGACACAGTCTTAGGTCTCTGAGACAAGCTGGAAGCAGATGGGTGTTGTCAGTCAGAGTGTTCATTCAATAGTGTTCAGAATATCATCAGAGTCAGATCTGCTAGCATTAGATCTAGATCACATTCCTCTTGGTCTCCATATTACTGAGACGGTCAGCATCTCTGATCACGGTTGACGTTCAGTATCTTGTATCTCTTTGTGCCAGCCAACGTTAGCTTTAAGGCTGCGAGTGTCAAAATTCTGAAGTAGGGGTGTGTGATAATACTATTGCATTAAACTTTCCTTCCACAATGGCAAAAATATTAGATCACGATTTTTTTATCATGGATTTGTAACTATTGATTTCTGTACTATTTTACAAATTACTGATCAGCACAACCAAGCTATTTCCCTTTGTAAAAAACGTAGTCCTAAATAAAAAAAAAACATAGCTCTATGCACGCACATCTTCCGGGTTCTCGTATACTGGCAAATCAACTTCTGGTTTCTATTCTTAGCTAAATGACAAGGCTCTTTTACAGTCTTTAATGAAGATTTGCAATCCATTTAATATATTTTCAAATATTTCAATCACGGATAATAAAGGACATGAGCCAAAAAGATGCATATTGGCAAACCATAGTGTGTTACTGTAATCACTACCATGTTATTTAAACAGATATCTAATAATGGTTATTAAACTGATTCGGACGCTTTCACTCCTGAAAGCAAGCTTCATGGCTACATGCCATGTCTCTGCTAATGAATAACTTAAAATCTAAGTCTGATACCGAGTTTACAGGCATATAGAAAATATTTAAAGATGCCCTGCTTGATCTTAAAAGGCTCATTCCAGTAATTACAGTTAATAGTACTTATCTATTAACAACGGGAAATACGGGATGATGGGATATAGTGCAATACAGATGATCAATGGCAGCAGTGATGAATTTCAAATAGAGTAATTCTACCACAATACTTTATTCATCGCCATGCAAATATATGGGTGGAAAACCTATTTTGAAATATAATGCACAAACACGTTTTCCAATCAGCTCTGAATATAAGTGCTTTCCTTCTGCATTGGTTCCCTTTTGATAGCCTTACCCTTACACACAAAACGTTTCTTTTACGTTTAATTTTTCTTTTCTCGGTTAAACCTCAATCACTTACAAACTCGTTTTTTATTAGCGATACTATAAAGTACTTTATTGTGCAGTATTTTACCAAGGATAATCAGTGTCACCATCACCTGAGATTTTCAATTCGAGACAAGTCCGCATACACATTAACATATATGTAACTGTTTCATTACCTTGTGAATAGTCCGTAGCGTTTACAAACTACCCAACACCTTTGATGTAACAAATTTTAGGTTTGAAATATAATTGGAATAATATTGATTGGCCGTAAGATGTCTAAGAGGTCTACCGTGAGAGTCAGAAAGCGTGTCGTGCCAGATGTGTGAAAGTTGGCAACCCTGAGATAATAATAATAAAAAAGAATGTTTTTCTTAAAATGCTAAATAATGATAAAAAGGTGTCACTGCCTTCTTACTCGCTTTATTTAAAAAAAAAAAAAAGAAAAAACCTGAATATTTGCAGCTCTTCAGCACAATATCACAGTTTTGTTTTCAGGCTAAACCATAGAACAGCAATGGATGAATGTGCCCTATACATGATACTATGATCTTTCTGCTTTGGCAGATCGTCAACACGTTCTAATCCTTCACGATCTAATATTGTCATATCGCACACCCCTATGCTGAAGGCACTGGAACATGAGGCAGGCTTGAAATCAGTCAACCCATCCCAGGACTGGCTCCCTGCTTAATACAAATAGAAACTCTGTTAGGTTTTGTGGCACTCTAACTGGCTTTTGTAATAGCCACTGTGTTCCTGTGCTCTGATAGACTGGCCTAGTGCAGCTTTCAAGGCTGTATTTGATTAATATGGTGTTGTAGCCTATGGAGGATGGCTTGCAAGTGATTGAGGTGCCTGTTGAAACGTTACTCTCGATGAAGCCGTGCAACGCGGTGATCTGCCAAGATGGTGGAATCTCATGCCTGACATGGAGAGGTAAACATTGGGAGCTAAGCAAGAAGGTCACTCCTGCCCACAGGCTGTCAGCTCTGCTAGTCATTCTGCCTTACTTTATAGGACTTGGGACTCCATACAGTGTTGAAACTTGTATGTCTAGTAGAGCTGATCGATATGACCAAAATTCTATATCACGGTATTTTTCAAAATTATGACGGTTCAATTATTGCAGTAGACTGGCTAGGAATAACCTATTCTACTGTCATGAGAATTATATATTGTACAAAAAAAAATAATTTGCACCCAAGTAATACAGGTGCAAACCATAAAGTGATACAGTTTTCAAGCGGGTGGCACTAATGAAGTGAAGGAATCGCACTGCATGACAATTGCAGTCAAAATATAGAACCTATTTATTGAACAAATATTGCAAACAACTTAAAAACTAAAATTTTCAAGCATCCAAAGAGGCATTTAGACTTAGTAAAATATCCAGAGGTGCTTGTCAAAAGTTGTAGTGCACTGAACAAGTCTTAGAAAAGGAGTAAATAGTAAATATTTTTTGTAAACCAACTATACACTGTTAATTTAAACAATCTGACGACTTTAGCTCGACAGTGTTTGCAATTAATGGTTGTCTGTTCCACATCCGACCATTTAAAACCGAAATATCTGCAGACACGGCTCTTTTTTTCAGCAAAAGTTCTTCTGTGTCTTCTACAGCTTCTCTGTCCATTTTCACCGCTCAGTAACTCTAATCCTGCGTTTGTTTATCTCTTTCTGAGTCGCAACTTGGACAAAACGTCCCTTCCTGTCGGAAACACACCCCTTTTCCGAGGTTGAAAGTCGGATTTGTACGAGATTCCCCGTGACGTCATTTCAACATGGCAGCTTACACAGTCAATAAAAGTGCTTTACTGCTTCTCTCTTTTATAGATATTTCAACGTTTATATTATTAAATGTATTACTAGTTATGAATGTAATCGCACACGTTTTTTTATGTGAAGTAATAAATGTCTTTCCATGAGCTTTCATGCTCAGATCACGACAATAACAGCGTGTTCGTGGAGGCAGCCATGTTTGTTCCGAGTTGTGTAGCTCGAACGGGAAATTGGTTGGTTGTGACGTGTCGCACGTCAGACTTCGTCGGGATAATCGAACGCACCAAAACGCAAGTAATCCGTTGCATGCATGTTCAGCGGTGTACCAGTAAAAACGGTCCCCTCTTAAACAGTTTCTGCTGCACCACTTTGTTGTTTGGGCTATTCAAACCAGTATTACGGTATAAGAAAAATCCATATCGTAACAAAAATAAATACCGGTTTTCGGTATGAACCGGTATACCGCCCAGCACTAATGTCTAGTTTGAAGTCAAACTGGAACTGATTTGAGATTCCAAAGGCTTTTGGAATTTTTATCGGCAATGAGGAGCCTAAAGGTTCAAGGGAAGACAGACTTTTCTTTTTTTACCAGTAGGCCACAGATATGGTTCCCACCTTGTCGCGACCCACTCAGCGTGTACCATCTGAGAACTTTGCTGTGGGATGGTGCTCCCTCCTCTCCTCAGTTGAGCTCCTCTCTCTGTGGGATAAAACGTCATCTTTCCCTTCTTCATCTTTCATATGGCATCACTACTACATTTACATGAATTTATTTAGCAAATGCTAAATAATGGACATACATTTAGAGCAATTATTGGTCAAAGGCCTTACCACACAATGCCTCCAGTACTAGATTAAAAGACTTGAGATACCCTAATATGTAATTTTTGCTGTTCTTTATTTGTTTCAAAGATCAGTCTACGTTTGTTCATTTGACAGGCATGATGAATATGTTTACCCAAAACAGAGAAAAAAATATATTTTATTCCACCTTCTTAAGTTTTGTTCTAATGCAACACAGCTGGCCCTGAAACTCCACACACAAAATGCTTCCCTTCTATACAGTTATTTTAACCACTCTGAAACATTTCCTAGACTCCTCTGGGCTCAAAATATAACAAAGAAGCTATTACTTCTTAAAGTACAGTCAGCTTGCAGACATGACTGGGCCATCAGTGGCCATGTCGTTCAGTTTCATTTAACAGTTGGTGCTGTAGCACACTCAGGAAGTGGTTAGGATGTAAAACTTGTGGGTGTGACTGGCTAGTTTTGAGTTGATCTGTAAAATGATGGTTTGTTATTGCAGTGTTCAAAGACATGTTCTTGTTCTTAGAGCTTATTTAGAGCTTATTTTGTATAGTAGATCTGATCTGAGAGCGAGCCAAATCCTTCCAGCTGTGAATCTGGTTCATTCCTGCTTGATTTTTCCTCACACACAGTTCCATGCTACGTATTAACTTGCCCATCGTTGTGGGATCCTGTACAGTCCCTGTGTCCGTGGTCCCCAGGACACAGTGTGCAATCCTGAGATCCATTTTGCCATTACAAAAGCAGTCAAAAGAGAGCTTGAGTCTTGAGTCTTTGACTGGGGGGAGGGTGACAGCCTTTTTTTTTTTTTTTGCAGCTGAGGCACAGAAAGGGTGAGCGATACTCATCCTTTGTTGATGTGATTCGCTCACATGTGCTCAAGCATAGGCTTATCGTACCACTGTGAGATAGCATCTGCCGACCCGATTAATGCCACGGTGACTCACCAGACTTGCTTCCTCAAAATCACCTTGTACTTGAAGGGGGTGGAGCTTCAGTGTCCTTATATGGGGCCTGTCCTGTACTCTGTGACGTCGGTGTCTGCCGTCACGAGCTTGATTATGGCTGAACAGATTGGAAAAGGGATGAGGAAGCATGCTGGAAGGCTGGATGGGTGGGTAGCAGTCCTGCTCCATTAAGCTGCTTTAAAATCCCATGTGATTTGTGACCTTGTGTTGTACTGCCCATGTGACAGTCTCGTTTACTCCTTTAAGCTGGAGTAAAACTGCCAAGGTATGGTGAGAGAGGAACGGTACCACTGGCAGTGTAAGCATCTTGTAACCAAGGTGCTGATACTCTAAGGTGTCCAGCTGTGGCTCTCTGCTCTGTGTCTGCCTGTTGCCCGTTTATAAGATGTGAAGAGAAATGTCTGTGTGATGTGTGATTCCAAGGAGCGTGAGGCTGAGTCGTTATGAGAGAGACTGCCTACCACCGACTAAGCGGCGGTAACCAGGGAGGGACATGCAGACAGAATCGCGGACTCAGAGCAGGTCCTGCGAGGTCTGATGCTTTATGTCTTGAATATTGGAGAGCAGGAATATATCTCCTTTATGTTTAGACCCATAAATCGGAGCTCTTCTGCACGACAGCACGGTAAAGCCGTAGCACTTTTATTCATGACCAGCATGTGCCACTACCTGGAGTCTGAGGACAGAGAAGCGGTGCCTGATACCACGTGGGTATCCATCTGATCCGTTCAGAGCTAGTTAGCATTCCTGTTACTTTTTTCATTCCATAACAGAAATAGCTTTTGCGAGTTGGTGGGAATATTTTGACACGTGCCACCACTGTGGGCTGGTTTTTGGAGCTTGGTCACAGTGAGGTGTGCATCGGCGGTGAGGCTCACTACCCTGATAATGCGTGAAATGTTACTTCACAAAACACACACCCACATGGATGCAACCCCCCCTCCGGTACACAGATCCAATTTGGCGGCATCTCGCCTTTGTGAATAAATAAACTTCCGCTGATGGTAATCATTTTTCTTTGTTGCTGCTCCTGTCTGGCATGGGGAAATGAGATGTTTTTGCAAGAATGGCATGGCTGCAGGTGGTACCTCCACTTTGTCAGCTAAATGCCAGCATTCTGCCGTTGTGTCATTAGCAGCCCATTTGCCGCCAGTGATGTCCTGCTCTTTGTCCTTTGCCAGCACTGGGTAGTTTCTTGACATGCTGCATGTATGTCTGTTCTTTGAATGGTACAGTAGTTTGTCCCTGAACCGGCAGCTCATGGATCCATTGCTTTACTGTGTCTGTGGGTCGCCTGGGAGAAGACAGGTGGGAGTAGCGGGCAGCCTTACTGCTGATGTTTAGAACTAATTAACCAAAGGCAAATGTACAAACTAGTATCTGGGAATTACCTGGCTCACATGCATTGGAGGGGTCCAGCTGCAGAAATGAGAACAGGGCTACCTGTCTTTATGTTTAACGGAGGCTGGCTCTTCTTCTTGTGTTTCTGTGTTAAACAGCTGAAATGTCAGTAATTCAGGGTACAGTCTTGTTGTGAAAAGTCCCTCCTCCTTCCTCATCCCTTCCTTTCAGAATGAGGCCTGAGCCCTGTCAGCTGTCTTCAAGGGAACCCAGACAGGATGAAGTAAACTATGGTGTGCAGGGACAGTGATTTCCTGGGTCTGGCCAGCTGGTGGGTGGCAGAGGCTCTTGGTAGTCCCTACTTACAGGGTATTCTGTCCATGGAAGCTGTGCATCTGTAGGGGCTAAGGGGCAGTTCTCCCCCTCTGGCTACTTCTCATCCCCCTTTGACTTGCTCCTCCGGCTTGTGGGAGCTGCTTTCTTGTGGCTTGGCCATCTTTGGGATCAATGCCAAGCCATGTAATTAGGTTGCAGGGTGGAGAAAGGGAGCGGAATCACCCAATACAAGTTTTGCCCAGTGCCCATATTAGAGGCCTCTTAGAGCGTGGTGATGTCAGAAGTGGTGTGGTATCCATCCATGTGTGTTGTGTGTTGTGTGCTGCTACTTGAAGGAGAGGTTGGTGGTGGTAGGATTTTTTCCCAGATTACGGAGGAGTTGGAGACAATTTACAAATAGTTCCTGTGTTTTTCTTCTATAATTCAGCATCAGTCTTTTAGAGCTTAATTTACAACTATTATTGGGGGTATGTCTTAACTGATATTGTAAGATCCAGTTTGTAGTCAAATCAGTCTTCAGGTTGCTCTGGTCAGCAGATGGACTTTCCTCAGGCCTACCCATCATTCTGAGCTACACGGCCTGGCTGCCCGTGAAGAGGACACAGTGTGCAGCTGCTTCGATGCTGTGGTCACACGCATTGGCACGTGTGTTTTTTCCAATCTGGCACGATTACTGTCATGTAAGCAGGAAAGCAGGGCAGGCATGATCTCACAGACGAGCATGTGGGCGTTGGGGGGATGTCGGTGCTCCATGGTGGGATCACCTCTGCCTGTTACGTAACCAGGCCTGTGCTTGTCTTAAGCCATAGACAGATACATTGACAGACTGGTCTAGTGGCCTGCTTCTCTTTTTCTTTCCTCTCTCCTTCCCTAAATCCCACCCACAGGTTGTCTACAGTTGTCACTCAAGACACTCCTTGACCCCGCTCTTCCTGGGTGGAGCTTGAGTCACCTCTAAGCCCTGGGATTGGTGTATTTTTAGTAACCATGGGTGCACTAACCTTTCTCTCTGAGAGTAAGTCTCTTACAATTCACATAATCTCTGAGGCAACCTCCTTTGTGTCTGTCTCACTCACCACTGTGTGGCACTGCACTTTCTGTGAGCCTGTGACAGTGACACTCCCCCTTCTATCCCAGAAGGTAATAGGGTCTCTTTCGTCCCCTGCTTCATGCTTGATCGTTAATTAAATTCTGCAATAGAGAGCAAAACTTCTTGGTGCAAATGGAATGTGTTTGCACTGCTGTGTGAGGTTTTCCTATCTTTGTGGGGGGGCGACTTTCGACATAATGTTCTCACATGGATAGTAACCCCTGACCAGAAGGGACATTCCCACAAAACTGCTGCACAGATTTGGGTTTTGTTTGGGTGGGGTTTATGTAAATTGATTAACTGAGAAGTTAACTGAGAAGACAGTGTGTGTGTGTGATGGTGTGACAGTGTGATACTGTATGATAATGTAAGTATGTGTCACAGCATGGGAGTGTGTGATGGTATGACAGTGTGATACTGTGTGTGATGTGACATTGTGTGCGAGGGCATGGGAGGGTGTGTGACGGTGTGACAGTGTGTGATAGTGTGACAGTGTGAGACTGTGTGTGATGTGACACTGTGTGTGATAGTTTGACAGTGTGTGTGTTGGTCTGACAGTGTGAGATTGTGTGTGATGATGTAACAATGTGTGTGACAGCATGGGAGTGTGTGTGTGTGTGTGTGTGTGTGAGTGAAAGTTTGTGTGATGGTGTGACAGTGTGAGACTGTATGATAATGTAAGTGTGTGTCACAGCATGGGAGTGTGTGATGGTGTGACAGTGTGATACTGTGTGTGATGTGACATTGTGTGCGAGGGCATGGGAGGGTGTGTGACGGTGTGACAGTGTGTGATAGTGTGACAGTGTGAGACTGTGTATGATAATGTAGCAGTGTGTGTGATGGCATGGGAGTGTGTGTGATGGTATGACAGTGTGAGACTATGTGTGATGTCAGTGTGTGCGAAGGCATGGGAGTGTGTGTGATGATGTGTGAGGGTTTGTGTGATGGTGTGACTGCGTGAGAGTGTGTGTGATGCTATGATAGTGTGAGAGTGAGTGTAACGGTGTGACGTTGCATGACTTAGGAGCCTGAAAACGTAAATAACTCTGACCTAATTGCACACTTTTATGTGGTTTTCTTGTTTTTTGAAAAGACCCCCTCTCTCCCTGCAAAAACAATTTTCTGGTTGCCATTGTCTTGCTATTTTTAACAGGAGCATGCTTGTGTAGTTATGGTGAAATTGAAGTGCTGGGTCATCTCCCCAAACGTGTGGCAGAGATCCCACTCATCTCTGCGGTGTGTTGGTATTCAAACAGTGCCATCGCCATGGGCTGTGATTGCCTGGGAGAATGTCATGGGTGACATGCGGCACACTGGGAGCCTGCAGCATGCCCCTGTTGTCCATGTGGTTGCTGGTTTAATTTCTAGAGCCAGTTTCACTTTACTATACTTTTACTATAAATGATGCTGTTTGAATATGAAGTCAGTTTTTTCTGCACCACTTCTGGCCACCTCTGGCCTGTGGCTTTCTGGTAATCGGGGTTGGGGAGGATTCACATTGAACATTATATAAGCTACAAGAATACAGGCTGCAGCTCTGCCCGGGTCGAGCCAGGCCCCGGTGGTGATGTAATGGCCTTCCCAGGCATGAATACCATCTGTTGGCAAGTCCTAGTTACAATGCTTCAGTGTCCTGCATCCTCATGCTGCCCCCACAGATGCCTGCTGAGGATTGTCTGGCTGAGAAGATTGCGAACGAGCGGCAAGCCGCTGTGGGTCACCTAAGGTCCCTTTGCCATGGTGTTACTGAACTTCATGGGACACGCAGCTCTGTGTACATGGGATTCTGTGTGTGTGGGTCTGAGTGAAAGTAGGCATGAGAGTGTGCAGGGCTGTTTGAGGGTCTTCGTGCTGGTCTGCATGAAGGTCTGCATTCCGGGCAGCTTGATGGTAGGCAGACAGAATGTTTTATCATGTCAGTCGATATCGACAATTGTCATAATATGATTTGGGAAATATTCTTTTCAATAATAATAATTTAAATATATCTTTATTTTCAGGCTCCATTTCTGCTTAAAAGTCCCTTATGATTCCCCTTAAACAGAATATGAAAAAAATGAAATTGACTTGACTGCAACCAGCAGCCCTTCAGTCACAACTGTGATTCCCTAACCATTAGGCCACCATCGCCCAATTACAGTTATGTGTGGCAAATTGGTTCTGTGTGAGTCATTGCAGTGCCTCACTGTAAACCAGCCAAGCAGAAGAGAGCTCATGAACATACCCCATATTGCCAAAAGTATTGGGATACCCCTCCAAATAATTTAATTCAGGTGTTCCAATCCCATGGCCACAGGTATATCAATCAGGTAAATCACAGGTAAATCAAGTACCTAGGCATGCAGACTGCTTCTACAAACATTTGTGAAAGAATAGGTCGCTCTCAAGTGCTCAGTGAATTCAAGTGTGGTACTGTGATAGGATGCCACCTGTGCAATATGTCCATTCGTGAAATTTCCTCCGTACTAAATATCCAACGGTCAACTGTTAGTGGTATTATAACAAAGTGGAAGCAATTGGGAACAACAGCAATGACATAAAATCACAGAGCAGGGACACCACATGTTGAGGTGCACAGTGTGTAGAAGTCACCAACTTTCTGCAGAGTCAATAGTTACAGACCTCCAAACTTCATGTAGCCTTCCGATTAGCTCAAGAACAGTGTATAGAGAGCTTCCATGGCCGAGCAGCTGCATCCAAGCCTTACTTCACCAAGTACAATGCAAAGCTTCGGATGCAGTGGTTTAAAGCACACCGCCACTGGAGTCTAGAGTGACAAATCACACTTCTCTGTCTAGCAATCCGGCGGTTGAGTCTGGGTTTGGCGGTTGCCAGGAGAACGGTACTTGCCTGACTGCATTATACCAAGTGTAAAGTTTGGGCCCTTAGTTCCAGTGAAAGGAACTTTTAATGCTTCAGAATACGAAGCCATTTTTGACAATTTCATGCTCCCAACTTTGTGAGAACAGTTTGGGGATGGCCCCTTCCTATTCCAACATGACAGTGTGCCAAGGCACAAAGCAAGGTCTATAAAAACATGGATGAGTGAGTTTGATTTGGAGGAACTTGACTGGCCTGCACGGAGCCCTGAGCTCAACCCAACAGAACACATTTGAGATGAATTAGGGCAGGTAGGTGGTGTAATGGTTAGGGAGCCAACCAAGTAATTGAACGATTGCCGGTTCAAGTCCCTGACCCACAAATACCGCTGAGGTACCCTGAGCAAGGTACCGTCCCCAAGCACTGCTTCCTGGGTGCTCATGTAGCTGCCCCCTGCTATGTGACATGGGTTAAAAGCAGAGGACAAAGGAGATATTTCATTGTGGTGTGTCAACAATGACAATTAATCACCTTTCACTGCGAGCCAGGCCTTCTTGTCCAGCATCTGTGTCTGACTTCACAAACTGGCTTGGCAAATGACCTCACAAATGGGCTTGGCCCCTTAGTTCCAGTGTAAGGAACTCTTAATGCTTACACACACTATGCCATTTTAGACAATTTTATGCTCCCAACTTTGTGGGAACATTTTTCGGATGGCCCCTTTCTGTTCCAACATGTCTGCGCACCAGTGCACAAAGCAAGGTCTATAAAGACATGGATGAGCGAGTTTGGTGTGGAGGAACTTGATTGGCCTGCTCAGATCCCTGACCTCAACCTGATGGAACATTTTTGGGATGAATTAGAATGGAGACTGCAATCCAAGCCTTCTCATCCAACATCAGTACCTGACCTCACAAATGCTTTCCTGGAAGAATGGTCAAAATTTTCCATAAATACACTCCTAAACCTTGTGGAAAGTCTCCCCATAAGAAGGTCAGACTGGGATGTCATTAAAGTTCATATGTGTGTAAAGGCAGGCATCCCAATACTTTTGGCAATATAGCGGATATATTTGTTTGGGATCAGCAGTCTGAATGTGCATGTCTGTTGAGTTTGAAAGCCGGCTGTTACATTTGGGGGTGTGGTTAAAACTGTTACAAATCAGTCTAGGAATTTCGAAAAAGTCTGTTTCACTTAATTCTTTTACATATTTAGGAATTATATTTGAAAGACGGAATAACTGTTTTTCAGATTCATGGTATGTCCATTCCTTGTAGCAAACGCTGTTTTTTCAGCTGTGCCAAGGTGAAGTAAAGTCTTTTTTATTCTACGGCACCTTTAACTATGTATTACTGGTAATAAATGTTAATCAATAAATCAAACAAATTTTTTGGTTGTAAGGCATAACACTAGTAATATGTCATCTAGGGATGCAATAGTACTCAGTGAAATACCGGACCGTTCTGTACGCGCTGCACGGTCTGGTACACCCTTGTGTATGGTGGTATTTCGGTTTTGCACTTCCTTTCAAAATGGCGCTTAATGCTTATCAGGCTACTGTTAATCCTTTGGGGAAGAATCTGTGTTCTTTTCAAAATGCCCATTGTCGGAAGTATTAAAGTTTTTAAAATTATGTTTAATCGGCAAAAAAGTAAACCATTTGCATTCTAAACAACCGCATTTCCGCATATTCAAATCGCATTCGCATGGTAATCTATTGAACAATGCAGCGGTGAAACGCGATCCAGGTAAAGGCGCTTTCAAACCTCCGATCCATAGCGCTTTGTTCTCAATGACGCGCTATCGTTGCGCTTGCCTCAGCGTAGTGCTCCTTGCGCACCGCATGCCGCGTTCGGTCTGAAAGCGCCTTCAATCCCCATCAGTGCCATAAGGGGGGGGGGGGTTGGCCAGGTGTGATTAGCTCATGCTTACACATGACAGCTCCTAACTGTTCAATGGAAGGAGACCAGAAATAGTGACATTATTTCTTATTTATTTATCCAACTGAATGTGAATGTGAAACCGTGGCCCAAATACCGAGGTATGTACCGTACCGTGGGATACCTGTACCATCGCACCCCTAATGTCATCAGTGCAATTTATTACTTTTTTTTTTCTGACTGCCTCGCTTTTTCGGTTTGACATGGGTCCTGCTGGGTCCTGTCTCGAACCAATATGGAATGCAAATGAAAGATGCAACACTAGTTACTGGTGTCTGTGACTGTAAGCGCTTGGATTTTGTATATTCTATTGGATCACAATATTTCTAGTGGTAAAATAAATTCGTAGTATATCCAAGTTTAGTACACAAGTTTTTTCAGCATCAGTCTTTTATGTGTCATATGCTTCTTTAAATTGCCAAAATACCGCCACACCACTTTTTACCTGGTTGATCCATAATACCTCCTTTTTCCTCATAAGCTGGCATGTTGTTTCACTGCCAGCACTGGTTATATTAGACAAAACTATATCGACTATGGATTGAATTTTACGGGGATATGCAAGATATGAATTTGATAGCCTGTCCCGCTTTTGCTGTCGTTAAGCAGTCCCTCCAGTTTTTCGTGATTTTACGATCGCGTCAAATCCTGCGAAATCAGCTATTTACCGCATATTTTCGCGATGCCACATATTTTCTATTCTATCGCATAACATTAGCAAAAATGACCAGAAAATCCTTCATGTAAAATCACAACTGTTCTATTTGCCACTTATTATCATAATCTAGTCTCATTTACCATCTTTTATCACCACTAAGGACCAAGCAAAACAATATCCCTCGGTTCTTCACGAGAGTGGGGGCAAATTGTTTTGCACTCGCTGCAATAAAGTTCTTGATCAGTCTTAGAAAATCCACAGTAAATAGCCATCTTCAAGGACACAAACATCAGAAGGCAGCGGAGAGTTAAAATACGGGAAGGCAGAAACAGATAACGACTGAAATTGAAACGAGAATGACCATGGCAGTAGCTGAACGGAACAATGTAAGAAGCAGTAATATTATTTACTAAGATAGCAAGATTGTTCTGCAGAGCTAACAATAGGTCACCAAGTAGAATGAGATAACATTTGCATTTGGCATGCTAACGTAAACAATTGTAATTTCACTTAATTTGAATATGTAATATTGTATATTGTATTGATTTATTCTGAAGTAAAGTAATTAGATACCCCCCGGAGTGACTAAAGGGGATAAATTGTTTTGTTTCCACTACGATTTACTTTAAATTCAACAGTAAATGTCTGTGTCAAAGTAGGGTGATAATCCATGTCATCCCGGACACTTGGAGCTACTTCAGGTTTTACAAAATACTTTACAAACCTCTGTGATTGGCTAAATAGTTTATTTCTTCTTGGGCTTTGACTGGTTTGTTTCCCTGATTGAAAAACTCATCTAGCCGTTTCACATTGACATTAGAACATAAGAACATAAGAAATATACAAACGAGAGGAGGCCATTCGGCCCTCGTTTGGGGAGAACTTAACTAATAGCTCAAATCTTATCTAGCTCTGATTTAAGGGAACCCAAGGTTTTAACCTGCACTACACTAACAGGAAGACTATTCCATACTCTTAACAACTCACTGTGTAAAGAAGTGCTTCCTCAAATCCAGCTTAAAATGTTCTCCTGCTAATTTCCACCTATGGCCACGAGTTCTTGTATTTGAACTAATGCTGAAGTAACTATTTGGTTGAACAGCATCCAGTCCTGTTAGAATCTTATAGACCTGGATCATGTCCCCCCTCAGCCTCCTTTGCTCGAGGCTGAACAGATTTAGCTCAGCTAACCTTTCCTCATAATTAACCTTTCTGCATAATTATAGGAGACTGACCAATCAGCACACAGCAAGAACGCAGTGCTTAAGTCAAATCCAGGTCCTTTTAATTGAAATGGTCCTTTACAAATCCTGTCCTAGCTCAAAGTATCTGGGATTACATGCATTATCTGGTCACTCTAGTTAAATTAGAAAGTTATTTTCATATTGATATGCATACTCTTGTAAGAATAGTTGTTAGGCATACAATTTTGATGGAGATATGATGCAGTGTTTGGTGGTGGTTGCTCATAATAATGTAAAGGCAATTGGTGAGTAAGGGAAGACAAGATGAATTTTGTCATTTCTGATGTAGACCTATTATTTCAGCTTTAAAGCCTATTACATTTATTTTACACAGCTCTTATGTTTTTCAGAATGACAGTTAATTTACATTTTTAGGTTAATTTAAGAATTTTAGTTTTTTCAGAATGACTCCTTTTGA
>JAODKM010000058.1:18877606-18895202 GCA_026780845.1 Petrocephalus sullivani
CTCTCAGTCTCCTTTGCTTGAGGCTGAACAGATTTAGCTCAACTAACCTTTCCTCGTATGACATTCCTCTAAGACCAAGAATCATTCTTGTGGCCCAACGCTGCACCTTTTCTAAGGCCGCAATGTCCTTTTTAAGATATGGTGACCAAACCTGCACACAATATTCTAGGTACAATATTCTATGTAGACCCTGGATGGGGTTTACCAAGGTAAAAAAAATAGGAAAATTTCTTGCGAATTTTGATAAAACACAACCACAAAATCATTTTGATCACAAAAATCACAAAAAACGTGAAATCCTGGGGGGACTGGTTATGGTTCCAAATTCTGAGACCAGCTTTTCTGCTGTGCTATGCTGGAGCCGTTTTCTCTGTAAGTGAGACATGGAGCGCTTTTCCACTGCACCAAGTATCGTACTTTTGGTATGTCTTTTCCATGACTTCCGGTCAATTACCAGTATCAAAAATTACATTACCAAAAGGGCTTCGGGGTGGGACTTGAAACTCTTTCTTTGTCTATTGGTTATGCGACTGCATTATGCAGTATGACTCCTCTGCCGGCCCCTGGAGGAGGGGCTCCCCCTTTGGGTTTTGTTCCTCACGTGGTTTCTTCCTTCTAGGGAGTTTTTCCTTGTCACTGTCGCCTCTGGCTTACTCACTGGGGGCTTTTGGGCAGAGACAATGTAATGTTGTGAAAATGAGCTATACAATTAAAATTGCAATTGCAATTGGAAATAGCCTGCGTCAATACAAATACAAACGGCGTCTTGAAAACGATCCCAAACTCAGAAAACTGTAAATGAAGTAAACACCAAAAAAGAATGGATGCAGTGAAGAGACCCGAGCTTTAATTACGGTCTGAACAGATTCCACAAGATCACGATAGCTAGCATAACAAGACATAAAGTATTTTGTATAAAATACTAGGACAGCATGGTATTGGAAAATTGCAAGTATGTGATTTTGTTGTAATAAATAGTGTGTTATTTATAAAGCAAATAAGGAGTTCAGCATAAATTTGCAAAAGCCATAGAAGTAAACCTCAGACTGATTTTTATACAAATACTAGATAATTTTGAGAAGGAATATTCATTAAAATCGCAGAACTTGTTTTTTTTCCATATGACAGAGTAAAAATGTTTTAGTGAAACTCCATGTCCATATAAAACTGAAAGTAAGAAATAGCTTGATCTTAAACTAGCAGACTAGCAATGTAAGAATTGCATGTGGATAACATGCAATTCTTTAATATTGCACATTGTCCAACCAAATAATATACTACAGCCATTTATCGAATTCAGTACAAAATGCCCCGCCTTGCACTGTGATGTCTTTCAGCGCTGGTACCAGTTTTTACGCCAATGGAAAACCAAAACCTTGACGTACCATTCCTTTGGTACTTTCTAGAAGTAGCCAAAGTACGGTACCTGTTGTGGTGGAATAGCGTCAATAGTTTGTTCTCATGCTGGTCCTGGCTTCCAAGTGACTGCCCTCTACAGTGCATGAGGCTGCCTCATACTGTCACTATTAAATAATGCAGGGCCTGTTCATTTCATTGTTCTTTCCACTAGCACTCCTTCCGTGCTCTGAGCCACCCTCCTGCCCCAGGGTACAGGTGTCCTTCTTCAGGCAGTGCTACCCTGGGGGAGCCGTCAGCCTGCTGCTTGACTACAATCCCCGTCTCCCTGACAATTTATCATTGCAGTGATATGGTAGTGCTGAAACCCTCTGTGCCAAGTGTGTTTTTTGCTGGGTCTTGGCACAGCTCACTTGGATCGTGTCAGCACCATATGGCTCCCCATTCCTGATTGGCCTTTTTTTCCTGTTAATAGCCACTGTGGCATGTGACTGGCTGAGTGGTGAGATGATCCATTCTCTGAGCCAATGGCATCAGCTCTGAGGCATGGGTGGACAAGACCAATGGGGCTGTGGGCGGGCTGCCGCTGTGCCCTGCAATGGTGTGCAGATATGAGACTGACACAGCTGAATAATTAATGTGGTAAATAATGGTTCTGCCTTTCTGGGAAGCAGAGCTTGAGGTGTGTGGTTGACAAACACTGGAATGAGAGTCACACACCAGCATATTTATATACAAGTGTGCAGTCAAGTGTCGCTATGGCTGTGGTGTAATTACAGCGCTGAGCAGTCAGTCACGCAGGCTCACAGAAACTCCAGCTATGTGCTTTGTGTTGCTTGTTTTTTATGGGCAGCTCTCTGGTACTGCTGCTGCATCTGTGAGCATGGAGGGTGGCATCTGTGAGCATGGAATAGGCATGGGCTGGAATGAGATTCCATAAGCAAAAATGGTTACAGCTCCAAGATGTGTTATTCTGAAATCTGGGTAAAAAACTACTTTTTTTTTTCTATTGAAAACAAACGATTGTTTTAAAACAACACATAGAATATTTGGAACATTAATAAATGTGTATGTTTAGTTAAAATAATTAAATTCTTCTAAATAAAATTTAAATAAATGCAGTCCTTTGAGGGGGCCTTACCCACAGCTCAACAGTAATCAGAACATAAAATAATATTTTCTGTAAAAAAAATAAATAAAAACATGTCTAAATAAAATACATCCAATTGCTGATGTGAACCTAAACGTGCAGCTCAACAAGGTTTTCTCGTTGGGGGGGGGGAATCTAAGGATTACTTCCTGCCTGACAGACTGCTCACACCATAGGCGTGGGGACATGTCCCCCTCAATAGCATCATACATAATATAATTTTGGTTTACAAAAATACCCATACGATAAACATAACTCAACATGTAATTTTAATTTTCTGACAGTCTTCACCAGGAGAACCCCTTTCTTCTGTTAAAATAGTTTAGTCTAAACTCTCCCTTTGGGATGCATTTCCCAAAAGCATAGTTGTCCTGGGCTGGCAGATGCTCGCTTACCGACCTGCGAGGGATAACAGACTTGCCGAAAAGCTCTGCACAGTTTTGTATGTAAACTTAACTCATTGAAGACCTTGTATCATAACACCCAGTTAATCAATAAAAGAGTATGTGAAAATTGAATTGTCTCATGTCTATTAATTTTCCTAAAGACTATCTTATTTGATTGTGCACAAACTGAAACTGGCTTGGTTAGTTAATAGCATAACACAAATAGCAATGCTGATAATGCCCCAGTGGTAAATAGTGTTTGTGTCAGTCAAAATTCTCATCCCACTGTTTGCTGTTAGGGCATAAGAATGAGAAAGAAACCTATCAAAAAATGGGGCCAGTCCTGGCATTTATTAGGAAAACACCATAAAGTAAGTTACTTAGTCACCAGAAACTCAGAATCCTTCAGATCATAAACAGTACTGTCAGAAAGTTTTTTGCTAAGAAGATATTCGATAAGTCCCCTATTTTTACTTCTGTGGATCTCTAGGAGAAGATATCCTACTCTCTGTTTTATGCGTTGTGTTTGTGTACATGATTCTCTCAGGAAAGTTAAGATGTGCTTCTGGGAGAATACAGGGTGCGGGAGGGTGACAGGGGCATCATAGTGGACCCTGAGGTTAGGTCAGTTTTCCACAGTGCATGGCCTGACATTCGTGGCGGAATCTCGCAATTTGTGCATAATGTTACTTGAGTCTTCAACAGTGAATACCCGTGCAAAACAATCATTGAACTCCTTTAGTATATCAATGTCATTATCAATTATAAGACCCTTACCATCCTGCAGATTAGCGATTTCAGCTATTAGAGCTCTTTTGGAGTTAAAATATTGGGAGAAACTTTTAACGTCATCCTTAGCCTCCAATGCAGTCTTCCTTTCGACATTCCTTTTAGCTCATCTAATATCATTTTTTAACTCAACCTGTAGATTTAAATAATCCTGCTTTATTCTGACATCATTAGTTATTTTCCATTTGTGGAACAAGACCCTTTTCCTCCTGACTTTATTCCTAATTTCCATAGTAAACCACCTTGGTTGCCGTTTCCTAGATTTATTTTTGCTGGAAACAGGTATGAAGTCCTCTTGCATTTGCAATAATGTGCTTTTAAGAAATTCCCATGCCTCTTCAACAGTTTTGTTGTTTAACTCCATCCAGTTCACAGTTTCTACTTTTTAGCGTCATACCATTAAAGTTAGCCTTTCTAATATTATATATTTTTGTTTTGGACTTTGCTCTTGGGACACTAAAATTAACTTCAAATGTAACCATGTTATGATCACTACTCTCAAGTGGTTCTAAAACATCTAAATTTTCTAAAACATCTAAAAGTTTTCAACCTCTAGTTTTACCCATATAGCCTCTGTAGTTTTATTTATATCAGTGATCTCCCTTGCCTGCAAGTTTTCTTTTACATATAATGCAACACCCCCTCCCTTCCTGCCTATTCGGTCTCTATGGAACGACGTATAGCCATCCGTATTATACTCTTCTCCATCCTTTTCCCTGATCCAATAGAAATATACATTTCACTTTATATATTATCATACCATATGACGGAAAATTTTAGGGGGGGTATCACTACAGAGACTTTTCTCTTCTGACCCACATAACGGAGAGCTTTCATGTCGGTGCTCTGCTCTGACTTTGTATGTGCTTCCTGTGCCTCTCTGGGGTCCCCATGTGTGCTTCTCTGTGTCCCTATGTGTGTTTCTCTGTGTCTCTGTGTCCCCTTGAGTGCTACTCTGTGCCACTGTGTCCCCATGTGTCTCTCCGTGCCCCCATCTGTGCCTCTCTGTGTATCTCTGTGTCCCCATGCATTCGTCTCTGACTCATGTTTCGGGAGAAGGTCCATAGTTCCCCAGCATTCCCCACTGTAAACCCCATCTGTTTCATTTGCTGTGACTGCACTTTCACAGCCGATCTGGCTCTGTACATCCTGCCAGCTCGCCAAGAGCGTAGGGGTGTAGGGGTGAATGCACTCAGTACATGTTATGTTGTGTTTGAACCCCACATATCACCATTGCAGTCGGGCCCTTGACCATGCCTCTGTGATGGCCCAGAGGTGGTGAAGTGCGCTGATTAGACTTCACTGCTTTTGAATAATGCTTCAGCAAATTTGATCCCCACAATGTAATATATATATATATATAACCCTCACACACAGATTAGGAATCTTTATCTTTGGGGCAACTCTCCATTCATTTCTGTGGACATAAGTCTAATCCCAACTGTGACAACTTTAACCCCTACCCAGCCCTAACCTTAACCATAAGTAACCAAACTGAATACAAGTCCTTTTGTATTTTCAGTTTTTGATTGCATTGGGACATTTGGTCCCCACAATGTAATGTATACGTGACCATATGTGCGTACACACACACACAGCCCAAGAGCTGTGCTGCATCTTTCTGTGGTCATACCTCAGGCAAGTGCGAGATGTGTGCCAGAAACCTGGAAAAGCATGTGGCAGAAGGGCATCCTTGTGACAGGGCGCATCCACAGCACCCGGTGGGGGTACGTTCTATACATGAGGGAGGGTTATCTTAGGGCGTTTTTCCACCGCAGCAAGTACTGTACCTTTGGTACTTTTGGTACCTCAATAAAGTACAAAAAGTTTGGTACTTCTTTTGTGTTGGTTTTCCATTGGTACTACCACTGAAAAAAGCACAACGTGAGTTGGCGAATTTCGTACTGAATTCTAAAATTGGCTGTAGTATACAGCTGGACGATTAATTTTATGCATGTTATGCACATGCAGTTCTTGCATCGCCAGTCCGCTACATTAATACCAAACTTTTTCTTACTTTCGGTTTTGTATGGACATTACAGATAGCGCAGGGGGTTAATGTTTCACTAAAACATTTTTACTTTGGCATAGGGAAGAAGCTTAGCTAACTTTGCAATTTTTATGAATCCAATATTTATTTTTAAAATCAGATTAAAGTTTACTTCCACTGCTTTTGCATGAGCACTACATTCATTCTCTGAGACAGTCATAATCATTCTCATCCTTGCTGTTTAAATCACTCCTAGATGGGTTTGTGAGAAATTTATGTTAACTCATTTGCTTTATAAATACCCTAATATTTATTACAACAAAGTCACATTGCTGTATTTGGAAATTCTCCAATATGGTCATGCTGTCCTAGTATATTAAATATAATTCCTTTTAATTTTCCGGTTATGCCATCCTCATCTTGTATTTGTTTTTCGGACTAAATCGCGATTTATTATTTTTTTACTTTTTTCATTGCTGTTTTCTGAGTTCGTAACTTTTTTTCAAGACTGCGGTTGCATTGTTTTTCAGAATCAGGCTTTTAGCATAACCAATCGACAAGGAAAGTGTTTCAAGTTACACTCCAAAGTACCGAAGTAGCAAAGAAGTACCCCAACTGGTTTGGCACTTTTGGTACTTGAATTTTTGGTACTGGTACTCAACCGGAAGTCAATGGAAAAGTGAAAGTACCAAAAGTTCCGTTCTTGGTGCAGGGGAAAAGCGCCCTTAAAAGCTTCTTCTTCTTTGTTTCTGTCCTCAGATCATCAGAAACTGGAAAGAGAGGCTCGCATCTGTCGCCTGCTGAAACACCCCAACATTGGTGAGTAGGACGTCCCTGGGTAGTGATTATGTGACGAAAATAAGAGCATCAGCTACTCTGCATCTCATTAGGTTGTGCGTGATTAACAGGGATGGAAGTTTCTGTCAGCAGCATGTTATTTTTCCATACTAATGTTTGCAGCTATTTAGTGAAATTGATTAATTATTATTGGAGACACACCACAATGTATTTCACCCATATCTGACATTGTAGCAGCAGTGGGCAGCTAATTCATTGCCCCGGGAGCAGTGCTTGGTGGTAGTGCCTAGTCTAGGGGACCTCAGTGGTACCTTGTTGGTCAGGGTCACAAGTGCATTTCCCTAACCATTAGGCCAGCATTCTGCACTGAACTTAATGCTGCACATTTTCCATGCCTAGCAAGGGCTGTTACTAGAGGGAGGTGGCTAAGAGCTCCGGCTTTTGGAGAAGCAGAGGCAGAGCATTTGGATGGGATGTTGGGCGAGCTGTGTGAGGATATAGAAGGTGGGGCATGAGCATGGGCCTGGCGCTGGCCCAGATGCTGCCCTCTCCCTTTTGAGCATCAGCACTGGTGTCTTTCCACATCTGTCTACATCCCTTCCTCTCTCTCTCCCTCACTCCCCCAACGTCCCTTTTGCCTGCCTCCCCCCCACCCTTTCTCTCTCCTCATCTCTCTCTTCCTCACTGCCCCTCTCTCTGTCTCTGTCTCTGCCCCCCCACCCACTGTGCTTCCTGCCTCAGTTGCACATCAGTTCCCATACTGCTCAGGGAGGGAGAGGAATGCGGATGGAGCAGGCAGGCCTTCTTGCAGGCAGGCACACCCATGAGGATCCAACCTGGACTCAACCCACCCCACCCTGCCCTGTACCCTGTCTCCTCTCTTTCTCTTCATCTCTGCTTTAGCAGCCTTCTCTGGGTGTGACGCCTATCTCTGGTGTGGCCTCATTCCAGCTGCTTCCACGTTTTTCTCTCTCTCATTGAATCGGATAAAATGCCACTGTTAGTCTTGTCCAAAAAACCTTTCTGTCTCTGTCACAGTGGGGAATATGCGCAGGATGTCTGTACTTCTAGGTCTCAGGGTGGGGTATGGGGTTAAGTTCTGTGTCTCTGCCCCTTCGGTGCTGACGGGCATCTCTTCCTCCTCCCAAAGTGTTTCTGATGGAGAGCTGGCTAGGTCCTCCCCAGGAGGAAGCTGAGACAATGGGATGACACTCGTGCTGAGCCAGTGCTGGCCTGGACCTCTCATGGGGGGTGGGTGATTAGTGCTCTGAAGCAGCAGGTTGGCCCCTGACTTGTTCATATTGCCCTCTTCTTCTATCTCCATAGTTCGTCTCCATGACAGCATCGCTGAGGAAGGCTTCCATTACCTGGTCTTTGACCTGTGAGTATGCCTTGACCTTTACTGTATATGCTTTTTCTTTTTGAGAGGCCCCACTGCCTGTGGTCTGATGCTGCCTTTGAGAGGCACTCTGCAAATTATCAGTCACTCAGTGTCAAGTTAAGACTAGCAAACCCCTCCTCGCAGCATCAGTGGACCCTGTAATGTTTTCTAGTCTGGGGCGCCTATGAAACAGGATGTTGGCTGATTTCCAGGCCTTTTGATACTCTGATACTTCCACACTGCTACACTGGTACTTGCATCCGGCCACACTCATACTTCTATGCCCATAGCCATGAAACACCTGGGCCTGTGAGGTGAGGGTGTTGTGCCTTCGCCCCCTCAGTGCTGACTGGCATCTCTGCCTCCTCCTGCAGTGTTACTGGTGGTGAGCTGTTTGAGGATATCGTCGCCAGGGAGTATTACAGCGAAGCAGACGCAAGGTGGGCCCCAGATGCTCCGTCACCATGGTTACTGGCAGGAGGGTGGGGGTGGGGCAGGATTGAGGGTGTGCCATCTGGTCATGTACCAGTATGCAAACATTTACCACATGCAGACACACGAAACACACAGCGATACATCGACAGGGTAGTCAATGCTGCAGCTATGTGCTGAATCTGTACTGAACAGCTTGAACACCCAGAAACACAAACATTTGACCAGGGAAACATCACTGGGCTGGGAATGTTTGACCAAGGAAATGCTACTGGTCCTGGAACATTTGAGCACTGAAGCACCACCGCCTCAGGAACGTTTGAGCAGGGAAACACCACTGGACCAGGAACGTTTGAGCAGGGGAATGCCACCAGGCCGGGAATGTTTGACCAAGGAAATTCCACTTGACCCAGGGAAAAGCCATCAGACCGGGAATGTTTGAGAGGCGAAACCTTATCTACTAGGAACATTTCAGTAGGGAAAAGCCACTGGAGTAGGGAAATACCAGCGAACTAGGAACGTTTCAACAAGGAAATGCCACCGGACCAGGAACGTTTGAGCAGGGAAAGGCCACCGGAACAGGAACGTTTGAGCAGGGAAAGGCCACCGGAACAGGAACGTTTGAGCAGGGAAAGGCTACTGGACCAGGAACGTTTGAGCAGGGAAAGGCTACCGGACCAGGAACGTTTGAGCAGGGAAATGCCACTGGACCGGTCCCCAGCTTCTGCATTAAATCACCAGGCATCGTGACTAACTGCCTTAGGGGGACCTTCAGTGGTGCAGTGCAGTGCCGTGACGCGGGTTACATAACTTAAGGGAGCAAAGGTATGAAGTGACTGTGTATCCGGGGCCAGTAGTCAGAAGATTACCATCAGCTGACGGTGTAGATGACCACTGAACCTGCGCTGTCAGGGAATTTGAAGTCGGGTGTCTTAAAAGTCAATTCCATCCCCAGATTACAGTGAAATGCTGGAAATTCCTGATGTATGTGAATACACAAAAAGAGTATAGCTGAAATGATGTGATACACACACTGAGGTTGTTTCGCACATCGACAAGGACACAGACTTGCATAGTCCATGTATTCATATCTTCATGGGGACTATCCATTCATTTCAGTTGGTATAACCCTAATCCCAACTATGACAGCCCTTACCCAGCCCTAATCTTAACTGTAAGTAAGCATACTAAATACAAGCCTACTAAATGTTCACATGTATCCATATAATATGCTATGGGGCAATACACAAATGGGCTAATATCTCTAGAACTAAACAAAATACATTTAGTAAAGTATGTGTGCTTTGATCAGTGGACTCTGGGTGACAATGTACACCTATTGGAGTTTTAGGTTATCTATGTGTATAATAGTTATTAATTATTGTACTGTATCCATATACAGTGGAAACTGGTTATAGTGAGCAACCACTTATCTAGGGCTCACGATTTACCGCAGAAAGAAATCGTAAATTCCACTGCATGTTTTTTTAAATTCCGCGGTGTACCGTGGCGCGGCAAATGCAGTACCAGAACTATATAAGAGGCAAACAATGCTGAAATATATGTAGGCATAATATTGTTCTCAACAAACTATCAAATAATGTTTCTAAAGTTATTTATTTATTTTTGAAGAAAACAGCACTGTAAGCTCATAGGTTTTCTTATGACAGAGAATATCGCAGTGGTGACAGCACCGATCCATATGTTGAGAATGAACATTCCACATTAACAGAAGAGATCGGCAACGCAATGTAAACTTTAGCAAGAGCTGCTAAGCGAGGCAGTCTGTCCTTTAAAGCATGCCAAAAAGCAGTGATATCAGCTGAAATTGCTTCACGAGATGCCTTGTCCAGATAAGCTTGCCATTCATCTGCTGCAGCCATCATTGTTGGCACTGATTGTGCATGATCAGCAAAATTCTTCAGTAAGAGTGGTAGCTGTTGTGGATAAAATATTTTCACAGATCTGAATACGTATATTGCCGGCTGTTTGGTTCCCTCAAAATATTCTTCAAATTTAGCAGCAGTATTGTGCTTTGCATGTTCACAGCTGCTGGTTGCAATTGGAAATCTGGACGATTTCATGCAAGACAGTACGTCAGACACTTTGTTATAGACATCGACAGCCATTAATGACTGTGCCTCAAAAGAAGTCAGAGTGTTCATAATTGGCTGGCAGTGAACAGATACAAATCCAAGTTCAGCTCTTAGCTCGTTAAGTTTACCAGTACTTTGTAGCAATGCCGACAGCTTCTTTAACTGGACTGTAGCTCCACTGTGTTCGATTTCAGTAGCAACGAACGAGATGTAATAGTCTAGATACTCAGCATGATACAGAACAGCCTCGAACCAAGAGTTCCATCTTGTGATGACTGGTGTTGGCGGCATGACTGTCTTTTCAATTTTCATTTGTCGCAGACGATGAATATATCTAGCATGATGTCCTGGTGCTTTGGAGAATATGGCCTTGACAGAAGCAGCCAACATATCACAAAGTTGTAGTGCTTCATGAAACTCTTCTCCAACTAATGACAGGATGTGGGCCCAACATATGACATGAACGGCATTTGTCAGTATTCCTTGCAAACTGTCACGAAAACATTTTTTCATATAAGCTGCATTATCTGTAACAAATGCTACAACGTCAATGAAGTTCATATTAACCTCAGTCAGAGTACGGATAAATAGCTGCGCAATGCTGGCATTGTTTACTTCGGTTAAAAAAATTTAATTGCTGTGCATTTATCTGGTTTAAAAGCACTGAGCGGTTGAATAAGCACATTAATAATAATAATACGTTTTATTTATATAGCACCTTTCAAACACTCAAGAACACTTCACAAAAAAAACATTTAACAAGGCAAGCAAGTTACAAACAAGACGAATAATCAATGAATAGATGTGTTTTTAACAGAAGTTTAAAATGGTTAACAGATTTTTCCTTACGGAGACTATGAGGAAGAGCATTCCAAAGTTTAGGAGCTGTTATACTAAATGCTCTGCCACCCATAGTTGTTAACCTGTTTTTGGGTACAGTGAGTAAGTCTGCATTGGATGATCTTAATGTACGGGCAGGAGTGTACGGAAAGAGTAGCTTAGACAGATAGTGAGGGGCTAAACCATGAAGGGCTTTTAAGGTGATGAGGATAATTTTATTTTGATTCTTGAAAAGCCTGGCAACCATCACGGAGGACAGGAGTATTGTGAGCAGATTTTTTTGTGTGTGTAAGTAGATGGGCAGCAGAGTTTTGAACATATTGTAATCTAATGATATATTTGGAGACCATACAATAATGCATTACAGTAGTCCAGGCGGGTAGTGATGAAAGCATGAATTAGTGTTTCAGTATCTTTCACACTGAGGGAAGAGTGCAAATGACCAATGTTACGTAGATGAAAAAATGCTGTCTGTATTAGTGAGCTGATGTGTGGTTGGAATGTAAGTAACTGATCAAAAATGACACCCAGATTACGGACTGATGTTGAGGGCTCCAATAGGATCCCATCGACATCAATTTTTAACCCATGGAGGGTAGAGAGGACAGATTTAGTACCGACCAATAGGATTTCGGTTTTGTCAGGGTTGAGCAGTAAAAAGTTAACCATCATCCAGTGTTTGATTTCACTAATGCAGTTAGTCAGCAAGGCTGGGGATGATGATGCAGTTGGATCAACACTTATAGACACCTGTGTGTCATCAGCATAGCAATGGTAGCTTAGACCATACCGACGGATAATTTGACCTAATGGGAGCATGTAGATATTGAACTGAATAGGACCCAGAACTGACCCTTGGGGGACACCTGGTGTGAGTGAAGTAGTGATGGATTTATGTTCCCTAATGGAGACATAATACTGTCGATCACTGATGTAAGATTCAAACCAAGAAAGAGCAGCACCAGATACCAGTTTTTAATTCTTTTGGAACAGTACAAGTGTGGAAACTGCAGTTGAAATGGGAGCAGAGAGTTTGTCAGTGCAAGCCGGGGCGGGGTCTAGGTGGCAGGTAGCTCGATTTGATTTAGAGATTAACTCAGCAATATAAGTTGATGTAGTGGGGTTAAATTTAGATGGATAAATTGGAGATACAGGAACAGGATCAGTTGTTGGAGGGGAGATCCGATTGGCAGAGAAGCCTTGATATATGGTTACAATTTTTGACTTGAAGTAGTCCATAAATGAATTACAGCGCTCATCAGAGGGATTAGGAGTTTTGACAGGGTGTTGGCAGAGTCTGTTAACAGTAGTAAAAAGAGATCTAGGGTGACAAGTACCAGAGTTAATAAGGGCAGAAAAGTACTTTGAGCGTGCAGAAGATAAGACACTTTTGTAATCCATTAGGTGTTCAGTGTAAGCCAGAGCATGGACAGTCAGACACCAGTCAGACACCTCCATAGCCTTTCTCTTTTTTTTTTTTTTTTTTACACACATGGTAACAGGTGGAAAGAAATAAAACTATGGTAATTCAATCTTTTTTTTTCTTTTCTTTGATAGCCCTACTTTGCGTTGACATGACCTGTCTGCTTTTGGCTAACTACCTGAGGCTAATAGAATAAGAAAGTCATTCTCTCAGTGACAAATATAGACTTATCAAAGCGTATGATAAACTGCCAGATACAAGGTATTGAGTTGCAGCAATTAAACTACATTAAGCTGTATTGCATATACAGTACTGTAACATTTTTTTAATTATACACAGTTCAGTAATTTAATTTGTACAGTATTGTAATTTGAAAAGCGTTTGAAAGAGTTGTACTGTTTTTTGAAGGAGTCAGTATAATTCAGTAAATAGTGATGCTGCATTTTATCTTATATTCATGTAATAAATTTACAAATGTTAATTAGATTGTGATCTACCCTGAGACAGAAAGAAAAAGCTTATAGTGTTCACTATAAGCACTTTCCAGTGTAATGTGCAATGAGGCAATACGTAAATGGGTTAATAGCGCTAAAACCAAACAAGACAACCATGTTCTGCAAAGTGTGCTTTGATCAGTGGGTTTTGTGGGATAGTAGCTCAGAATAATAATGGTCTCTTCTGAATAATAGCTACTAGGGCTGCAGCGATTCATCGAGTAACTCGAATAACTCAGTTACAAAAAAATCATTGATGCAAATTCTTTGCTTCGATGCCTCGTTTAATCTACACAGAGGATTATTACTGTCGTACAGTGTGCTTACGCTGCATTACGTGTAGCAGAGAGGTCGTAAAAAAACAGAGTAGCTAGGCTGTACAGACCAGGTAGCAACAAGTCTGTACAGATCAGGTCGCAACAAGGTTGTAAAGATCGGGTAATGACACTCCCATTCTAAAAAACAACGGTGGAGAAATTTTAGGCGAACTTCTGAGTCATGGAGATAGTTTCAAACATTGACATTCACGGTATAGAATCACAGCCATTTCCATTGCTCACCAAGTACTTTAAGCGGTATGTTTATAAAATAACACATTTTTTTAAATGAAGACATTAGCTGTCATTAATGTGCTAAATAATATTTTGATTTTATATGTGCGCAGCATTAACTGTTAATGATTATCATAATTAATAGTTATGACCTTAGGTAGCTTAGCAGCTATCGAGACTAAAGTCCCCATTTCATGTAGTCAATTACTACTGATGCAGGGCAACATTACATATTTAGTTGTTCTGGTTATCAACGGCTTCATAATTACAGTTAGCTGCACTGCTACCATGTTAATACAGCTGTTTACAAAGTTTGCAACTCTCCTCGGGTCACATCGGTCGATGTGAATTTACTACCAAATTTATGGCAAAAAAGCTTAAATTATTTTGTGGTCATTTATTTGCCAAAAATACCATGTTGCGGTAAAGTGCCTATTATTACGTGTGCTTTTAAGTGCTGCCTTTGCAAACAGCCCTCATGTTGAATTGCTTAAAATAATCATCATTGTGGTATGCAGTTTAACCATTAAAACCAATTGTGTTGTTCGTTTTACGAGACAAGTCTTTTTTCTCTTTTGAATAGTTGCTATTGCACTATAATAAGACAAAAGCTTTTCTTATCGGATTACTTGATTAATCGATGGAATAATCAATAGAATACCCGATTACTAGAATACTCGATAGATGCAGCCCTAATAGCAACAGTGATTTTCACTAGGGATCATTTCACTTAATGACCTGGGGGGCATTTCCCAAAAGCATAGTTGCTAACTACATTGGCAACCTCCAGTACATAGTTCGAACCATGCAGCTGAATGGGTCCAATTGTGTGCATGCAGTAATCAGGTTATTCAAAACAGATGTAAACACCTTAATCAGGCTATCAGCATAATCGTTTTATACTCAATAAACCGATTATTTAGGGCATGTACACACAGTCATAATCAGCTCACAAAATAACATAGAACTCACTACACTGTGAATTAGGAAACTGGCCCTCTCCTCTGTATGGTCTGTATTGTTTCATTGTCCCCTCGAAACTTCCATTGTGTGCGAGCAATTTTGAAGCATTTTTTTGTTTTTGCATATGTTTTCAAGATTTGCACTGCATTGGTCAATTGTAACACGTCTCTTTTTGCAGGATTTGTAAGCATTTTCTGTATTTGCAGCATGTTGCAGCATACAGGGCCACTGTATAAAACACTAAAGATATAAAAAAAATGTTAACAGACAATAAGTCAAACTTCAGATGGCTGTATCATTCACACTATGACTGATCAGCAACACGGAGTCGCACTAAAAGATCTTTCACCAGGAGGAATCACTGACGAGTCTCTCTGTCACAAAATCACATATGCGAATAACACTGCGAAGTCACAGTTCTCGCGTCAACGCACTACAAACACCTCAACTGTAGAAAACACTGTAATCAAGTGTCAACACATATGCTTGACATTTACAAATGCATGGCAAATTAACTCTTATATGTATAGAACTTTCAGGAAACAGTATCATATACCTTGGGTCTTTAGTGACCTTGCATATGGGGAAAAAAAAATACACACACCTGAACACTAAAAACAGTTTTGGTAACACTTTACTTGAGGTGACAGAAATACTTAATTAATAACTCAGTTATTACTGTAAGTACAAATCATGAACAAATATAGATCATGAACAAATATAGTGTCATGATGCATTAACGATGAACGAACAAGTATTTTACATGTGTTATTCATCATTTGTTCCTAGAATACTTATTTCAGTGGTTCCTTCAGTAGTTCACAAAGATTTACATAATTAACAGATATAGTAACAAATATAGTAGTAAATATAGCACTTGCTTGAGATAAGATTTGCGACAATTCATTAATGATGAATAAGCATGAGATCAGTTTGTATTAATTGTAGTTAATTAATACATAAGTAGAAGCATAATCCTACATTATTGCTGTCACCTCAAGTAAAGTGTTACCACATTTTCTAAATAAATTGAACTTTTTGCACCCTCTTAACACCTTTTTAGACTTCTTGCTCGGGTTTCACCTAACCCAGTGTCTTGCGCTTTCATTGGCTCTAGCTTGTTGGCGCACACTAGCTTGTTGCCAACTGCAATACTTTCACAGCTAGAGGATTTGGAGTTGCTGACAGGTCCAGATATTTACTGTAGCATGCTAGATATCTGGCGGGCATCTGTGATGCATCAGAGTCAGGTGCAAAGTTCACACACAGCAATTGAGTGCTGATATAACACCGATTTGCCTTTGATGGTTTTTTTTTTCAGCGATCTCCAAAAACTGTTGGTGAGTGGAAAATCAGTGCTAATATCATGTAGTGTAAACTTTGCATAAAAAGCCGATGAGCATCTAAAAGCAGTAAAAGTCTTGTAGACAGGACATCTGGCTCTTCAGTCTTGGGGGAACATGGAATACTTTCCCCTATGCCCTTAGATATCTTCTCACAGTTATAAGGAGAATGAATGTAATTCTGGAAACTCAGCTTCCTTACATAATGGATAAAAGTCATAACCTGCTGGCTACCACTCCACAGTCTGGTAGTCTTTGGGAGTATGGCCGCTAGCCTGTCCCGTGTTTCTGTTGTGGTTAACGTGACTGACAATGGCAGTTTTATCACAGGTTGTATGTGGCATGCTAATGGGGTACCCAAGAAACCCTGGAGCTGCTTCACTTTAGTTTCTTTCCTGATGTTCCTTAGGGGACCATCTACTAATTCATGAGGGCTGTGGCCTTCCCTCCTATGTCATTGTATGTGTGTATATGGTGAGGGGGGTGCCCTCTTTGCACCAGCCAAGTCCAAGCGCAAGGCCCGTGCAGAGGACATCTCCTCAGCTCCTCAGTTAGCTGGCTGCTGGCTCAAATACAGCACGGCATGAATGTGTGGAATGCAGCCACCGCCCGTCTGCTGTGCAATCTGATAGGGCAGCACGGGTGGGCGTGACATGTCTCAGGTATGTGAGCAAGACGGAGGGACTGAGAGCGACAGGGGGATGCTGGATCCTGTGCAACGAAATGGAATGCAGGGCACAGAATTTTGCCAAATTAAATAGCTTTCTCCTGATTGCCTGGGAAGAAAACCCTGGAAGACCCTTCTTTAGCTTCAGCCCCTCCCCAGCCCGTCATTTTCATAGCAGATAGCTACATCATCTGACTGGAAACATCATATAAATCACAATAGCACCTGGGGTTACATGGAGCCGAAAGCTGGAATGGGCAGTTAACGCCAAAACTGAAAAGGAGGGGCTTTAGTGCAGGTCAATCCATCTAGGTTATTCTGCTGGGATTTGCCTAGTTATGGAGGTCTGTAGTGCTGTAGAAATGCTAGTCATCTCTTGAATACAATGGGACATATAGGGGTTTTTTTCTGTGGTGTTTGAAGCACCAAAAGATCCATTTGAAAATTTTGAAAGCAATGCCTTACCAGAAATCATGGCCTAGTTATTCAAGATAATCCACAGACAGTGCAGTGAGCAGTTAATGTAGGAACAATTTTCTATTAAAAACAATCACTGCACAGAAGATATGAGCACAAGCACCCGGGTGATATTTTCATTCAGATATATTTTTTGGCAAAAGAATAGTTCCATTATATTTGACAGAAGACCAACATTTCTATGACTGATATCTCCAAACCTAGGCAACTCTCTTGCAGAACTACCTTGATGGATAGATAGCACTAAAGCCCCCCTGAAACATACATTATACTGCCAAAAACATTGGGACACTCCAAATCATTGAATTCAGGTGTTCCAATCATTTCCATGGTCACAGGTGTATAAAATCATGTACCTAGGTATGCAGACTGCTTCTACAAATATTTGTGAAAGAATGGGTCACTCTCAGGAGCTCAGTGAATTCAAGCGTGGTACTGTGATAGGATGCCACCTGTGCAA
>JAODKM010000058.1:18926390-18939128 GCA_026780845.1 Petrocephalus sullivani
TTTCAGCACCTTGTTGAATCAATGCCACGTAGAATTAAGGCAGTTCTGAAGGCGAAAGGGGGTCAAACACCATATTAATATGGTGTTCCTAATAATCCTTTAGGTGAGTGTATGTAAAGCTGCCTATTCAGCTTTATACCGACTGGCGGATGCTGCACAAGACACGCTTTCATACACAGAAGCAAGTGAAGGACAGGTCATGTGATTCTTGCTGCACTACTGCCTCCCAATCAAGTGACAGGAGCATAAAGCCTCATGGCCACAATGCATCACAAGTCCACCAAAAAGAAGCAGACTGCCCATCTAGGCTCTTTTAAAGGGGATTCTAATCACAAAACCAAGTACATCTGAACACTAGCAGACCAAGGAAATTAGGGAAAAACAGAAAAGTGATGCTGCCAAACTCTCTATGTTTATTAGAGATGATACTGCATTGGTACTGTTTTTTCCCATTTTAAAGAACATTTTTACAAAATACACAAAATATCCAAGACAGCAGCTCTTGTTATGAACACTTGATCCCTGTCCCCCCATCAATGGTACAGTCTTTCTGCCCTCTTCCCAGGCCCCTGTGCCTACCCTCCCCTGCAGAAAACAGGCCCTTGTAGGCTTGTCTGATTGTCTGTAGAGTAGTGGCAGTGTGTACGTGTATGTGTCAGTCATAGGCATAGAGTGGACCAAAGAAAGCATCTTCTTATCCAGCAATTCATGGGACGAGTTTCGTCATGTCCACTTCAGACCTTGCGTCCCACCCAACCCTAACCCAAAATATACAACCGCTTTAAAAAAAAGGACATGTACAATGTTTTACATTCTTACAAGACCATGACTGTATCCCAGTCACCATGTCCTGTGTCCATAGTGTTTCCTTCTCAGGCCTTGAGTTCTGTGGCTAGTGGATAAGAGCTCTCACATCTACTTGCTGGCCAACAGTGCAACGACCAGACGCCAAAGTTCAACCGATGTCAGCAGGGTGACTCTGCTGAGACTTCAACTCTGTGGCCCCTGCCACATAGAGCCAGAAAACAGGATTCTTCGCTACAAGGGGATACAGAGCAGAGGAAGGACCCTGGACAGTGGTTGACAGCAAAGGGAGCCTTCCCATCATCACATCCCTGTCCACATGCAAGGCCATAGCCTATGCCTGAACCCCCCCTTCTCAGCTCCAGCTGGTATTCTGGATCTCTTCCTTCAGCCAGGTGGGCAGTGTCTGGCCCAGCTGGTTCAGCAGGGTCAGCAGCTTCATGTTGTGTTCGCGGTAGTACTCAGACAGGAAGGATCTCGTCTGCAATAGAGGGAGGCTGGTCAACAGGAGGTATTGTCACACACAGACCAAATATGTGAGAACAGCATACATAAACAGGCTATATTAGGCATCAGAAAATGGACCCAGCAGAGCTGCGTGCTCTCAACCCCTGCTTTTTATCTGAGCGTGTTAAGTACACTTAGTGACACCCTGTCATAGGTCACAAGCTCACCAGGGTCACAGAACTCAGAGGACCGTAAGCACAGCTTGTGTGCCAAGACGGACATGTCCAGCCCAAAACAGAGCATCCCAGGCACAATACACATGGCCTGAAACAGTGCTCTTCTGGACTCTACATCCAGCCCTGCTATAGGGACAGCCTCACTGGTGATTAACACAACACAATTTGATGGGGAGGTACCTCTGGGGCCATTTCGGGGTACTTTCTGCCCTTGCTCTTGCCCAGACACTTGGGACGCCCCCCTTCCACCCTCTGGCACCAGAAGCCTTTGTTTTCATCAAATCTGTAAAGAACAAGACAGTTATCAATGCTCATGGCATGGTGTCGCAGAACAGCCACAGCCAGCAATCAGGATTCAGGAAGGCTTCACTCACACCAGGGCCTGGGTGTAGTTGAAGATAGGGGTGACCCCCAGGAACCTCTGGACACCTTCCATCACTTGCACAGGGTTAGAGCGCAGCAATGCACCATCCACGACCAGCAGCTAGGCGGCAGAGGGCCAGTGGTCACGGGGGAAGAGCAGCAGGCACAGCAGGCAGAGGGGTGGTGGGGTGGGGGGTGGGGCTGGGGGAAATACCTGGCTAGGTGGGTAGTGGCGCAGCCAGCGGTCCAGGTGTGTGGCATAGGCCCCAGGTACCAGACTGCGGCGCTGAAGGGTCAGGAGCTCGGGGGAAGAGTCAAGCCCAGCTGTCACCGCCTGGTGGAATGTATAATTTAGGGCAGCCAGGTCCTGGTGCGCCCTCTGGTGCTGGAGGCAGAGAAGCAGAACCCAAAAGCATGAGACTAGCATAATGCACATAATGTCAGATGGCAGTCAGGTTACATAACTGAAAATAAGAATATAAGAACTAAAGTCAAAGGCAAAAAGTCAAACATTCCTCTCTTGGAGTCCATTAAAAGGTTTACATTTTTTTTTGGACTCACTTGGTACCAGGAGTATGCCCGGTCCACTGGGTTGATGAGTACCGCCAGGATTTTGGCCCTAGGCAGCAGGGCAGCGGCTCTCCTTGGGGTCACATCTGAGTCCAGGTAGTTGGCGCTCTTCTCAAAAAGGAAGTCAGTGCTGGCGTTGGAGGGGAAGGGAAAGAAGTCCATGTACCTGCAGGAAGAGGCGGCCCTGATCACATCCAATAACAGGGTGCACAGACACGCCGAACCAGCCACAAAGAAGGAGGACAGCACGGTTACCAGTCAATGCCATGATGATAATTGGATCCACTGAAGAACTGGATCTCTTCAAAGGTGACCTGGCTGGGGAAGTTGCTGGTGATGGCTGGGTGCAGGGTTAGGAAAGAGTACAATGCCGTGGTGCCTATGAGAAGCAGCAAGCTGTCAGGTATGGTAACGTCAATGTCATTCAATACACCTCCCTCTCCACTTTAATGTGCTCCAGGCCAGTTTCCAGCATTAACTGGAGTTGGCATACAATGCAGTATTCCAGGTAAGAGACTAGTCAGTGCCCTTGTATCACACCTGTTTTCTGAGGACCAATCACCAGGAACTTGGGTAGCCTGTCACAAGTCTTCTCCTTGGACCAGATGTCCTTGTGTCTCTTATCATGACATGGGTTCTGCAGAAAGATACAGAAGTAAGAAGGAAGTAAGAAGTGACAGTCCAGCTGAGAAACAGTGCTACTTATTTTCACTGTTTTTACACTGAATAATGATTTCAAAATGGATATCAGTAACATGCAAGATACCTACAAGATCTGAAATGTGCCTGAAACATATACTATATTATATATATAACATAGTATATATATATATATATATATATATATATAAATAATACATACAATATACAATATAAAATATTAAAACTTCAGCTGTACTAAAGCAATGAAGCTTACATTTTAAAAAGCTCTAATTGCATGACAGGGATTTAAAATGTATTCCCTATTCCGCGTGGGTTTTCAGGTTGCAGATGGCAGTGTGCACGGAAGTTTGTGTTCATGCATATAACAGTGATATTCCACCAGACCAGGAGAGGACAGATGTATTGCAACAAACACAAATACACAAAGTGTAGTGAAAAGGGTAAGCGTATCAACAGTTTTGAAGTTATTAGTCTAGATTTGGGTGGTACTACAGTATATTGAAATCCTATTGAAATATACTGAAACAAAAGTAGTCGGGAGCCCCTCGTTGAATATTATCAGTAACAAAATACTGGAACAGTGCTGCTTCTTAAAATACCATATACCTCGATATAATGTCTGGACAGTATGAAAACTTAGATATGCAGGTACCGCCGACCCTCTTTATATTCAATTAATTATCTTGCACATGCACAGTCAATGGGCATGACCGTGCACAATTTCCACTAAACATAAAAATCAGAGACTCACTTGCACCGACCACAGGCAACCCTAACCATGAAATTTACGTCACATCCACTCTGCAACCGAAAACGCACAATGAAAAGTGTCCTTAACGCAGCAATTATAAAGGTGCCATTCTACATGCCTGCCACAAGGGGTCCCTCTCTTCTGGAAAGATGGTGAAGTACTTCTCAGCCAGCTGGACTGGAGGCAGTGTCTGGAGCCGCAGGTTGGTCCAACACTGCACAAACTTGACCAGGGACTCAAAGGTGTACAGACCAAGCCGGTCGTTCCCGTAGTTGGACAAGTGGGTCATAAAAATGCTGATCTAAAGACGTGAGATGGAAGCAAGCAGGGGGCAAGGTCACTACAAAGGATCACGCCTGACTACAGATGGGCCAGGGAAAATTTAAGCAAGGCACACACAGATAGAGGAGGACTTGACTCGCAAACAGCATGAGGCCAGAAGTTCAGTGGTCAAGGCTCATGTCACACGCAGGCTGGATGCAGGCATTTGTTTGGTCATTCAAGGCCCATTTGTGTAAAGCCCTCATGGCCATTTGGGTAATAGTGGGAGAACACATCCTTGGTTAGGACCGACAGCCAGAAGTGCCATGTTATGGTCTCAAAGTTTACTGCAGAATACCTAATAACTATCCACCACACTCTTTACATATGGATGACCTCTCTGAAGTGGTGGCCACCAATTCTGTATTTCCAGATCCCCCAACCCAGTTGTCCCAGTTTTTAAAGTAAAATGCTGTCTCTCATATTTAACTAATAATGATCTAATATTGTACCACCCCTCAATAACTAACAACTAATAAAATGACTTGTTCATCCATCGTTTTGGGGTGCTTACATGTTTAACCTACAAGCTTCAAACCATGAAAGACTTGACCAGCACTCACCGGGTTGAGCAGAACCGTGAGGAAGAGCTCCCCGCCACGGATGCTCCTGTCCAGCTCGCGGGAGCCCCCAGGATATTCGTTATAGAAGATGGTGTGTGTGAAGAGGCCACATGTCTGTCTGGGCAGAACCTATGCAGCAGGACAGGAGCAACATGTACGTGAAGCAGAGGTTGGGGAAGAGAGAGATTTACAGCATGGTATGGGGGGGACTCACCATGATGTCACTGTGGATGAAGCCCCGGCGATATCGGGCGGGCCGCAGGTGAGGGTATTCTTCTGTGCTGGTCACCTTAATGCTCCAGACCGACTTCCAGGCCTCATAAAGCTGGCTGTGCACAGGGTACACTCCAGAGTGGTGGGGGGCAACGGCATAGCCCATGTCTGTGGGGATCCCATGCTCCTGTTGTAGGTATAATCCGGGGTCAGCTTTCAAAAACCAGCTGCACTGTTAAACAGCTCCAAGTCAAATAGCACGATGTAAAATCCACCCGCAAAATGAGTCATCCACCGATACACAAAGCTAATTTATAACAATGGTCCTGCTTGTCCACTAGAGGACACTGTTAACCTATTTCCTTCAATTTATTGTGCCACACAATCATTCACACCGAACAACGGCTGAGTAAAGTGATGGCGACGTCTTCCTGCACAACACCATTTCATCTGCTGAAAGCAGGAGCGGCCTTGCAGGTAGCCCTCTTTGGTGTGTTTAGGTTGCCCTTCCAGTCGACCAGGTGGCTACTGAGGAAAGATGCAGCTCAGCAGCGGCAGTGTGACTCAGCGCTGCTCCGTTTGGCAGCTTGGCTGCTTGTGTGCTAGAACCCACGGCCTGTCTCTCACTGAGACTCAATCTGCCAGCAGGCCTCCTGAAAACACCACTGCTGTGTTCGTTCTGGCTGTTTTCGAAAGAATTAATTTCGAAGATGAGCTGAGGAGAAAAGAGGAGATGCCCGGCAACCTCTGAGGGCCGACAGGAGGCCCTGCGGCCAAACCACAGACTGACTCTCACCTTGGCAAAGAGCATGTTGAGGTGCATCTGCTCAGCCAGCACAGTGACGTTGTGGAACAGGTGCGGCTGCATGTGACTCCACATGTGGGGGAACCACCAGAAGTCCTTCCTGTGGTGCAGCAGCATGTCATCACCCTGATCCTCCTCGTCGGTGCCTGCAGCCATAGGGGACACCAGAATGGGTCTGTGATGGCAGTAGCACGTCGCCTTGCTGAGCTCCCAGTGACCGCTAAGGCTTGCTGAGCTGGAGCTGAAGGCGACAGTCCCCAGAGCCCTATGACTGCTTAATGCTAATGGGCCGCAACACAGACATTACACAGAGCTGGAGGTGACAGGTGACTCCTGTCTCAGACAGCATGCAGTCCCGCATGTCACCGTCAGTGGGTCGGACAGGAGGGTTTAGACAGCCTCTGACATGCTGCGGCATGCATGCTCGTACCAGTGTGGTAGAACTTTCCAGAGAAGCCCAAGTTGAAGGTGAAATTGGGCACCAGGGTGCGGAGCCTGTTTTGGGCGTTGAGCAGAGCCTGCAAAAAAAGAGGAAGTGGCATGACGAGCTGGAGTGCACTCCACAATTATTGCCACCCCTGACAAAGATGTGTAAAAAGCCTTAAAATAAATTCATTTTGTATTGCAGTAGCATAATCTCATACTGAAAAATTTTTTATTATGCATTATTCCAGGGTTTAAAACTGTCGTGAGAATAGTTTTACAAATTCATTCCGTCCTCCTTGTGTGACAGTCAGTCTAACCAATCAGAAGTGCTGTGCTCCTTGCGTGCCAGTCCTGCTCACCAATCAGAGGTGGCCCAAAGTGACTACGTATATGCCCACAAACACAAACACGTGAATCCTGAGGAAAATGTTACATTTGCATTGTGAAAAAAATATTGGTTTTGCTGCCGAGCCGTAAGTGAATTACCTACCTATTTAACGGTCAGAGATTGTCCACAGAAAGGTCCTATTATTAGGCGCAAGTTTTTATTATGGGAATTGTTTTACTTTCATGACTATTTGACTTAACACCGTTGCGGCTTTTGTGATAGTAGTTTTATGCATCATTGTTCTCTGATAATTTGACTGTACATGGGACTTTCCAGAAGCACATTACTAAGGGTAAAAAAGTGGTTGAGCACTGTTTGCAAATGCGGCATTTAAAATGTGCAGGTAAAAATACAATCACTTTACCATGTTCGGGTTGCTAGAGAATTGTTCTGTAGTTTATTAGGTCTATATCATTTTTGTAAATTTTGGATTCAATTAATATATTCTTATCTATGGATTATTGTATAGCACAGTTCAGATTTCAGTGTAGGGTGGTGTGCAATTAGTTTTTCATACACATACTGAACTGGATTTAAAAAAAAAAAAAATGAAATCGCAATTGCGGGTTCCGGGCTTAATTTCTATCATTTTACACGGGCTCGGGCCGAATTCTGTCGGGCTCGGGCCTAACTTTTAAGGCCCGATTACAGCTCTAGTCCTCGTCTAGCCTTGTTCGTCAGAGTACCAGTTGTTTTAAACTTTTTAATTATTGCTCTGACTAGATATGGGCAAGTTTAGGCGAGTAGCTATTTTCTTGTAGCCATTTCCTGACTTATGAAGATCAACACACCTCTGCCTTACTTGAATGGCATGTTCTCTTGTCTTTCCCATTTTGTGTGTGGCTAAGAGAAATGGGCCTCTGTGCCATGTCATATTTATACCCCAAGGAAATGGGATTACTAATTAAAAGTTGCTAGACACTCTGATCAACTTAAAAAGTAAAGTATAAATTACAAAAAGCTTCACATATTTATTTTATAGGACTTGTTAGGGGTGCCAATAATTGTGGCACTGGTGATTTTATTATAAACAATTATTTCTTAATGAGGGATGAATAAATGTACTCAAATTAGAGATTAGACTTTTCAGTGTAAGATTATGCTGCTGTGGTACAAAACGAATGTATTTTAAGGCTTTTTACACATCTTTACCATTGTGGAGTACTACCCAAAGTCAATCCTAGGCAAACAGCAGACCAGGGGCCTGTACTACGAAGCAGGGTTACTGGCTTATCAGGGTAAGTTTGTAAGTCACTTGATGACGTGTGGTGTAACTTCGCGATTAACCCGTACTATGAAAGGTGGTTAGATTTTACTGAAGGCATGTTGCCACGGCAAATTACGCTGCGTCTCTAACCTGCTGCGGTGTACCTGGATGATCTGTATGACATTGGCGTGAATCGTGTGGGGCTCTCTCCGCAGCGATAGCCAGAATCCGCTGGCATACCCAGACGATATTCTCCATGAAAGGCACAGATACTCAGCCGATGGAACTCGTTACCTTTGTCAGCTGATCGGTCCAGAGGTCTCTAATGCCACTCGCCGTAGCAATGCCCTCAGCAGACCGTATACCTTGCGCCTGCACTCTTTCGAGCTACTTTTAAAATAACCAGGTCAAAATCATCTATCTACATTAAAAATGCTAAAAAATATATATATATATATATATATATACACACATACATACATACACACACATAAAAATATAAGTGTGTGTGTGTATATACACTCATTTTTTAATATCACTTTAGGTGGGTCACTTTGCTCACCAGAGTTTTACATTAGCTCGCAATACATTTGCGTTTACTGTGTGATGATGCGTTAGAAGAGAGTGGATCTAAGCAAAACCTAATGTATCAAAGTTTTAATGTCGCGTGATCTACTGGTCGATCGCAATCGACGTATTGAGCAGCCCTGCTCTAACTAAACTATTAAATGCTTTTGTGGTTTTCCCTGGTCATTTAAGTGCTCTGTGGAATAAAGAAGGGTTTTAGGCAATCGCAGCATTAAAATAGTATATTTTCATAGGGAAATTGCTTTTACTGAACACAGTTTCTCATGGGATTCCCAAGGGTCATAGGAATCATTGATTGCACACACATCCCAATTAGTGCACCCCTGGGAGAGCATGAGGGTGAGTATGTGAATCGCAAATATTTTCACAGCACCAAAAATACAGGTATTTTTCCTTATAATATGCTTTTAGATCTGATATATGGGCTAGTGACTACACGGCTACCTTAGGGTCACCTTCTCTTCACTTACTGGAGTCACATAAGGCGGTGATTTGGAATTTGTTAGCTTCTTCTTTAACATTTATCACTGATCTACTATTTTAATAGTATTTCACTTTAAGGAAAAATTTGGTTCTCTCACTATACAAATGCTTCCGTTATGTCCTGTTGTAAATCATTTGTTTGTTAAACACTGGCTCAGCTTCTATTAAGTGTTATATAAACATGCATACTTAGCATGCAGTCTTCCTCTGTGAAATATGTAGATCGTGCCATGAGTCACACGGTGACTTGCGCTGCTGAACGTGCTCCATTTATGTGAACACGCACAAACTCTAAGTTAACACCGATTCAACATATCAACTTCTTAACTGGCGTCGTAGTACTGATTAACACCAACTGAGACAACATGGTTTTGTCAACCCCGCGTTCACAAATTAACTCCAGGTTAAATGTGATTTGGTTAAACCCCCTTCGTAGTACAGGCCCCAGAGGTGGGCAGAACGGGTCGTTGTGTATGTGAGTTTTTGCTGCAGCTCCCTAATTAGGTTACTAATTAGAGGACTGATTGGCCATTGTTGCGCCAAACAACCAAGATTGAGGACGAGATCCATACAGAGCATCATAAAAACATGAACAACAGGCATCAACTGCAGGCTGTTTGGGGGGAAAACAGCTACAGAAAATGGTATACAGAGCTCTGGAGCGACCTGAGATCAACCTCAGTGTCAGGAAGGAACCTGTGCATCAAAAATAGCTAAAATATTCAATATACGGCTTTAAGAACCAACATGGTCTGCAGCCACCAAGAAGCAAACAAGTATCAGGAAAGGGTCTGGGGGTTATGATTGTAGGGGCAAATGAAGCTTTTGTTACCGCGGGGAGAAAGGCCCAAGTATGAATCCGAAGGCAGCAGGCAAAACAGGGATGCCATTTGTGTGACCTTGTCTGTCACAGACAATCTGCCTCATGAGTCCTTCAACATTATTCATTACCTATAAAATGAATAAACCCTCCTGTTGAAATGCCAGGCTGTGATGTAAAAAAAAATAAATATAAATAATAATAAAAAAAAAACATAATAAGATAAGCTGGTTGCCCCTTAAACTAATATGTTGTTGAAGCACCTTCTGTTTTAATTACAGCATTCATTCTTCTTGGGTAGGAGTCTATCAGCATGCCACATCTTGACTTGGCAATATTTGCCCACTCTTCCTTGCAAAAACACTTCAAATCTGTCTGATTGTGAGGGCATCCCCTGTTTCAGCCAAGCACAAAGGCCAAGGCCCTCTGCCACGACAGACAAAACCATGCATGCAGAGCCAAGACCACCGCCATGTCGAAACCAAAACAGGCAAGCCAGTTCAAGTGTGGGGAACTGCTGGTGGACATGACTGAGAGCTTCCTGAAATCAGTGATGAAGGAGGAAATATTGCAGTCACACATTTATAGAAAAATGGATGCAAATTAGAGCAGCTGTTAAAATGCGAACGAATATTAAAAGAGCTGATACCAAGAAAAACATTTTCTGGTGACAAGGATAAAGTGTCTCAGGTTGCTTTACCTCACAGCCTCAATGAGAGGTTACACTAAGCCCTAAAATGGAGCTTAATTTACACCTAATCTCTGAAGCAAACAAAGAGTGTGTGGATCAGATACCAGTTTCCAGCTCCTTGGCCTGTAGTCCTGTCATTGGCACAAACTGATTAAAAAGGAAGCTGGAAAATTGGCCAGGTGGTTGAGACCCCCTGGGGGTAACAGCACTGGTTTCACAAGTCATGGCATTAATGCACACAGCAGGCCCAGAACCACATCACCCCCCTGGGTCAAAGGGAATGGTACACTCTGGAAAGGTAGGTATTTATCCATTGGGGTTATGGCAAGCAAAAGCCACCCTGTGCTGATGCCAAGCCCTGCCCTTATGCCCTGTGTGCAGCTGGGGAGACCACAGCAGTCAGATGAGTAGGCCAAACCACACCAGAGGAACTGGCTGTTGGAAATGTAAATGGGTGGTGTAACTGAAAATGCAGGCTTACTGCATTGGTCCAGCAACTGTGTAACATCTGTACCAGCCCCGAGGATCATACTAGTAATGCTGAGCTTTATCCTGACCACTTCCTACTACATCAGGTGTTTCAAAGGCAGGAGGGGGTAGGCTCAATACATATGGCCCCTTTCCACTACCACCAAGAACTGAATCCTATCTGAGCCAAACCACAAAGAGACTGCTTTCCAATGTAAAATATGTGAGCTGTACCCGATCCGCACTTTGCAGTAACATGGCCCTGCTTGCTAGCAGCGCTGTAAGTGCGACTAAACTGAGCAGGCTGCATCACCACTATCTCACCAGTCAAACTGCACTGAGATACCGATATGCATGAAGTACCTGAAAGTGAAAAGGGCATTTTCAAATTTTTTATTCATCATGATGTATTGATGCATTCTCTATAACTCAGAACTTGACAATTTCCAACCACCAACTTAAAAAAGTACTACAGAACTGCTGAGCAGAATGGATTTGTAATGCAAATTTATGCAAGCGAATGCTACTTCTGCTAGAGTTTGATGCTAACATAAGATGGCAATTCTGACAGACTTGCTAGCTGAAATTAGGACATAGTAAATCATAATGTACACCATGTGAACAGTAAATAAGCGTCTGTTGCTCTCCAAACCCAGCAGCTCCTTTACGGAATAGGGGTGGCTTTCCCAAAAGCTTCGTAGTGCTAAGTAGTTTGTTATCTAGCACTTAAGATTGATCGTTAATTAATGAGCGGTTCCCGAAAACCCTTCGTAGCTAAAGTAGTTTATCTCACTCGTAGATTTACGAGTGATCCGACCCACTTGTTATTTTCTAAATAGTTCATTGTTTGAACTACTTCTTTGGACAATATAATAATGCAGATGATATAATAAAACGGTCAATACTGCAATGTACAACAATAACGTAGGCTATAAACTAGCGCAAAAGCTCTCGTTGTTGTAACTCCTGTGTGCAATTTCAGTACATAACAGGGTTGTGCACCATTCAGAATTGACTGAATGCAATTCATAAAATTGGTTGAGAACATGTAGCAGACTCGCAATTATAATTTTAATATAAGGAAGTAGAATTAAAATGGGAGTCATTTCACATACATTTACATACATAGTGTAAGTGCAGCTGAAACAATACAGCTTAATATTTGAAATGGATTACACTGCATGTTAACATAAACGGCATACGCTGACCCCCCCGCGATCATGAATACTTACGGAAGCAATAAGTACCAGTTGGCCATGCCCCCCTGTTGGAGCACCTGACTGAGTTACTTTGTATGGCTGTATGAAGTCCACAATGGTACACAACATTATTATTTATTTATGTATTATTTAATTATTTATTTGTCAAGCAACCCTTCAAATGTGCCATTCAGTGACTTGCACAGACTTTTCAGAACCCTATCCATCTGACAATCTAGCGATACTTAAAAGAAAAACTATTGCAGACTCCTCACAAATGATACACACAAAAAGTTAAATATGCAAAAACAATAAATATATGCACATGGAAATATAGAGGGCCAACATAACCCAAATCCAAATTTAGAATAGGCTAAAACAACTACCGGATTTTTATTTTACAATCACGCAAAGTTCACACACTAGTAAATATATACATATACCATCCTGGAAGTAAATATAGTATGTATTTATATTTTGCTAGATTAATTTACATTCATGTGTTGTGTGACTGCGTTGAATTGCTTCAAACTGAAATGGTTTAAATTTGTCTTACTGTCATTCCAATTCAGCATCTTACAGTCAATTCAAAATCCAATCAATGAATGGAATTGGGGCATAATTCATGAATTCTGGACAACCCTGGTATGCTATATAATAGGGCTGCCCCCGACTAAAGATATTCCTAGTCGACTAACACTCCTGCATTTTAGCGATTAGTCGAATAATCGT
>JAODKM010000058.1:18944857-18954982 GCA_026780845.1 Petrocephalus sullivani
GTGTGTGTGTGTGTGTGTGTGTGTGTGTGTGTGTGTGTGTGTGTGTGTGTGTGTGTGTGTGTGTGTGTGTGTGTCTTCGCTCCGATACCACTCGTACCATGAGTCTGAGGCATGCCCAGATCTACCCAGAATTCATCTGTACAATTATCAAGGCTGTTACACAAAGGGCATTTTTCCACAGCAGCAAGTACCAAACTTTTGGTACGTCAATAAAGTATTAAGTTTGGTGGTACTTTTGTGTTGGTTTTCCACTGGCGTAAAAACTGGTACCAGCGCTGAATAAAAGCACAGCGTGAGTCGGGGCACTTTGTACTGATTTCTAACAATGGCTGTAGTAAATGGCTGGATGATGCTGGATATTAAATCTAGCATCGCATTTTATGCACATGCAGTTTTTACATTGCTAGTGAGTTGCATTAAGTTGACCTTTGTGTACATGGGACTTTCCAGAAATGCTTTACCGAGGCCTTATGAAATCTGTTTTTTTTTTTTCTTCCTAAATTCCATTTTTTCCATTTTTATTCTTCTGAATTCTGTGTTTTTACATTATAAACATATTTATCCACCTCAAACATGTCTAATTATGGAGTGGATAGGGGGAAAAAAAGAACAATGCAATAGGGAAAAAATCACATGTAATGACTGCTATTCAACTTCAAGTGCTGGGGTTCAGCAGAACATTTCCTGTTTTTTTTTTTTTTTTTTTTAAAACAAAAAAAATTTACCTGTAAACAAGAAAAACACTAATTTTTCGTGCAAAACCAAGAACCTCATTTCACATTAGAATAGTCTTCCTTTTGTAAAATAAGTGCTTCACATTTAAAATCAACGTAAATGTATCAAATGAATCAAACTTAAGTTGTGCACACTTGCATAATGAACTGGAACCATGTTCATTTTTAATTCTTCCATTTTTCCACAGACATCGCCATTGAAATAGTGGTATGCAAAAGTTTGGGCACCCCTGATTAATTTTCATGATTTTTCTTTACAAATCATTGGTTGTTTGATTCTGCTAAATATTGATGTCATTTTTCTGTTGGGGTGCCCAAATTTATGCACCTGCCTAATTTTGTTTAAGTAACTCTTGCACACTTTCTGTAAATCCTATAAAATTCATTTCACTTTTCAAATATCACTGTCTGCTATATGATATATTTCAATGAAATCAGGGGTGCCCAAACTTTTGCATACTACTGTACATGATTGTCAGCCCCTTTGTGTTAATCTCTGTAAGTGCTTCCCTCTTGTCTGTGAGCAGAGTCTTGTACTTGCTAAAACTTCTCACAATCCACCGAACTGACAGGAAAGTAGATGTAAGGGACTGCCACTTCTGCAACCTTTGGGAATCTCGCACTCAGGCCTCGCCAGTATTCAGCAAGATCTAAACCCGGTGGGTAGGGCTCCCTGGACACAGTGTCGATTAAGCAGTCCACTGTTCATACAACCCTGCTGATGGGTATGCCAGTGGCTTCAGGTGTGTGTGTTTGTGTGTAAGCTTGAATCTGCTTTTCCAAGGCTGGAGCCTGCCTGGGATCAAAGACCCTCACCAGCCTGTATACCTGTTTGGCAGTGTGAGTGTCCCAATGCTTTGAAAATTTTGTGAATGCCAGATGGAACACATCATGAGGCTGATCACGTACCTTTCTTCTCTCTGCCATACACATCTTGCTCAGTAGCATATCCGTTTCGGCACCAAAACCATCAGTTTGGAGCGTCCGTCTGAGATGAAGGTCAGCTGGACAGTGAGGGCCTGTACCTTTTTCTTTTTCAAGCAGACTGAGGATGTTTGTAACTGACTGGGATGATGAATTATCTGCCAAGAAGAACATGCTCTGCATGGTACTTCACTGCCTTAAACCAGGTATTCCACTTGGTACTCACTGCTTCAGGAGGAACCTTGGTCTGCAACCTTTCAGAATGAGAAAGTTCACCCCTCTTCTCTTCCTGGCTGGCTTTTTGAAGAAGGCTGATCGCATCCAAGTGACGAGATGATACGTCTGAGAAGTAGCTATAGTGCTGCCATGTTTCACCAACTAAATTTGATGACATGACAAAGACGTATCACATGCATGCTGTTTGGCATCGCACCTCTCAGAACATCCTTGTATGCTTTAAGGCAGTAGGCTGCATTGTCTGTGACCACTGCCCAGACATCACTGAGATTCAAACTGTTAGTTTACCCGTTATTCTAATGCTAATAAAAATAATCATCTAATTAGTCATTCAGATTTTTACAAAAAATTTCACAAGAAATATGCACATTTTTACATACTGGCATAACTAACACGATTTCAATATTGCAATGCATGTAATTTGCATTACATTCTTAAGTATATTTTAATTTACTGGTGTGAATGCGTTCTGCTTTCACGTGTTCTTGCGGGTCCAGTCTATCGTGTGCTGGCAAAACTTACAAAAGTTGTTCTCCCGATTTCATAAAAATCGTTTGGGTATTGTTCTGCTCTAAACTTGGCACCAAGTCAAATTCCGTAATTTTTTTTTTTTTGAGGGCTTCGTTGTTTCAGCAAGTCTCTTCGCCATAGCTGACTTTTTCCCGTGTCTGTACGTTTGTGTGCGAGTCCAGCCTCAACCGGTAACATACAGGGGGCTGCAGTGGCCAAAATTCATTAGGAATGATTGCGTTGCTTTGGCCGCACACCGATATCAGCAATTTATACGACATTCCATTTTATTTGTAGCATTCCGCGTTTTCCGCATCGCGCAAATCGTAGGGCCCTACTTCTACAATGGGTAAAAAAGCGGTCGAGTGCTGTTTGCAAATGCGGCACTTAAAATGTAAAAATATAATCACTTTACCATGTCCGGGTTGGCAGAGAATTGTTCTATGGGTTATGTTCTATATCATTTGTTAGAATAAATACATTTTGGATTCAATTTAAATATTTCCATTCTTATCTTTTGGATTAATGTATGGCGCAGTTCAGATTTCCATCTACGGTTGTGCTCTTAGATTCTTTCTTATAATCGTTCAGCCCTAATTCATGAACATATTGGGTGAGGGGGGGCTGTACCCCAGTAATGCTTTACATCTACCAACGCCCCTGGAGCGAGCGTGGAGCGATTTGGCTGGAGCAGGAGGAAACTTTAGTGGCGCGAGGAGCGGTATTGAGAGGAGCGGCTTACTGCGAATTAGAGCGGAGGAGCGGGCGGAAATTCTCACCGCTCCGCTCCGCTAACATGCTCTGCTAACCTTGGGTTTCTCTCCTATGATCATTACTGAAATGCATGTAATCACATCGGTAATTAAATTACACTGGAGTGACTTCTTTAGTAAGGTATTTACACATGACATCATATGCACAGTTACCTTCAATTTCGCAATACTTTCCGTTCATAAGCGTCTTCCTTTGCCAATGGGTCTCCAATTGTAATGGTCTATTTGGACATGCAGACGTTCTTTAAAAAGGCAACTGATGTAATACAACAACAAATATTTAATAAGAGAAATTCTTCCGAAACCATCACGTCATTAAAAGTTAACATAAGCAAACTGGAAGAGAACATTCTAAAGCTCTGCTCGTAATGTTATTGTGATTCCTCAGAAATGCAGAAACGTAAAATCCTGGACACCATACTTTGTATGCCACACTTGGAAAAAGAATCCAGTGTGATCCAAAGTTCATAGGGTATAACCAAGTATCTTCTACAGGAAATTTCATCTGTGGGATGCGTTGTATAGCAAGTTAGTGATGGTTCTCTTATGCAATCACTTAACTTTGGGATTATTTAAGTACCTTCCAGACGCATCAGAACTTATTAGAAAATAGTGACATAGACATGGCTACATACAAGTGGTGTACTAGTTTCTGTTTAAAGTATGTAAAAAAGCATGCTTGCAATTTGTAGAAGTATTAGCATGTCAACGATTATTCTTCAATTTTGTTGAAATTAAACCCCTATTCTCGACATTCAATTTTTATTTTTTCACCTTTCAAAAAGCTCATTTTTAATATTAACAATCATAACTTCATACTGCTGTTCCGCTAACACCGAAAAAAGATTTCTTTAGCAATAATAAAGCAGAAATTTTAAAATGTAGGAAATCTTTTAATGTGCCCCTTTTTCATTTATAATCATTTGTAATGGTATTCCTTACATTTGTGGAGTACAAGTTTTACTAGTCTTGGCTTTCTGATCTCACAGACCTTAAATGAGCATTTCTATTGGGGATGTCTGGAAGTAACTCCTAAAGACTGATATTTTACATCACATGACTGGCTATTGTTAAACAAATATTTGCCCATGTTTACTTCCTCTTTAACGTAAATTATGTATTCGCAAAACTGTTCCAAGCTTAGATCAAATTTTTACTTTTAATGCCTGCATAAAGCCAGATTTTAAATTGAACACGTGGTTTTTTTTTTTTTTTTTTTTAATTTCTTCATCTGACAGCCACTCAGACCCTTGTAGCATGCAAAAAGAATAGTCGTTCAGCTTGAAAGGTCCCACAACTGCTTCGACCTGTATTGGTCTTTTGAAGCCCAGACCATGATCACTAAATGATGATTATGCAAAGATTAGTGTCTTCTAAACACTCTCACATAAAACGACTCCGCAGGGCCAACAGTGTTTCCCAATTCTGATGCTTAAAAAGCCTTAAAGAAATGGGGGAAATACTGCTTAAAAAAAAAAAAAAAAAAAGGAAAACTGCGTGCATCGAATTAATACAAGCTAGACAGGAGGAGATCATAAATGTTCAACATTAAAATAATTCAGCAAAAAGTATAGGGTGTGTGGGTGTGTGTGTAATTTTAGATTAAGGAATCAGAATTTACTTTATTAATCCCCGTGGAGAAATTCTTTCATTACAAAAACTCCTGATGAAAATAATAGATTTAGTAAACATTATTTACAGATGATGGAACACTAGAATAGAATAAAATAAGAATAAAAATGATAGATATAATGATATAACCAATAAAAATTTATAGCAGCTGACATTACAATTTGCTAGTCCCTGGGTTATTAACAGCAGCGAGCGTATACACAGTATACATGGTTATTTAAGGTGATTTGTGCTTATGTTTTGTGGATTATGGTTTGGAGTGATCAGATATGCGAGTTAAATGGTTGTATTGCGACCGGTAGGAATGATTTCCTGTGTCTCTGTTGTGCAGCAAGTTTTAGCCTGTTGCTGAATGAGCTCCTGTGGCTGCTTAGCCTGTAGTGGAGCGGGTGTGAAGGAGAGTCAGGTATTGTCCTTATTTCTGACAATGTTCTCCTCTCCAGCACCTTATTGAAGGAGTGCAGTTCCACTCCCACAACTTGGCTGGCCTTTATGGAACACCATAAGGTAACTCATGCATGAACCATAGGACGTGCATGGTACTATATTATGAAAAATATAAAATATTATCCTACAGTTAAGCATACGGTATATTAAATCTGGCTGAACATTCTGCTGATTTTGACAAGTTTCTTGAAGGCTCTAAATCAGAAATGCTATCATTATAATCACATTTCTTAGGCAAAGTTACATTATTACGCATTACCATTTTATGTTATCATCGGTCTTTTCATCGAGGCCATTAATTTGGGGGTGATAGGCTGCTGTTACGCTCCCTTGAATGCACAGCAATTCACAAAGGGCATGGTTGATCTTGAAGAATGAATAATGAAATTTAGAGACTGCAGAATCATAATCACAAAACCTCAAATTAGATTATTATATATTTTAAAATGTACCTACTCCATTAACATTCTCTTCCCTGGTCGGAGAAAATTCTTTTGGGACCGCCATGTCAGTATATAATTGAACACAGTCGTCTTGCAACTTCCGATGCTGTTTTTGTTTTTGGGGGGAAGGCCTCAACCCACTTTGAAAAGTAGTCAGCTTTCAGCACATTTTAACAGCCACTATCAGTGGTTTTTGGGGAAGGCCTTGTTAAATCAATTCCGATAAGCTCCCAGACATCACATATTAAGAGAGAGATCTTTTAATATGAAAAAGATGCCTAGGGCCTGACAAACATGCCTGGTCAGCTGTAAATGGAACTCTTATTAGTATTTCACCTACCACATGAAATTGCATAAAACAAACAAGCAGACATAAACACATTGGTTTTCTTTTATAGATCCTTAGCAATCACGATACTGTAGAGCCTTGCAGCCAAAAACGCACTCTAAACTTTAACAAATTCCTTCCCCTGGACGGTGAGTACACGTTTTGGTGTTTCAAACTGATAAACAAATTTTAACTGACAATCAGTGACTTCAGCTGCTGATTTAGACTTTAGGGCATATGCTTGTGGCCACTTTGTAACGTAGTCTATTTCACAAATGTACTGATTGTTGTTGGCTGTCATGGCCAGCTTGCCAATTAAATGTCCATTCCCAGGAGCTCAAATGATTCCTTGACCTTAAAGAAATTCACGGAATAAAGGAGTTTATATTTCCATCTAACTTATTTAAAAAAATATATATTCATAACTCCACATTAACCTTTCAGGAGCATGTAATAAGAACCACGTATCACAATTCGAATGCACTTTTTTTTTTCTTACCCCTCCTTTATTGTACTCTTTCTGGCCTGGCACAGAACACACTGTGCCACCTTTAAAAAAAGATGAACATTTGTGTTGAAACAAATTCAGTTTATTTATATGAAACAAACTGAATGGAAGGTTTAACATGGTTTCAATACTCAATTTTCTCTGATAATACAGTAGTATGAAATGTAGAATATTTAAATTAAAAAAGACAGTATTAAATTTTTCAGTATTAAATCAGAATAAACTGTATGTTCACCCATCTATCAATGTCTGAAAACATGCCAGATGGCGCCCCTGGTTTTTCTCTGACCACAGTGTGCTCCAATGCTGCTGCCCTGGAACTCCAGGAAAATTGGCATTTGCCTTCTCTGCCCCAGTGACAACTATAGCTTTGACCTGTATTCGGCAATCCTTTGTACCTTTTTATATAGTACAATTCATCGCCTCAGAGAAAATAGAACAACAAATGTGATATGTATGGTTTCATCAAACTTTTAAATCTGTGTGTTGGATTAGATTTTCTGGACTTGGTGTGGAGCTTTGTGAATCTCTGTAGTAGGCTGTGGTAGCGCTCAGTGCGTTTTTTGTTATTTTAGTTTGTTTTTTTGATTTGTTGCGTTTGGTGCATCGGACGCGGGTAGACCGCATTTTGCGATTGAGCTGCATGTGGGTGCACCGAAGACTAGGGTTGAGTTTAAGGGTGTTGGGCGGTAGAAACAGGGTAGCCCTAGATTTTAAATCGACGACACTTTGGTGGCCCCTGTGGGGCTATAAAGGTGCAGCACGTGGATTGTTACTACTGTGGATCACTCAATTTGTTTTGATTAGGCAGGGGACCTGCTTATGGATTTTTGTGTCTCCCTCGGAGGACTTGTTAGATCGATTTGCGTAAGGATTAGTTGTTTGAGGTGGTAGACCATTATGGCATTATCCATCCATTGTCTCCCGCTTATCTGGAGTCGGGTCACAGGGGCAGCAGTCTAAGCAGGGACATCCAGACTTCCCTCTCCCCGGCCACTTCGTCCAGCTCTTCTGGGGGGATCCCGAGGCGTTCCCAGGCCAGCCGAGAGTCTCTCCAGTGTGTCCTGGGTCTTCCCCGGGGCCTCCTCCCAGTGGGACATGCCCGGAACACCCCACCAGGGAGGCGTCCAGGAGGCATCCTGACCAGATGCCCGAGCCACCTCATCTGACTCCTCTCGATGCGGAAGAGCAGCGGTTCTACTCTGAGTCCCCCGAGAATGACAGAGCTTCTCACCCTCTCTCTAAGGGAGAGCCCAGCCACCCTGCGGAGGACTGCGGTACCACAGCTCATGACCATAGGTGAGGGTAGGAACATAGATCGACTGGTAAATCGAGAGCATTGCCTTTTGGCTCAGCTCCTTCTTCACCATGACAGACCGATGCAGCGCCCGAGTCACTGCTGATGCCGCACCGATCCGCCTGTCAATCGCCCGCTCCATCATTCCCTCACTCGTGAACAAGACCCCGAGATACTTAAACTCCTCCACTTGCATGACAACTCATTCTTAAAAAACAAAATCGACTCCAGAAGGAAGCTCACCGACACCAAATTTGTGTCAGATGATATTTGGGTGTATAAGAATACATGGGAAAATGAGAATGACTGTTTATTACCCACATGGTCAAAATGAGGAAAATGAACTTTTAAAGTGTTTTTAAAATCATTCAAAATTATTCTGACACCCACAAAAGTATTGGATATGGTTACTTCATAAACATTGTGTAATATGTCATAAATGATAGTAAAAAATTCTAGTCTAGTGACTAAGCTCTCGAAAGGAAGTGGGTTTTGAAATTTCGGCCATATTCAGAACCTTGTAGGAGGAAAAGTACATAACATACTGCTGGCTACTCTATTGAATTAGCCCTAGTCACAAAGGTCCTAAGCTATACAAGCCATATCAAAGGGCTGAATGACATCACAACTAGAGGTATGTATTTTGTACTGAATTAGAAAAACTGTAGTATACTGTAGTATATTATAGGGCTTGATGATGTGCGATATTAAGCCTAACATTGCATATTATGCACATGCAGTTCTTAAATGCTAGTCAGCTAGGCTGAGATCAGGCTTTCATGCCTTAATACTGCAAGGACATTATAGCGCAGGGAGTTAATTTCACTAAAACAATTTCACTCTGTCATTGGAAAAAGTAGCTTTACAATTTTAATGATTATTCCTTTTATATACTAATATGTTACAAAAAAATCACTTTAAAGTTGCTTTTGCATGAGCACCGTTTGCGTTATACAAGACTGTTGGATTTTCATCCTTTTATTTAAATTACTTTTAGACGGGTTTGAGAGAAATTTATCTTGAACTCCTTTTTTGCTTTATAAATACCTCAATACGTTTAAAAAAATAAATAAAAAAATCACGTCACTACATCTGGAAATTTTCCAATACCGTGCTGCCCTTGTATATTAAACAAAATACAAGGAATTTCCTGATCTCCCAATCTCGTTGTATCCGTTCTTCCGTCCACATTGCATTTTTTGCGTTGATTTCGGTGTTCGTTACTTTGTTCCCCACCCAAGACAACACTTGTATTGTTTAGATTAACTCTATTTGCATAAGCAATCGAGAAAGGCTTTGCAAAACACAAAGTACCCCAGCAGGTTTGGTACTTTGGGTACTGGAACTTGTATCAGTACTCGACTGAAAGTCAATGGAAAACTACCGCACCAAAAGTATGGTGCCCAATGCAGTAGAAAAGCGCCCTAATTAATTCACATTCCTGTCCAGTTGCAATAGTGATTGATCTCGCCACCACAACCACGTGGTTCATGTTCGCATTGAATAGTTCCACACAAACCCCACGTGTCATGTTATTTGATGGGCAGATAGCAGCGTATGCGTTGTTAAACAGTGGATGTTATGGTTTAATATTATATCTGTGTATTTTTAAACTGCCTTTACATGTACTGCATATATGGTAATGCAATTTTGAAATGCAGAGTGGTAACAATCAGTTAAATTTTTGGAGGGGAAAAAGTCCTTCATTTTTAGCATACCTTAAGTAAAGCAAGTCACTTTCCTGAGGACTTCTAATATCAGTTTTTGTGTTCCTCTTTCAGGAAACACCATTACATACCTCAGGCCTTTAGTGGGCCAGCATATATATTAGAGCTTGGCGGTATGACCAAATATTTTTATCAGGGTGTTTTTCAAAATGATACTGGTTTCACGGTATACATAATTTTTTTAAGTATGACTGGGTGTTTACCACATTTTACAGACTGAGATGAATTACTGCAGTACACTGGTTTAGAACGCCTATTCTACTGTTATTAGGGGTATAAATCGAAGAAAAACAACTTTTAATACAGGATTGCACAGCCCCACAAAATAAGAGTTCACATTCTTTTTCATGAATAGAATCTTTTTATTGTGCAAATTTGGCAATCATCAACTTGAACACAATATTATTTTCTAGAGATCGACCGAGATAGCGATTTACCAATATTCTCCCCGAAATTTAAGCATTTTACCATAATCAGTTATCGGTAAGATAACCGCCATCTTGTGGGCGTTTTGAGAATTACGCGCATGATCGCCATTGCAGCATGGCATCTGAGGGGAAACAAC
>JAODKM010000058.1:19048548-19084502 GCA_026780845.1 Petrocephalus sullivani
CCCGCGCACCCCCCCCCCCACCCCCCCCCCCCCACACACACACACACGTGCACCATTCAGCCTTAGGCTTAGTGTAATTTGGGGACTGAAGGGAGAAAGCTGTGATTTTGAGAGAGGAAAAGCAGGAAGGTGTAAAAGGTAGCCGAGCGTGAGGGAATGAGATTGGCCTGGCACTCAGGGGCCTAATGGCGCGTGAATGGCAGGCGGGCGAGCCCAACGAAACAAAGGGCCGGCCGGGGATTATTCCTGCCGGATCCACACGGGCAGCTGGGCGCTCTGACATCACACCGTGGAAAAGGTGCCGACAATGCGTCTTGCGCTTTTATTTCCCCCTTTTCTGCTGTAAATTCCTGAAAGGGAAAGAGACAGGAAGAGAGAGATGCGGAGAGAGAGAGAGAATGACTTGAAACAAGAATCCATTAAAGCGCAAGGCCTCGGCCAGCCGAAACCTCCTATAGCGTCACCTGCCTGTAGGGCAGCTATGATGCCATTGACGGCAAATGTGCAACAATGCATGAGTATAGGCTACAGGTCCAGCAGGATCTACCCACCGGTATGGATCTCACACAGCCTGCAGCACTGGCATTCCCCCCATCAGCAGCCTCCCGCTGGAAGCCCTTCGGCTCTGCCATGGCTTGGCTTGTCTTACTTTTATGAATTTGAATAAAAACTTGGGAGTCAGGAGTACAATTAGCGTATCAGGTTTTCCCTCTCTTTCTGCTCCAGGGAAATGCAGCGGAACGTTACACTTATGATGTAATTACACGGATAGGTGAATACCCAATCAGCAAATACACTACAGTGCTGAGATTTCAGCCATAAACTGGAGCTGTCAAATTAAGTTCAGGATGTTCAGAACATCCTGCCTTTTTAAGGTCTGTGATGCGAGCATTGCGCACAATGTATACTGTAGGCCCAAGGTATCAAATGACATCTTTTTTATAATCCAGAATATTCTGATGTCGAAGATACATAACGCATTTCCGTAGACTGTCCCAGATCAGCAGATAGAAATAACAACAGAAAATTGTAACCCTGAGTAAAATAACGTAAAGTGTCATAATCTTCTTCTTAAAACATGTTCTGCAGTCCCACTACGCAGGTCCAGGCCCGTATTCGCACTTCACAGGAACTGAGAAGATGATCACTGCAAATTTCAACCACCCATGAAAAACTACAAAATGTCTAGCGTAGAAGATAAGATTTTTATATGCTTTGATATGAGCTGGGGTGAGTTTGTTTATGCCTGACCTTCATCTTTTCCACACTTATCTCAGAGAACCAAGAGCAAAGTAAAACACGTTATAAAGCAGGGGAACATTGGCCATGCTCCTGCTTATAAATGACAACACATCGAGATAGGAAAGAAGAAACAGGAAAAATATCGATCATACTCTCGATCGTGGCTCTTTTTGTTGTAGAAACAAATCGTGAAATTCATTTGTTTTTTCCTCCTTACAAATACTTAAAATTGAGGGCTTTTTTTTACTGGAATTGTATAAAAACAGTCATATAACAAAACAGTAAAGCTGTCTTATGACTCCTTTAAACCTCTCAATCTACCTCTTTCTCTGTCTCTCTTTCTCTCTCCCCCTCTTTAGATGTAATGCGACTGGGGCCAGACGTCCTAGGTAATTAGCATGGACAGTATGAGGCACAGAGCTCTGGTCTGAGGGGCCATGTGTCTCTACTCCCGGGTGACAGAGTCCAGCGTGACCCAGAGGCTCAGAGTCTCTGAGAGTCAGGACATCAGGGGGAGCCAGGAGGGAAAGGCACTTATACCTGCTCGGAGGTATTAATCACCCAGGCAAGTCAGGAAGGGGGGAGCCAGCTGCGGAGGGAGGAGAGCAACTTGTTCCTGGTGTTCGGTATGGCGACCACACTGAACATCTGCATGACATTTTCAGCCGATCTCCCAGCATGGCGCCTGGGGCCAATGTAGGAGAATGTCACGCATCCAGGGTGTCGTTCAGTTTCATACATAACTGAATTAATTAGGAGATTCAGAAACACATGGTTTCAGGAGATCAATGTACAGTCTAAAAAATAATCTTTAATTTGTATCAGAAACATCCATCAATCCATCTATATATCCTTCCATCTGGCCACCACTTGCCCAGTACATGGGCTGGTGGGCTGGATCCTATCACAGGCAGCACAAGGAACATGGATGGGGTCGCCCTGAATGGCATGCTGTCAGATGTGACACAGCAGATGTTGGGAGCTGGAACTTGCAGTTCTAGAAGAGTGATTCTGAGTAGTATGGATGGTTGAGTGCCTAGCTGGTGCTTAGCAGGGCTGTCTGGCATGGATTTAGGGGCTGACAATGTCCTACAGAAGCTGAGGGCCTGAGTCTTTTGCTGCTTGTTAGGCCATAAGCGTGGTCTTGAATTCTCCGGTTGCCACAGGAAGTCAGAGGCAAGAACTCAGATGGTGTTATTGTTTATGAACCTCAGGAGGCTGTAAAGCAGATGGGCAGCTGTGTTTTAAATCAGTCAAAGGGTTCCAGTAGCACACGTAGTAAAGGCAGGGAGGAGGATCCATTCAGCAGCTGATGTGCCACTGGACAATGTGGTGAAAGGAAAAATGTGCAGGAACATGTTGCAGTGGTTACGTGGTGGCAAAATGGGGGGCCAACTGTGAAAACTAACATCCAGGTTCCTAGCAGACTTGGAGGTAGAGAAGGTCGTAATGCAGATGGAGAAGGAGCCGCAGGGAAAGTTTGGTTAGACAGCCGATGAGCTCAGCCTTGGAGGGTCTGAGTGGTAGTTGATGGAATGATATCCAGGCAATCTTGCTGAGATTTGGGGTGAGATAGGGAGAAAGTGTCAAGGGACAAGCTATGTGCTGGCAAGCAAGTAGTGTAGAAGGAGGAGAGCAGTAGCCCAAAAACAGATCCTTGGAGCATGTATCCTGGAAGATATCGTGCTTTGCTGCTTAGCGTATTTTTATATAAAGCTGCACACCTTGCAATTTCACCCACAATGGGTAGTTTGTATTTTGGTGACCCAGTGAGTAGTACCTTGTATCTCAGCAGGCTAAGCCTGGAAGGTTGCTGGCCTCAGTCGAATGCACAGTCTGATATTGTCGTGTCGCTGTTGTTCCTGCAAAACCGTTATTAATGTTGCGCCAGGACCATCACTGCAACTGACCAATCATGTTGTCGTGCCAGCAGTATAGTCACATGTTTGTGGACCCTTAAGTGGGCAGCACCCTGGCTGACCCTGGGCTGCAACCCCCATGCTTGCTCTCACCTGTATGTGTGTTTCATGGAGAACCTCCTGGGGTAGGGGTACAAATGATGGGCCCACTTAGTGTGTGCATGTTCTGCTCATGTTTTTTTTTTTCCAACCCATGGGGCTAGCTGTGGTAAAGGACCAGAGGTGGACATTTCAGGTTTAAAAAGTAAAAAGTCCAGACCAAGATTTTGTTTCAACCAACCAGTTGAGTATATAAAGTCACAGTTGCAGAGTGCTCATGGCCACATCTGCTATGGGAGTCATGGACATAAGTACCCATGTGTCACATACAAACGCAGGGAGCTGTCTGCATGTTAGCCTGCAGGAAAGGCTGGCTGGATTCTCGATTCTGTTCACTCGCCCTTCTTCTGCCTCTTTCCAGGTGAAGGAGCTCAGCCCTGGTGGTGTTTGCTCTCCTATTAGACGCTCCTTCAGATGTGGGGGCGCCAGGGGGCTTCAAGCTTCCCACAGGAAGGCTTCTCACCACGGCCCATTACACGGGGAGAGGCAAATAAACACCACTGAGAAAGGGTGAGGGAGAGCCGGGCCGAGATTGATGAAAAATATCTCTAAAATACTTTGCAGTGTTTTGGAGGAGACAAAATACTTTCACTTCTAAATAGCATTGATGGTAGTTGATCTTTGCAGATACCATGTTTATCAGACGCTCATTTAAAATGTTTATGAAGCTGTCTTACATAATCTGGCTACTGACAGACACTGACTTATTTGCCAACATGTTCACCTCGGCGAAGTGCTTCAACAAGAGGGAACTTGAGCGACCACAATCCCAAGCGCCATTCCAGCATCATAAAAACAGGCCCCGACTGCCAGTCAACAGCACATTTCAGCCTTGTGTGTTATTTTGAGTAATTCCGAGGGCAAGACTTTTTCGGCTGAATTGCCCCAAGTCGGCAGGCTTTGCCACACCGGCAGTGTTTCCCTGTCAGGCGCCGCGGTGCACGTTCCCTGCCGTCACTGATGCCAAAGAAGAGAAACAATGCCGAGATGAACGCTTGGCTTTCCAGAAACAACAGGCCCGGGGATCTATTGCAGAGCTTCCCCGTTGCGAAGAAATGGAGCGCTTTAGGACTTTTTCACGATAAGTGATGGCACATCAGTGGAAGCCTTGTTCCAGACAGAATGCATAATTTCCAACTCGGACGCATTCAAAATGCTGGCCCACTGAAGAAAATGAAAAATAAACATTTTTATAGTGCGGCTAATTCACTGCTTCACACACCCACACACATACATATTAGTAATGTTCTTAGTAAACAAAGAGAACGCATGTCTCTCTCTCTGTATAGCGGTTTCTGTGTGCCAGTTAGAGCAATTTGTCTGACAGGATTGATTGACTTCAAGCATGTTGCCGTGGAAACTGTTGCCTTTAATTATTAAAGCTAACATTTGCACTGCAAACATACAAGACGTTAATCCACAGGTCGTCTCTTGTGAGCTCCATTTTGTTTAGCCAAAACTGATACTTTTTCAGGTTTACAAAAAAAATATTTAGATTGCGGTATTTGTACAAAATGTAACCATTAAAAGTGCAGTAGTATTGAAAAAAGTTTCTGCTCAGTACATCTGTTTACTCAAAGCAGAGCCTTGTCCTTTTCATTAAGGGCCACGTTCTCCTTGGTTAGCGGCTCAGACTTTGCATTTTCAGGGTTTTTGGCTGAGCAAACATCTCATAAAATGAAAATGGCATTTGACAGAAAGGAAACATAGGATTGACAGCCTGTATTATCCATCAACAACAAACATATTACAAAAGCATTAAAATAAAAAAAAAAAAGTTAAAAAGATACTTGTTTTGCGAATTAAGAAAAAAATCACTCCAAATTGCTGCCTAGTAAAAATATTTACGTCTTCTACAAACCAAAATGGGAAAATTTTGAAGTATGTAATGTATATATGTATATGCAGATTTATTAAATACATGGAACAGAACAACACATCTATTTCATTTAGAGTTAGAGAATCTAGAAAAATAATAATAAAATTATAATAATAAGAGTATATCATCCTCATGACTGGCTACTATTCCGACAGCTGCCCAAGTTATTAAGGCTGATCTGTATAAGCCCCACTGAGCTGAATGAACAGTCAGCCGTAAGTGTTACTCTTATGAAGGTGGAACATCACTGGCAGTGTCGTGTTGGGCCTGGGGAGGGATCAGACTAACGCACGCATCTGTATTGCCTGCTGCATGAGTCCTTTTCACTAATACATGCAGGTGACTCAGTACAAGTGACAAACAGGCCCTCTTCTGGCATTCAGTCCTGCTTGCAGCTTTGCAGAAGAGGATCTCCTGGCAAGGAGCACGGCGTAGATATGCTAAAACAAAAAGGCCTAAGGCATAATTACTGTATGCCACTCAGCACAGGGAATATGTGGATTTCATGTAGCCGTGGTTCCATGCATGCAGTAATACAGAAATACAAAAACATGAGGCCACTCCCTTTGTCACCCAAGCTAATTAATGAGGCTTCTGTCAGTTCTCAACAGCTGTCAGATGAACTGCAAGTGGTTGGGTGTGTGTGTGTGTGTGTGTGGGGTCATCTGCCCCCCCCTCAAGAATCCACTGTCTGCTACCCCACAAAGATATGGAAGGAGATCGACATGAGAGGGAATAATGTAATAACCACAAACACATAATGCACAGTTCATAACCAGAATGACACATCTGTTTAAGGTCTGCCTTAGCAAGTATTTACAACACAGCTTAACCCATTTAATCCCACCGGCAATAATTGTTGCTAACATAACCCACATGAAATTAAAAAGAATCATACATATTATGTATGTGAAAAATTATGTAAAAAGAAACGCATGCACGTATTTTTCAGGGGAAAATTTAAATTTCTTTTTACCATGAATGGCAAAATGTTATAAAAAGTATAATGGCTCTACTTTATAATTTACCTGGTACCCCACATGAATTTTAAGTTATACATTATTGTTTTGATTGAAAGCATTTTATAATTAACTGAAAAAAATCAATGCAATTTAGATATAAACCTGCCCATTCTTCTATGTGCATGTTTTAAAGTACATTGGAAAATGCTTTTCAATGGTTCATTCTACAGTCCTTTAATAATTAAATATTAAAATACAGAAGGTTTTCTTTCTGTGTTGTTTAAAAGTGGAAAAAAAACCAAGCACGTAGAGCACTTTCTTGGAGTGGCATTGTCTTTAATTCCAGCCGACACTAATACTTTCCCAGGTGTCTGTGCCTGGTGCCCAGTTCCCGCAAATCAGCTCTGGTCATCAATCACATCCGGTGGGGCCTGAGTTGCCGTGACGATCGCGGCTAAAGAGGCTGACGGTTTGACTTGGGTTGGCCATCCCCGTTTTTCCGAATTCCAGCTGCCTCCTTCTGAAAGGATCACTTACAGAACCCAGTATTCTGTGGCACAGGACCACATTCATCCCGCTCCTGGATGGATTTATTGAATTTTAGGTTCTATTTATTTATGTGTATTTTTTCATTTCTGCTGGCAAATTTGTACATTTTGACATTTGTCTAAGCATATCATACTTACTTTTAATTTATTTCTCTTTGGAGTTTGGAAACGCTCATAACATTCACCAGATGAAGTTCCCTCAGTGCACCGAGAGGAAAAACTGCACGCAAGTCTGCATTGCCTCAGTGTGTAGCAATAATTTTTATTACTTTACTGTCATTTACAATTTTTCAAATGCATAATGTTGTTCTTCTGCAGTTCTATTAGTCAGAGATTAAAAAACACATTTTAACAAGCAGCACAGTAAAACAGAAACAGTAGTCTTCATAACCTACCACCGCACCAGCCTTTTCCTTAACAATGTCATCGATATTCCTCTTGACAGATCAATCATGGATCCCTTTTTGGGGGGAAATATGTAGGTTGCATAATTAACCCCATTCTTGGTTTTACTGGAATTCCTGAAAAGCCTCTATGGACATCCATGGTTTTCTGCTCTCTGCTCGTGTAGAACGTAGGAGGCACAAAAGCGATACGTTTAAAAGGTGCCCCAAACACTGATAGGAATGCCCGGCTGCTATAGTTCCCATAAAAAAGGGAGAGAAAAGCAAAAAAGGAATAAAGGAGAAAGTGACAGAGAGGTATAGCATCAGATTAATCTTTTGACTTCCAGCCCACATTTGGTTACAGTTTCTCATGAGATGAGGGTCATTTTTTTGAACCCTCTGCAACTTCAAACTAAAATAACATCAATCTTATTGTCAAACGTGTCACTGAGAAAGCATTCATTTCATTAATCTATGTCTCTGCAGGACAAACGCTGACGATTTCTCTGTCAATATAAAGATGACATTGCAGCGGGTGAAGTATTATTAAGATGAATTAAGCACAAACTGGTTTGTTTTTTATTTTTGCAATGTTGAACTCACATTTGCTTTCCAACTGAAAAGTGGACCCAGATTTTGAACAGGTATTAACAGTTAACTAAAACAGGCGTGTCTCCTAGAAACCCCAATCATCCAAAAATACAAACTCATCATCACCTGACCATTTGCCGAATTAACTCATATCTGTGGATTGAAGATAACAAGACATTTTATAATAAGCATATTTTTAAATACTCTTCCTCCCAAGCTTAACATTTAACTTCGTACATTTGATTTACAGATGTTAAGTGAAATACGACACTTTTCGCCAAAAAAAAAATATATATTACGAGCGTTCCCCTTGTTACTCAGATAATATCAATGACAGATGCTTCTTTTTAAAAGAAATTAAGTAATCATTATGCCGGTGCTCTTCAATATTAGAAACACATTTTGGCATCCGTTTATTATTATGGCTTTTTAAATAAGCAAAAACGTAGCATGTCTGCCTCCATTCTGCTTCTTGGCTAGATGACGGCATCTCTGACGCATGCAACTTGTCACGCAAGGTTGCCGTGGCATTTATACCCCACCAGCCCTGCACGCATGCAGCCGTGGTACAGCCGTACTGTGATAGTCAGTTGCAGGGCTGTACCACTGCAGGCAGGTGGAGGGGACACTGCATTATGCAACAGCGTCTACAGCTCTAGTTTATATAGCTCAGATGCATTTTAAAGGCATTCTTTTTTTTCCCCCTATTTGAGAAGAACTGATAGGACTTCATCGGGGGTGGTGGCTTTAACTGCAAGTCGAATCTCAGCTTAGTCAGAACGTTCAGAGATGCATGTCCTCGGGCCAGGATCTCTGCGGTGAACGTGGGAGAGATGCTATCAAAGCGCCAACAGTAGAAGAAGTGTCCTTCCTGTTCAGTGTGTGTGATTATGCATATTTATTTTCTTCTGTGCAGGCTATCTTGCTTACCCCCTGGTACAGTTCCTTTTAGCAAGCTATCTATCCTTCTTTGCATTTGATTACCTGCAGGGCTTCCAAACTGGCTGATATGGCTCTTTAATCTATGACTGCTAAGTGTTGACCGCGTTCGCACCGTGCTCATGACAACAGCCACTGACAGCAGGACACTTACCAGTGATGACCCTTGACCTTTCACACATTTCATACTTTTAGGTTCAAAGCAATGAAAAGAGCACATAACCTCGTGAGAACTCCTCGTGCACTAACAAACCCGGGGTCAGTCAGCGTTCAGCGGTCAACTGCAGAAAACGTTTTCACCGTATTAACCGCTCTAGCTGATAAGCTGAAAAGCTGATCCTTCATTGCTTAAACCCAATGCTTTAAATGGAAAGTTCTCCAATGCCTTGCCCTTAATTGGAATATAAGATATTTCTCTGTACTTTTTATGAATTAACAAACCAGTTAACTAAGAAAAAAAGCATATGTAATAGCAAGTGAATAAAGTCAGAATAAAGTCAGGAAACATTAATTCTGAATACACTATTGTATTGCTCTTGCTTGGATGTATCCAGCTATTCTAAATGCTGTAGCAACTGTGTGCAAGCCTTTTCAGTGATGTAACTGAAAGTGATCCCAGCCCCTCCCATGTTCGCTGTGCCCCCCCCTCCCCGCCCTTCCAGTAGAAACACAACAGCTTGACACCAGTCTTACTATGCGATGCCCGGCTTCAGTGGAGGACAAGGAAAACGGGGCATCACCAGCACTCGTGAGACAGAGCTTTTAATGAATGACTGATCTGGACCAATCACAGGGCTCTGTTTTCCCTCCAGCTGCAAACACAGAATTTTTATTGGTTTCGACATCGATGAAAGTGAGTCGACAGCAACGGAATAAGGGTCTTGGTACTACGGCCACTTAGCACCACACTAATTTCCTTGTGGTTAGACCACACCTTGAAGAACAGCCGGCTGCTGGAGGTGGGGGCAGAGGGGGTCAATTAATCCCGCAGGGTGCAAGTAGGTCCGGTGGATCTGCACAGCCGCATGCAGACACATGCATACATACACTCCAAGGCGTCTGCAGTCGCAGCCTGGGTGGCTGTGGAGCGATAGTAAGTGGAAGAAGGAGGAATGCCCTTATGTGGGCATTTCTTTGCTTTCGAACTGTTCCCTTCGTCCGCCTGGCTGCGGTTCCGTGTGGCTCAGAGGTCCGGAGTTTACATATCCAGCCAGTCTCATTCCGAGAAAAAGAGGGCCGAGGTCTCCCCGGCCTGTCATAACAATGCACATTCCACCACTGCCAGCTCCCGTCTTACTTAATTACTCCAAAACCGGAGATGCCCGGGTTAACACTACCTGTTCCAGCTTTTAGAAACATTCCTTTGCGATATTCCCATGTTGGCAGGAGATCTCTGAGTTTTGAAGGAAAGGTTTGACCAGAAATCAAGAAAAGATAACGTGTGCATGAAACGTAAAATAGATGTTTCAATATGAAATTAGGTTGCAAAATAAAATGTATAAAAAAAAACAAATCGACCACTGAATGGTTGGAGAAGCTTTCAAAGGGCTGATCTGTTACTGTGCTGAGCAAACGGGTCAGTGACGGGAGTCTTGGCACGATCCCGCGGGGTGACGGGAGGTTACGGTCTCCCCGGTGCTCAGCAGGCCCTACCTGTCTGTGGCAGCACAGACGTCCTTTGTAACACGCCGTTCCCCGCTGCTCTCCTGTCTATCGCGGCTTCTCCGGCTCCCGCTATGCCAGGGACTGTTTGTTTTGTTTTTCGTTTTATTTTCATCGCCCGGCTCTGGTGGAGGCAGAGGTCCCTGTGCTAGCCCGCGTCAGGCAGCGCCTCTCTGCTATCAGCGCCTGTATCAGATCCCGCCCGGCTCCTGACGCCTTCAATAAATCAATTCATACATTACGATCTGGGGCCTTATGCTAATTTAAAGACTCTAGATGAGTGCGCTTATTGAAAGGCCAATGCATGATGAACAAGCCGCTTACACTCGCCTGCTGCAAATCCAAAAGCCTTATTCAAGTTGATGGTTCCTGGAGAAACTCATTTAACCTCCAGGAGGGTGTCAGGTGCTTTTGGAATGGCAGGTTACCTCACGAGCTCGCTGATTAATTTCACTAATTCTGCTGTTTACCTACGACCGGCCCACGGAGAACACACTGGGAAAAGTGCGAGTGTGTGTGTGTGTGTGTGTGTGTGTGTGTGTATGTGGTGGCGTGGCTCGTGGCCTGTGACACTGGACTGACAGGGACCCAAGCAGGAATTGACCGGGGTCTGACTGAGATCTGGCATGCCTAGGCCAGCCGCGTGAATGACGTAAGGCCAACTGCAGACAGGTTACCGGAGAGAAGAGGAAGGAAGCCATGCACAGAGAGTTATGTGAGGCCCCGGACTCGATCCGGCAGAGGTGACGACGGAGACGGCCTGCTTTGGCAATGGCCGCCTGCCCGGTGTTTACTTTTTGCCCTGTTGGGACTAAATTCCAGGGCATTAAACTCAGATTCGTTGGCAAGGCACAGCTGTGAAATATCACCGCCCGGGGTCCAGTATTTTTTTTTTTGTTGTTTTTCGATCAGGCTCACGGATATTTCTTCCCTTTTCACCGAAGTAAGCTTTCATATAGAGAGGTATTTATGAAAGACCACGAGCCAGTCCGGAGTCATACGTGTTGATGGTTCGAGCCTCACTTTGCGGGCGGACAAACGCGCACGTATGCGTGGGGGGGTGACTCTTCAGACATATGTACACCTGCACAATAACTTGTTACTACAAGGCGGGTCTGTGCTCTGGCAAGCCAGCATGTACGAATTGAGCCCAGCCATCACTGAACTGATTTCCGAAGTACCTCCTTTCTGCTGCTTAAGAAGCCACTTATTGTTCCCTGGGAAGAGGGCTGTGTCCGCTCACTTATTGTGACTAACCGTCGCGACGTTCCTCCGCTTTTGTTAGAAGAGCTCCTTTATTCCGACTGTTTATGTTCCTGCTGAGGTGCAGTTCTGTGTGGTCTCCTGTTTACCGAAGCGCACGCAAACGCCTCTCATTGTGCAGATCCCTCTAGACGCCTCATCCTTCTGGAATCCGGTTCATGGCCCCGTCCACGCAGATCATCGGCCACCACTGATACTGCTCTTTTGTGGCAACACAGGCCACGTGGGCAGAGGAGCGGGCTGCTCCTGAATTTTACAACAGTATATATATCAAAGTTCAATAAGGAGAGATTTACATGTTAATGGTATTTTTATTGCTGAGATTAAACAGGAGATGATTTAATAGAAACATTTTGGTAGGATCTTGTACCATCTAGGAATTTAACCAACATTCCTGGAGTCCATCATTCTAACTACTTATTATTAATAAACACTTTTTATTGCCCACTTTTAATTGGTTCTCTGATGTTTTTTTCTAGTCCAAGCCCATTTTCTTACCCTCAAAGTTTACAAAATCTTCCTCATTAAAGGAATTCCTGTTAATAAGGTTCAAAAGTACAACAGTATAGCCGTGCCGAGAGTATGGAACGTCACCTAAGCAATTACCTTCACCACTGTGCCACCTACTGTCCATTTTCTCACGAAGGAACACCCAGAACACTGCCAGGATAGCGTGAGCAGACTTCTGGCTTTGGCCCTGACTGAATGTGACACTCCCAACAGTGTCCTCATGAGTGACCCCGTCAGTCCAAATTGGTGAGGCCCCACGATGTGTGTTTGGCAGCCTAGTGAGACGTTTGACACAGGCCAGGCCACCCTATCAGGGCCTTGGTCACTGTGGGCCCATGGAGGAAGCCACGGCCAGCCACAGCTGTGTTTGTGTTGTCATCTCAATCATTTCTGCTTGGCTACCTTGGGCCTCACCGAATTTGCAGCTCCTCTCAGTGAAAAGGGGGATCTTGCTGGTCGTTATTAACAGTTGATCAGCATTTAATTTGTTGTTGTTTGTCATTGCCATGGTATGGAATGAAAACATAAACAAAATTATATGATTGACATTGTACAGACGATTTTAACATTCTGTTCATCTTCATATAATTGTACTTTATGAAGAGGAATAATAAATAATTCATAATAATAATAATATATAATAAAATAATATATAATATGATAGTATATAACATTAATATAATAGTATATGATGATGTATAATGAATATATATATTATATAAAAAATATATAATATAAATAAAAATAATATATGTATAATAAATAATAATAATAATTCATATATTTTTTTGTATTCTTTAAAATCGTTGTTGAATAAAGATTTCATTTCTGTAGTCTACAGAATGTCCTGAAAATTGAAAAAAAAAATCATGTGGTGTTTACAAGTTTTCAACAGGGATTGCGTAAATTTTATTTTAACCAGTTAAAGTTGTATACTACCACAAACTTGATTACAGTGACCGTATTATGTATTTGAACACAAGGAACTCAAGAAGTTCTTTGTATTTCATCTTGCCGGGTTGAGTTTTAATGAATGGTTTGGGATCTTTGTCCATTCAGGGAGGTAGGACCAGGAGAGGAACGATGCCAACACAAGCTTATGATTTGTGTACATGCTTCTGTGGATCAAGATCACAGATCTACTGTGACAACCATTTCATCATACGGGGGGGGGTCACGTGTCCAGACAGAGGAGCATTCTCATGCGGATTCCATCAGAGGCAGGGACCCACTGCCTCACTTCCTGCTTCAGAGCTTTAAAGATGGCACAACCCGATGGGTCTATGGGGCTCTCTGTGTGCATGTTTGTGGTTGGGCATTTCACCTGGAGCCTGCAGGTAGTTTTGAACCATTACCTGATCCCAGTTTGACAAATGTCATCCTGGCATGGGCCACTGGGGTTTAATGGTTCCCAGCTTTAGTAGAAGTCTTTGCAGGTGTTCAGGACCCACAAGTAAGTTTGAAAACAAGGAGTCATATTAATTTCCCACACCTGCTTCGGCTACTTACGTTTATCTACATCTCCATCTTCCTTTTATCTCCAGTGGATGACAATGAGGAACAAAATTGGGGAAAAACAATGTGCTCATGGACATATCCAGTTTGGCTGAGATTATCTTATTTACCCTCGTCTTGCCTTTCAGTTTCTTGTCAACGGTGTGCAAGGAGTGTTATGTCAATTTTTCAATCTGTTGAGTGACTGTCAACAGTGTGCTCCACCTTCAAACATCTGATTTAAATAACTTCACTGAACAGTAACAGAGGCAATTTGCTGGCATGAGACTTACGTTTTTTTTTTTTAAATCTAGTCACTGAAGCTTGAGAAAGACCATTCTCGTTTGGTGTGCATACGGATGGCATGTGTAGGATGCAAGCTGTGTCATTTCTGTACACTGTTTTAAATACATTCTTATGTGTGTTGCGCGTGTGTGCGTGTGTGCATTTAAGCCCTACTAAGAAGCAGACCTTGGACACAAACTCAGATGAGTGACTCAAGAAGAAATCTCCATGTCAAGTTCAAAGCTGCCCCCCAACAACCTAAACCCACAATAAATTAGAGACAAAAGCAAAATACGTCATAGCTAGAGCAAAGTGAGTGAAACATGTATATTCAGGTTTACTCCCCCCAAGATGAGGATGTTATGGCATGTGATCCCCAAAGTGTCACACGTTAACGTTCAATCCCATGTGACATTTATCAAGCGCAAACTCCTGTCCCGGGATTATTGCTCTTTCAACTTCTCTGCTCCCGCAGCGATACTCAGGAGACTTGTGTTTGGAAGACATGGAAATATTTATTGCGTGGAGAATCTGACTTTGGTTTACCTGCCAGTATTTTATCGATAAATATTTTAAAATCCAACCAGCGCTGTCTCGCCACTGCTGAGCCTCTTCTGCCAGACCAGAAAGGTCTGACCTTCTTGAGAAGCAGTGAAATGTCTGGCATTTCTCTGCAAGCGGCCCTGCTTTGTACAGCTGACAATATGATATTGCCACTTCATTTTACACATAACGACTTTGTTGTTGTTGGGCGTAAGTGTTCTTTTGCTGACGCAGAATCCTGCAGATCTGTTTACTTTCCGTGGTACTGAAAACTGAGATTCTAAAACACCATCTGAGCGTGTTCCGAAAGCTGTGCTGCGCGATTCCCATTGGCAGCCGCTCAGCCTGGGCACGGGATCCCGGCGTGTCTAAGGGCAGCGACCAAAAACCGGGGCAGCACTGCGCCGACACACACAGCCTGCTGCTGATGCTTTACACAAATGATGCTCATTTAATTCTCTTCTGTAGCCCATCACCAAGTTATTGGTTATTGCTCTAAGTGCATAGAACCAGCATAGCATAGTCCTTTGTAATGGACGCTAACCCTGATGGTTATGAAAAACTCATTTCCACTGCTCCTTGTGCAATTACAAGATATAAGTTTAGACTTAATATAAAACAAGCACAGCTAAGGCTTTTGTTTCTAAATACACTACATGCAACCAGTGTCAATAGCTGGATATTTTGCTGCACCAGTCCAGATAAAGTGTCCTTTTACTGGTATAGCAGACAAGCACATGTAGCACAGGGGCTGAGCCAGTAATATTCAAGACTCTACATCTTTGCCTTATCACCACGACACGAGTCTTACTGGGGAACAATGATGCTGTTCCCACTCACTCCCAGTGCCCTACCTCCCTTCCCATTGTTATTAAATAGTTTCATAAAGGTTTTTACATCTGACCTGAACCATTTTGATAAAGCACTAATGACAAACGTAGCCATAGAGCGCCATACTGGAGGGATCTGGGGCTGGAGCTCGCGTTCACCGTGCAGAGCTTCCCCACGGCACCGAGCGGCACCCATGCTGGGCAGCTGATTTACAGCTCTCACGTTAAACAGCGCCGCTAATGAACAGGCCCGTCTTCAGCGGGGAGGAAAAGGCGTGATGTTTCTGCTGCCTGCCTCCCGTTTCCTCGCTTTTTTGTGTTTTTTTGAGGAAAGCTACGGGCCACAGGAGGGGCCTTGCGATACGTCGGCCCGGTCCACAGCCTGACGGCTTTATGTTGGCGCTGGATTTGGCCTCGTTCTGAGGTAAAAGGTGCCATTCAGGCGTCGGTGCCCCTGGGCTCGTTATTTATAGGGCCGCCTTCTCATTTTTAATGAAACAGTCAAGTGTTAAGCAGAATATAAATACAATTCATAGGATCATTAACGTCTCACTCATCAAGACCATTCTTGGCTCGCCACTGGAGCTATTAATTTTTATTAAATTATGACTTAATTTTTTTAAAGGATATATATTTATGGTGTGTGTATGTGTGTGTGCAGATCAGTGATGGGGAGTTCTGAGCACTTATGTAAGTTGCTCTGGCTAAGGGCGTCTGTCAAATCCCATAAACGTAAATGCAAATGTAAATGTGTGTGTGTGTGTGTGTGTGTATGTGTGTGTGTGTATGCTTATGTCAGCTACACATAGCTAATACCACATGCATACAGTTCTACCCTAGCAGCTCTAACCCCATACCTTGATAGGTGATGTCTCCCACACAATACCTTAGGTGGACAAAGACTGAGGAAAGGCTCAACTCCCTAGCCCTCAGATGTTAGCCAACTGAATGTTGGCCCTTGAAGAACCTGTTGTCAAAATCATTAATGTCAGTCAGCATGATGACAGCCAGGGCTGTCCCAGGCCCACTTCAGAAGAATGCTGCATGCAAACCCAGTCTGACATGTGCTCTTCATCCGGATCACAGTACTAGCGTGTACGTGGGGGTGTTTCCCTAGCACGATGTCACCACTCTAACCCTAACACCCTCATTGGGGGATTTCTATAGGTCTCACTGTGGAGTCTTACCTGGTTTTAAGCATGGACACTCTGCGTTCTGTGATGTTAAACCCAAAGGCTTCTGCCATTATTTCTCCTCCGTCCTTTACTGCTGGCCTTACTTTAGGACCAGTTGACATTAGGTGAGACACCAGGGAGGTGCCATTGGGCAAGTGTGGCTGGGAATCAAACATGGCCAAACACCACTGAAGTGTGACAGCAGGACGTGAGGGCGTGTGAGTCCCTGTGTGTGCGTGTGTGTGTGTGTGTGTGTGTGTGTGTGTATGTGTATGTCTCTAAAGCCAAGGGAAACTTCCAAGTCAGAACCAGTCCAAAACGTTCCCATCCATTGTCGCTTTGATTGACTGAACAGTGGACAAAGAGCAATCATGTCGCGTGAATATCACATTCTAACAAATACCCTTATTGCAGTGATTAGCTCCGTATGACCTATAAATAACATCAGTCACTCTAACGGGATATAATTATGGTAACACAGAACCATTATGCATCTGTTAATATAAACATGCAATGCATTATAACAGGCATGGCATATGACATGTGACATGGTGGTGGGGGGACTATAGCGGGCTTAGATCTGAGACATTCCACGTCTTTGTTTCTGAGAGGGATCCTTACAGCAAGAGCCTCAAACACAGCACCACCATGGGACCCCCCCCCCCCACCAGCACATGACAGACAAGGCTAACAAGGCTATCCCACATGCATCCATGCATGAAAAGATCTCAGCTCACAAGGGGGCATGCTCCAAGACTGGGGGGGGGTGGGGGTGGGTATGTGCAAATTCACGTGCACATACATGTGCATGGATGCAGAATCACGGACACACCGTGCAGGGGAGCTGCCCTTGGCGTTGCGAAACACCTGACCCGTGATATCAGATGCATCCTTCTGACGTAGATGCAAAGAAGGACTGGCGGTTAAGGGCTGCTTTTCCGTGAGCGGCTAAGGATGCATTCACTTCTGCAGCTGTATGCATCCAGCCCCGCATATGACAACATAAACTCTTATTTACCCCCCTCCCAGGGCATCCTGTTTGCCTCCATGTTTTGCCCCCCCCCCGTGCCAAGGAAAACTATGCTATTATTTACATTGCCATTTTTTTCAGGGTCACTCTTAGCCAAGCCCTTCAGACACAATAATGGAGCTTTGTCGGTCGCCTCCTTTGTCGGTCGCCTCGTGTTTGCTGTTTTGTTCAGCCCGGCCGTGTTTGCCGGAGCGACCGCAAGAGTAGGCGTCGGGAGGGGAATGAAAAATGCCGATGCGGGCGACAGATAAGGCTGGAGAATTAAGTAGGAATACATACCTGCCGTCGATGTCAGCCTGATTGCAGGGATCCCGGGGAGGGCCGCCGCCCGAGCTGATGTCACCGCGAGAGGAAGCCCTTTGAAGTGAATGGGGGAGCGAGGAGCTCCAGGTATTACAATGTCGTGTTTGTGCATTTGTTGTGCATGAGCTGATAATGGTGGCGATGACATTCACTTTTCGGGAAAAGCCGTCCATCAGTCGACATGTCTTGCATGTGGTTTGAAATCCCTCAGCTTCCCAAAGGCGCCCATTCCAAACACCACTCCAAGATCTTGATGAAATGAACATTTGCATCACTCCTATGTCAGATGCGGACACATATTAGTCTGATTAAGCATTAGTGTGTCAAAGACAGTGACATAGTTATGTGCTTATGTCCAGTTCAGGATGCGACCTGCCATGTGTTTCACATTAGCCAGGATAAGATCTGGATTATGACAACCCTAAGTGGATTAACATTTGCTAAGCATTTATTGATAAATAAACAATCTGGTTTAGATTCACTCATGAAACTAGGGCATTAGTAAATGTGACTTAAGGAATCTGTGTATCAGTTATCAGTAATTAATGAGCAAATGAGAATGTTAAAACAACAAGGATGAGTTCAATATGATGTGAGACTATTACACTAAAGTCCCAATGTCTAAACCAGGGTGTAAAACTATTTTGCCAGAGGGCCAAATTCCATCAGCAGCACAAAGCCGAGGTCCGAGGTTGGGGGGATGGGTTGATCATTCAGTCTGGATGCAGACTGGAACATATTGTCAAATGGTCACTACTGGTTTATACAGGGGTTGGACAATGAACCTGAAACACCTGGTTTTAGACCACAATAATTTATTAGTAAAGTGTACGGCCTCCTTCTGCAGCCAATACAGCATCAGTTCATCTTCTGAATGTCAGATACAAGTCCTGCACAGAGCAGCACAGTGGCCAGAGGGATTTTGAGCCATTCCTCTTGCAGATGTGATGCAGGTGTAGGAAAATGTTTCCTAACTCAATCCTTCAAAACATCCTGAAGTGGCTCAATAATATTCAGATCTGGTGATTGTGCAGGCCATGGGAGATGAGCTTCACTTTCACGTTCATCAAACCACTCTGTCTCCAGTCGTGCTGTGCGTATTGGTGCATTATCATATTGATATACGGCACCACCTTCAGGGTACAATGTATGAATCCCTGGGTGAGCATGGGTCTCCAGAGTGGTTCGGTAGTCCTTTGTAGTGACATCTAGAACAAGTAGTGGGCCTAGGGAATGCCATGTTATTGCAGGCACTCTGTGCTGCACTCCGGGTACACAGCAGTCCGGGTGGCAAGCCTGTTGGAGGTTTTTCCACACCGTAATTCTCCCAGATGTGGAAAAGATAGAGAAGTTGGACTCATCACAAAACAATATATGTTTCACATTCTCCACTGCTCAAGTGTTGTGCTGCTGGCACCATTGGCACGAGTGACCAAATCACCATTCAAACGCTATTTTGGCCACTGTTTCAGTTCTATTGTCCAACCTCTGTATATTTCAGGTTATTAGAATAACTCCAGAATAATTTCATGATTCATCACTTTAGTCTTGACGGGCTGAAGTATGTTACTTATTAATACGGGCTTTGATTTACTCAGCTCCCGAAATCTGTATTATACGGTTTGTTTTATCGTACCTTCGCTATAAAAATGTATTAGCAAATACGTGACCAAAAAACGTGACTTCGCGGTTATTCGACTCGTCATCGGATGACTGAGTATTCTAAAGTTACGTTATAGAGTCTAGCCACCATCTAGTGGTAGAGACCTGCTACTACATCAAATAACAGATTATCGGAGCTAAACTGCGCTGATAAGGACATAAAGGTTAAAGCAACATGCATGAGATAAAGCGCATCGTTCTTTTACTATGTCCTCAGATTTCTTTTTAATTATAACGAATTATAAAGGAGGAACGACCACTATCTAAGGAAGAGCGCAGGGCTTACAGGGTATTTTTGCAAGCTCTGTCGTTCCATCTTATTCGTGCAAGTGAGCATTAATTGTGGAGATGTGCTGAATTATTACAGATGGGTTTCACCTTGAAGCTATAACGTTAGGAACCTGGTTTGAAATCTTAGATTATCAAAATAACGGACAGAAACGTCATGTTCTGGTTCAGCCTGTGTATAACCGCAACTAAAGCACGGTTGCGGCATTTTTTTTCCTGAGATCAAAACGCAATATTCTAAAGCTTTCTCAAAATCACATTTTACTTCAAACAAATCAGCCCCATACAAAGGAATTTTTGAAGGATTATTACCATGAGGTCACATATGTTTCACTGTAATTGGAATCATCTCGAAAACATAGATCGTTCATTATTGGTAAAGCATAGTGACTAATGTGGGGGAAAACAGAAACATGAAAACCGAGCCCTTCACAGTCTTACAGGATCGTAGACCCAGATGTCAGCTTTAAGTGTCGTCATGTTGCTTTAATTTAAAGCTGAACTGGCACTTCTGACGGCGATCTGCTTTTACGGCCAGTCAGTCTGATACGCCCCAGATTGATTGATTATAAGTTTAAATAAACACATTCGGAATGAATCTGATCCCTGATAACCCTAAACACCAGTCTCACCGCTGTGGAAAGTTCCATCCTCGAGGCAATGTGATAAAGAACATTTTATTGCATTACTTTCCTTTAAAATTATAAATAATTTCGGGAACAGTTTACTTGACGGGGCACAAATAACAGTATGCTATAACTTATGCATTAATTAACCACAAACGAAGTCTTAGTTAGATACTGATCTCATGTTAATTATCACTAAAGAATCGTAACGCATGTTTTACCTGAAGCAGTTACTAAATTTGTTACTATATCTGTTAACTTTTGTGAACTACTGCGAAGGAACAAGTCACGAGTAACACAAGTTAAATACTGATCCTGTTCATCATTAATGAATCGTGACGCATCTTTTATCTCAAGTAGCGACCATATTTGTTGATGATTTGTTCATAATAACAGAGTTATTACTAAGTATTTGTGCCCCGTCAAGAAAAGTGTTACCATAATGACTTTTAGTATCTTCAATGCACAAAAAAAACTTATAAGTATACGTAAAAAAATCGTTGGCCACTGTAAGAAAAAACACACTGGTCAGTGTCAGAAAAAAGTACCAATTTGTACCTTTGAATGCACTGTTACCTGTCACTGAGGGTGAGCCCTCAAGGATCTGCAAATTGTACTCGAGCTGTAGGTAAATGTACCTTTTAAGGTATAGACATGAATACTGAGGAACATATTTGTACCAATGGTGGTTATGGGAAATTCGTTCAAAGACTGGAATAGAAAAATCTTATTTATAAAGTAACTGAGTTGCTCTGTCACATTCATTGACATTAGTGGTGATGTTTCTACAAGGGCATCCAGGACAATACCTGGGGCCTCCGTTCCAGCTCATAATCAAGCCCGTATTAAAGTGACGTTATTTACATACCTGCCCCCTTCTTCAAAGCCCCGGTTGTGCAAACACCCGCAGTCGACGCCACGGTCGTCAGTGATTATCAGCCGTTTACGTACCTGCGATAAATCTGAAACGGTTGCAGCTGTCTGGTGTTTGTGTGGGACGCTGGGGTTTGAAGCCCCATGGGCTCTGGGCCAGAGCTCCTGCACAGCGTCTGTGTCACTGGCCCACTGCCGTAAACACTCATAAATAAAGCAACCAAGGTGGGAGGCTCCTTGGACGACATCCTGGAGTGGATCAGAGCACCGGCATGATGATGGAAGGCCTTACAGGTCAAAAAGGGCTGTCTGCCCTTGTGTTCAGAAGGTTGTTTGCTCAAATCCCCTGGTTGGCAAAGTGATTTTACTGTTGGGCCCCTGTGCTAGGCTTTCAGTCCCTAATGCCCCGGGGACTTGCTGACACTGTTTCTTCAGTTGTGTGTTGCTTTGGGTAAATGCATTTGATAAATCAATGCAAATGATTGGAGAAGCTGGTGTGATGTTAAGGCCCAGTGTTTCGGAGCAAAAGCCCCACTAAGCAGCACTGTGTCTTTCAGTTATTTTCTCCACCGACATTCTTCCTGGAAATGCATTGCGAAATAAGCCTGTATTACATCACGCTGCGGTATCCTTCCATGGTCCCCAGTCATGCATTTTACAAGTTGAAGTTTCCTGTTGAGTGTGAATGTTCATGTGTGCCCTACAAGGATCTGCCGCCCCATTCAGGGTGTCCCCCTGAATTGTGCCTGAGGCCCTCCTGACCCTTGCCTGGATAACCGAATAAAGAAGGATCCATGGATGGATATTACTTTTGTCGCCTATGAACATTTCTAAAAAACATGAAAGGGTTTAATGTTGAAATCAGGAAAACATACGGCCTTCCGTTTATAAGTCAAAATAGATTTTTAAACAAACTATGCCTGTAATTTCTCTTTTTTATTGTACTGTATAGAGAGTCTAAAATTACATTAATTAAGCTAATTATTCATGTGTTTTCTTTAGTGCAGTCTAGTGGAGTGTATTGAACATACAAGTACGTAAGCCCTGTGTGCAAGGACTAGGCTATGACCCCAAGTTACGACTTGATAGATTGCCTCCCAGAGCTGGAAGGTCGGGTATTTATTTACCTTTAGGATTAAAAGATCTTGCCTGGTAAATTATTCTGGTTTATACATTACATCTGGATCTACATCTAATCCCTGGTCAGTGGTACACCTGTTACACTGTCAATATAAAATGTCATTATCAGTAATGTGACCTTTACAGTGATTCATACATTCTGGCGAGATTGACACTGAATCCAAAACATCAACATAACAAATGGGAATAAATGGGACATTTATTTTGGTCTTAAAGTATCCGAATGGTCTGAAAAGTTAACGTTACTGATGCTTGAACTGATATCCTTTTACCACAGGCGTGCATTTGATAAGCATTTAATCACAGCAGGCAATCTGCGATCAGATTGGGTAATTTAAAGGTTGCGGGAGGTACGGGCCGTATCCGGGATATGACTAACAGACAGGCCTATTCTCTGTGACCAGTGTAAGCCCCATGTTGGTGTTCCTGTTCTCTCCCTGCACGTTGCCCATGCACCCCCTTCAAAGAAGGTCAGCACCTGTGTGGAACAGGAAAACGGCAGAGCAGAATCAGTCCACAATCACATCACAGCAGCATCCGTGATACGGGTCCATCAGCCACCTGTGTATCAGATATGCTCTTCCCTTCAGAACATCCGATGCTTTTACCTGGGGTCTCCTGCTGTTTCTCTGCTGCCGGTTTCGTAACGTCTGTAACGAGTTATTCTTGGGAATTGGCTGGAGGTTAGTGATAACACTGAGGTCTGGAATTTCATTCCAGTATGGGTCATGCCTGCATTTTCTCTCAGTGGTCTCACCCAGTAGCAGAGGAGGCGAGGTGCAAAAGGACACCTGCTCCCAGGCCCATCATGGCAGGGGACACGCTACAAAATTTACCAAGGGGGACTCCCCCCCCAGAAAATTTTACCCAGACCCTCCCTACTGTGAGACCGCCTCCTTCAGCTGTGGTCTCCCTCCACCAAAACCCCTTAAGGCTTGTCATCAGTGCACAAGACTTTAAACTTGGAGCGCTGTATGGCCCTCCAAGTTAGGCCTCTGTCTGTGACTGAAGAGTCCCTGGTTTAAGTGCCGTAGCCGGAAGAGTGATCTCACTGCTGTTCTCCTGGACAGGACCCTTAGCTTGTCAGTGCTATATGAATGTACAATGAATTTGTCCTTCTGATGGTATATTAAATCTAGGCACTTGTGTCTTTATGTCTTAATATTTGTTTTTTTCTGTGATGTTGCAAACAGAGCTACTGTAATGCAAGAAAAGTATCATAACATATCATATATCATCAAATCTATATATTGTCTGACTGAGAGGTCACCAACACGTCAACTGTGAACAACTAGCCCACAGTGAGCCAATGCGTAGCCCATATAACAAGAGCAATTCGTGTAATTCCTGTATTCTTGTGTGTTTGACTCTGTCCCGGGCGATGAGTGCTGTGCTATCACTGCAGGATGGACGTGAAACGATAGCTAACCTTACCATTACTGGCCCCAGCTGTTCCCCAGATTATTTTCTTTGTAAAAATAGCTCTCTCTGTAAATAAGGTTAGAGATTCCTGGTCTTATTAGTATCCTGCACTTACATAACGTTATGCACTATAGGCCTGTTAACTGCGCTTCATATTAGAAACATGCACCATGCGCCGTGCACCATGTACTGAAACTAATCCAAAATAAATTACTAGAATAATAGTATTTTTTATCAATTTAATAAAAAAATGAGAAGCTGGAGATACAGGGCATGGCACAAAGGCATCATCTCATGCCTCTAGTGTTCTACGTTTGATCCCTGACCCCTGTCTTACACCCTATGCAAAAGAGGGAGGCAATTTCCATGTGGACTTTTGTTCATGCATGATAGTTATAAAATCAAACCAGAAGGGGGCAGTATCAACTCACGTTAACAAAAAATGCATGTCTATTATTTATGGCCAGTGTATTTTGAGGTTTTAAATATATGCATTCTAAGTCATCACAGTTACCATTAATGCCATAATTAGACACTACATCTGGCTGTGAACTGCCATTGACACAACAGTTCCAGGCTGTCGTGAACTGTCGTGAAGTGTTTACAGTCGTGATGGTTTTGGAACCAAAATTTCGGCATCGTTATCGTTTGTTATCGTTATTTGCTTTAGAAACTTAGTACTGCTGAGACTGTTGAATATGGTGTTCAAAACCCTACGTTATTCTCTTTTGAGCCACGAGAGGTCGCCAAAATATCACGTCTAGTGAATGTATTACTCTTTGGATTGCGTTAGGAAATCAGAGTACCCCCGCAATACAAGGAGGACCTAGAAAAAAGGGTTAGACAGTGAAACTGAAACATTGATCAAAATAGTGTTTGAGGTTTCACACCTATATATGTGAACTACTAGTAGCTGGCAATCTTCATTGATTGATTGCACATTCCATTAGTAAGAGCAGAGTGTAAATGTTGAATTAGAAGAGTAATAGTGCAGCTGTACATAAATTATTGAAATCCATGCAGCATAGGACACATATCAGAGTTTAAAAGACAAAAGATTATTGGTGCACGTCTCTTTGGCACATCTGTGACCAGGACAGCAAGTCTCTGTGGTGTATGGAGAGCCACGGCATCTATAGGGCAATGTCAGCATACCACCATGAAGGACGGAGCACATCCTATAAGAGTAAGTGTGGATGCAAGAGGAAGCTGTCTGAAAGGGATGTCTGGGTACTAAGCCAGATTGTATTCAAAAAACATAAAACCACAGCTCTCCAACTCACGGCAGAAATAAACGCAGACCTTGACTCTCCTGTTTCCACCAGAAATGTTTGTCAGGAATTCACCAGGGCCGATATTCATGATCAGGCTGCTATAACCAAACCTTTGGTCACTCATGCCAGTGCCAAACGTCAGTTTCAATGGTGCCAGCAGCCAAACCTTTGGCTGTGGACAATGTGAGACGTGATGTTTCCCATTTTCAGGAAATGTTTCCTCCGTCAGCATCACATAGTGACCTGGTCACTGCTCTGCAAGAGGAATGTCCCAGAATCCCTCTGGCCACTAAGAAGGACGTGTCTCTATCATTCCCAAGATGGACTGATGCTGTATTTGCCACTAACCTTACTAATAAATTATTGTGGTCTAAAACCAGGTGTTACAGATTCATTCCCCTACCCATGTACAAAGTTCACTCATACAGGTTGGAGGCAGTATTTGAACCCACAACCCAGTAGGAGTAAATTGTTCGAGTTCTTTAATGAAGTTTATGAATTTAACTAATTAACAGATTATATAATTACAAGATCAGTATTATAAATCTACTGTGATTTAGACTTCCAGGAACAGAATAGAATTAATATAATGTCTAATGTCCGTAAAACGGGATGTCTTGTCTCTCGAACATATGTCCATTTTTCTCCCATATGCTGGAGCTAGGTCGCTGTGAATTTCCCTAGCTGCACATTACTGTATCCAGTATTATTCTATATTGCATTGTATTGCATATTGGTGACGTTAATATTTCCACGGTCGCACCCAGCCACTAATGAGGTCTCTTTTACAAAAATCTCCAGAAGCAAGTTGTGGTTTGTCACCATTGACATACAATAACATAAACATACGATAAACGGAAAATTCAGCCATTCAGCTCAGTTCAAGTGCGACTTCTTCTTGGGTTAAATGACGTCCGTTCCAAAACAAACAGATCAGACGTGCATTCATCTGTGCTCGTCTTGCCTCTAGCCCCTGTTTGCGATATGGGATTGCAGTAACTAACACCTGCGAAATTATTCCGTTTTTGAATCCCTTAGTATCGCCTTCAGCCATAGTTGATGTGACAGGCGGAGATCTCGCCAAGTAATCTTTTATTTATTTTGCTTGGAAAGGTCCAAATATCTCTTGATTGATTATGAAGAAGTATGTGAGAGGCTGCTGTTTGGGAAATTTATTAGATACCCTGTTGTGTTTTGAAATGTATACAATGGAGTGAAAGACGTGCAAAAATAGCGTTTTTGCTGCAGAATTTATCTGAAACCATATTCCTTAGTAGGTTTCGGTTATTCATATATTTATTTAGAAGCAAATGCAGAACAGGACTCAGAGGTGAACACATGCGGAAAACTTTTCCGATTAGAAACTGTGCCCCCCCCCCCAATGCAGCGGACAGTCGCGGAGACTTTAGTGCGCCGCACTGACTGACACTTCCATTCACTTTTAATCTACAGTCGGACCTGGACCAGGTGGATTATTCTGAGACATTTATCTGCGCCGGGAGGTCGGCGGACCAGATGCGCCGCCCGTACGAGTCGGTGTGCGCTCAGATCGGCAGCCAATGGCGCTGGTGATGCCTAATGGAAGGGGGCATGTCGGGGGGGCGCAGAGCCCTGGGCGGGGCTGACGGCACCCAAGCAGGTAAGGCCGGCCCCGGAGGAGGGAGGTCTCGGGTGACATCGCAGCCTGCCGCTTGTCCGAAGGGAGGATCTGAGCACTAGCTTGCCCTTAATGATCGCAGGTCTGGACAGAGTTTTGTGCGTGCAAAAGGGCAGCGCTCGCACCGCATCTGGGTTTCTGATTCCTCCCCCCGATGTCTGAGCGCGCCCGTCTTTAAGATGCCGAGCAAAAAATCCGGTCCGGGGCTGCTGAGCGCGGCGGGCAGCATCGATCGTGGCAGGGTTGGGGAGAGGCTGCAGGCAGCTCTGGCGGGTCTGCAGGAGCTGCATCTGCTGAAGGAAAAGCAGGGCGACATGGTACACTGGGCCCTGCGAATGGACCGCGGAGAGACACTGTCCCCCGCTCCCCAAGATGCCGACGGACCGGCGACCGGGACTGAAGAACAGCGTCTGGAGGCGACGCTGGCAGCCCTTAAACAGCAGCTGGTAAGTTTCCATCTTGCAGTCAGTGACCAAGAACTACATGCATGTGGTTCTTACTTTACCTCGGCCACTGTGCTGCGTCCGCACAGTTTAATTTGCAACACTGATTTAATGTTTTGGAGTGCGTCAATCAGACAAACGGGTATCGGCCAAGTCTGGGCATGTCACCCTGTTGGCAATGCCTACTTAAGTGCAATATGGATTAATTAAGACCCCATTTGGGGAGGATGTCACACAGTCCTCACGCTTCCACTATCTGCAATCCGACCGCACTGCAAAAGCCTGTTACTGGTATTATGGCCCCGGTTATAAACTTGTATTTGTAAGTGATAGCGATCCGGCGGCCTGACCTTTCAGGAAGCGCTCGTTTCTTGCGCCAGCGCTGCAGGGGGTAGCGGGCAGCCATAAATCAAGGGTCATTCCGGGACCTGAAGAGGGACGTGCGTGTATGCTGGTGGGGGTCGCTTCATCTCTGATCATTAACTTGCTTTAGAGTTAAAGAAGAAAAAAACTCGAAATTTCACTACACAGTATAGTTTGATATTGCGGTATCTGTAGAAATAATTTGTCTCTAGGAGTTATATTAAGAGAACCAGAATATAAAAAAACCTCGACATTTTTTATGAATGGCATAGACGGTGTCATCAGTACTAAATCAGCCAACCAGACGTAATTAATTCACATCAGAACTTATTTCTCATTTTAGCAATAGGGAGATTACACATTGGGATCATTAGGTAAGGTTTATTCCCTAGAATTTCATTTTGTGTATATTATAATCTGAAATTGGAGTATTGGCATGTTTATTCTACCCCATTCCCAGCTATTCAACTATAATACAGACCAGAACAGCTGTGTAAAGTTGCCATCTACAAATATTTATCAGAATGGGGTTAAAATCTTTGTCTCCAGAGGTACAAAGCCAAAACAAAGTAATTTCCCCACCCCCCACTGAGCTTTAAGAGCAGGGCAGAGTGATAACACTAGGATTCGAGTAATAGACTGTCCCCTGTGGCTGGGGGCATTACTGAGCTTAGCTGCTTAAACAAACGCCAGTTTCTGTTGTCCTCTCTGCCCCTCTAAGGTTGCACAATGGGCCGGTCATTCGCTGTGGGGGAGAAGTGAATTATCCCCCTAGAGCCCCCCCCCCCCCCCAGCTCCTTGTCCCTGTTTTGTTAATCAACAGCCAGACGTCTCCCTTGTTTTTCCAGTAACCTCAGGAATCGCGTTGGGTGCGCGGCAGCGAGGATGCCGCTCTTGGTTGAAGGGCTTTCCGTCATGGTTGGCTGGTGTGTGACTAGCTTGAGGAGTGAGTGAGTGGGTCGCGGCGTCGTGTGTGGTTTGTTCATGCGACGACCTTGTCTGAGACAAGAGACCGAGTACGATGTGTAAGGCTGTGACCTTTGGCTTGAAGAAAAGACTTAAGTACATCTCAGGCACCAGTTCCTACATCGAGCTTAGGCTTATCTGATTTTGGGACCCTTAACTGACCACATTGTAATTTCCTCAAGCTACAGATGCACCATTTGTTCATATCTTCCCTATGTACCCGTGCTTGCCTCGCAGATGCGGCTGCGCAGACAGGACGTGGGGCTGAAGAGCCACCTGCAGCAGCTGGACCAGCAGATCAGTGAGCTCAAGCTGGACGTGCACAAGGCCTCCAGCGAACATCTGGAGAGCGACAGCCGCCCCAGCTCTGGTGAGAAATGACATGCAAACACAGCCCCTTGCTGACAGGCTGACAGTGGGGTGTCGGTCATTCCAGTGCTGATATGCCCAGGGTCCCTTTGTTTGTGCTGGCAAGACGGATCCCAAACGGATCCCCCCAAACCCAATGCCTTATCTCTGCTTGTCCATGGTGTCGTTTTTACATTTTGTAGATGTAGAGTTCTGTAGGTATACCTCAGAATTAAGAATAAGAAGCATGCATTTGATTCTCATCACAGCCGTCTTGGAATGTGTGTTTACTTGCTGAATGGAATGCCAACAATGACTTTCTCTTGCGTTCCTCAAGGTTTCTATGAGCTCAGTGATGGCGGCTCAGGATCACTGTCCAACTCCTGTACTTCTGTGTACAGTGAGTGCCTCTCCTCCTCCCAGAGTAGCCTCTTTCCTACTCCATGTAGTCCTGGCCTGTTCACCCAGCCAGCAGGCCGGCCGGCGGAAGCTGTCCGTCCCCGCTCTGCCGACGAGAGCACCTCACAGGGCGAGCCCCCCAGGGTCAATGGGGTACGGCAGCCTGGCTCCCGGATCCGCACCGGGATTGCAGATCGGGCCAGGCCCAGGCCGGTGTCCACAGGTGGGCCACGGCGTCACCTCCTCTTGCTTCTCATACCCCCCGCCCTAATTCATAAGTATTCCTAGCTTCTGAACAATGCAGGAAACATTTAACAATTTTCTGCAAGGACTGGGTTTGTTTTATGATTTGATGTGATGGGAAATAAATATCTAAAAGGTTGAAAAGTTAGCTTGCTTGTCAAAATTTTTTGTGATGAATATTTTTCTCAACTGAGCTGTGGTTCCCCCACAGGAGACTTGGAGAGATTGGTGACCCCCAGTCTGGGACTTTGCAAGTCCATAGAATTAAGGAAGACTTCCCTATGTCACAATCTACAGCAGACTGCAGCAAACCCTAAGTACCGAAGTGACCTCCTCTCACGCAGTGGTGCTGAGGTGTACCGTTATCCGAGTCCACTTCATGCTGTGGCCCTTCAGAGTCCCATGTTCTCCTTGAGCGGAGTTGAGGTCAACATCTCTGCAGAGACCTTGCAGTCCCAGGATGGAGCCACCCCAAATGCTGAGAGTCCCGAAGGGGAAGAATGGTCAGAGAGCAAGCCTGTGGGCTACATCAACAAAATCCTTCAGTGCAGTTTGAGTAAGGGCAACCTCATTGTGCCCCAGCTGCCAGTAAAGAGCCAGAATGAGGCTCCTGCTATGGGAAACAGAGCCTCAACTGTCTTCTGCCATTTAGTACCCAACATAAAAGACCAGAATGCATGGATGCCCCCCGTGGGCCCTCAGGCGATCCCTCTAGAAGCTGAGAAGACATCGTCAACTGCCCAACGCAACCAACTGTCATGTGACAGTTCTTCCTCTGGCCTGAATCGGGTTGAGAACATGTCCGTATCATATTGCCAGCTATACCCAGCAGATACACATGAACCTAAGACCGCAGAGGTTGCCACCCTCTCTGGCTTGCCAAGGGAGGGCAAGGAAGGGTGTGAAGAGCTCCTTCACCAGGAGTTCAGCAGCAAGGATGGAGAGATGGCACGGTCTGCGAAAACACCCAGTGCGACCAGGATCTCCAGTGTCGAGGAAAGGCGTGATCCTGAGGGGACCATCCACACCGCTCAGCCAGAGTTTGTCCATGCCCAGTTTGTGCCCGCTGGCTCGCGACGTGTGAAAGTCCGGCAGGCAGACAAGAAGACTAAGGCTGTGAAGCTGCGGAGGAGGAGCTCAGAGAGGCCCCGTTCCCAAAGCAGCAAGCAGCAACCGCAAGTGTTCTGTGGAGAAAAGGAGCCCAGTGGCAGGGGAGCCCGGCACACAGATAAGGCTCTTAAACAAGTAGGAGAGGGCCGAGTGTCCCGAGACCCAGCCACTCGCATGGGGGATGGAGGTACCCGATTATACTCTGAGTCTAGCTCCATGGCCCATTTCACGCGCCTCCAGCCCCAGCTGGAACCCACCTCCAGGGTGAAAAAAAATCCCCGGATACAGCACCCCAATTTGGAGCGTGTGGCTACCGATCCCAGCAGGAAGAAGCAGGCGGCCCGGAAGTGGCAGCCGCCTGCAGAGACTGGTCCCTGGCCTGCTTCTCTTTGCCCGGCTCAGAGTCAAAGGTCAAGGGAGATTCCAGGGGCATCGCGCAAGACTGGGCTTGTACGCGGCGTGAGACCTCGTTCGGGGCCATGGGGGGGGCCCCTGTACTCCCTCCGCCCCTCGTCTTCATATTTTGATAGCTATGCCTATCGCCACCCATCGGCTTCGCGCTACCCGCCGCCGAGCGAATCAGGACAGTCCGAGTACTCTGCCGACGCGGCATCCCTCTTCCACTCCACCATTGCCGAGAGCAGCGAGGGCGAGCTCAGCGACTTCACCGCCAACCGCTTTGGCGACAGTGAGTCCAGCCAGGGGTCCCAGTCACCGGGCGACTCCGACAGCAGCGTCTCGCTGGAGTACGATGACGAGGAGGATGAGGCAGGTCTGGTGTGGGCTGACGCAGCATCCGGTGCGTCCATGCGTCAACCCTGCCCCGAGCCCCCGGCTTGTCGGATCAAGGCCTCTAGAGCCCTAAAGAAGAAGATCCGGAGGTTTCAGCCAGCTTCCTTAAAGGTGATGACGCTGGTGTAGCTCTGCCTGTCCTGTCCTTCCCACAGGATGGAGTGCCCTCATCGTTGGATTGCCAGTTGACTAGAGAGACAGTTCTGTTGACTTAATATTGCTAAAACATCAGGAACAAGTCAAATAAAGCCAAATATCTTTGCTCCTGATTATCATCTGAGTGTTTATTCTCATGAGCATAATCAAAAAAAGTGTGAATACGGAATGCATATTCTTGCTACCAGTAATTAATTGTAATCATGTTTCTCTTTAGCGTTTCTGCACAGCAACTTTTCATGTGTATGTATGCAATGTGTTTTCAAAATAAAACACTTTAATTTGAAGTGTGTTCAGTATGTCACTCCCCCTCCCCCGTTAAACCATTCTGTGAAGATCTACTCATTGGGTTACTTTCATCCTTGGTGTATTAACTCTGCCCTTGAAAGGATTCTCTAATGATCCGTTTATGCGGGATGGGGGAAGGAAATCTCACAGCACTTTGAGATGGCGGTCTAGCCTGAGTTTATGGCTGGGAGTTAATTTCACAGGCTGTTAACCCTGCATAAGAGAACAAGCCTTGGATTTCAGTAAGGGGCCAAAATCCTTTTACAGCCTTGAATTTCTGTAGATGGTTCTTGGGTCCTGGAAATAAAGGGAGCCAGAGATGACCAACATTAACTGAACCAACAATGAGTGGTTTATGTAGTTACTCCAGAATCTGTAGCCCTGAATAGACAGGAGGCAAGTGACATGAGATAATGCGGGAAGGGCCAGGGAAGAGATGTCCCAGTTTGGAATTTGGAAAGCTGCCTTAGGAGATTAAACACCTGGGAACTGCGGGGAATGCTAAGCCTTCCTCTAAATCTGCTCCGGTACTCTTCATTAATGAGGCCTTTGGGCTTAGTTTGAGGAAACGGGGGAAGGCTTCAATCAGTTAAGCTGCCTCCACCCCCCACCCCCCATGAAGCCCCCTCAATGGAAGTTTATGACATCATTTCCCCAAGACTGGCACTGTTTGCAGGCTGATACACAGCTCCAGTGGCCCTGCATCAGAATACTTGGCAGATAAGCCATGCTGCCGTGTTCAAACCGTGTCAGACCACAACCCAGCTTCCTGTAATTAGGACTAATTATCAGCTCTGTGTAAATTATGTAATCAAGTTCGCGTGTGAGACAAATAGTCTGGCGGCTCACAGGCTTTTGTTTGTTTCTTCTTGGTGTTTCGGTTCATGATAAAGTGAGTACATCACATTTAAATTCAAGAAATGCCGTTTCTCCAGTCAGGTTCTATTATAGAAGGTTACCCAAAAAAGTACTGAAACAATAGTAAACACATAGGTACTAACGTAAATTACAGGAGTGTTTTATAGAGTGTTACGGAAGGCTGGCTGGTGAATATGATTTAGTGTGGTCACCCCAGCACGGAGAGTTACACAGGGGAGCACAATGGTTCCGGTTATGTTACCCCACAACCAGCCTGAATCCTGTGACCTTTGGGACCCTCCGTTGAAAAGCGGGTCCGCGGCTTTAGGCCCATTGTCCTCTGGCAGACTCGAGGAGTGCCTGGTTTCATGTGTCTGCCTTGAGCTCGCTGAGATTGACCTTGACCCTTCTCCTGCCTGGCCGTCTAACATTTGAGCTGGTTTTCAGCAATGGGCCATTTCCCATGTCACTGTGTGTGTCATGTGCCTTTTGCACAAGCAAATATCCTTTATAGTTAATTCTGCATGAAAATGCCACTTTTGCGCAGGTTTTATGGCTGTTAAAAAAATAAAACAGTGTAGCGTATTATAATTGCGATATTCTGATGTTAGATAAACACTGGATTATACCCTCTCCGTCTGATTTCTTAGTTTTTCTAATAAAAATTCTGGAAACAAATATATTACTCTACATAAACGAAGACCCAGTTTGATTTGGTGTAGCTCTTGTGAAAATATGTGTATTAGAATAACTGCCTGATCAGTACCATGCACAGACTTTTCCAGGAGCAAATTTATGGTCAAACAGGGCTTGGGGGCGTGGCTTGCCAGTTGACTAGGAGGTCTCTGGTAAATTCTGGCTGCCTCGAAAGGGGGTCACTTTTAATCATTCAGGTAAAGGGGGCAGGTGCTCAAGCATGCCCCCCCATACTTGTTCTGAGTAGTTTGCAGCAATTTTCTTGACAGTTAGTTGTGGAAAGGAGGAGAAAGTCTTTTCTGACTGTAAAGCATGAACCCTGGCTTGTGCTGTATAGCCCCTTAGCCCCCAGTAAGGACAGTCATACCACAAGCTTGCTTTGTTTAAGGCTTCAATACTCAGCCCGTTCCTCAGGCTAAGGGTTCTTAGCGAGGCCGCTAATATAGATACAGTATGAAGGGTGAGCTGGCGGTGTGAAGCCAAAGGAGGGTGCTGAAAGCTGAACACACCTGTTGGAAAGATCCCGCCAAGGGGGCGTTGGCTGGAATACTACAAAGGGCTCCCGAGGGGGGGCGCCGCTCACAGCATGCAAAAGGATTACCATCGTCACGCGGGATCTCGTTACATTGATTATTGTTCCAGGGCTTGTGGTCCAGAAATGTAGGCGCCACGGGGCCTTTGCCCCCCGACTGAGCTGGTCTGCTGGGACCAGTGTGTCCCATTCCTCCCATCCAGCTTTAAGGGCTTTCCATTGCCCTCTGTTCTTTAGCAATCTGTTATTCTCCCAGGTGAGCAAGCTTGTATTCAGCTGAGGGGCGTAAACACGTGTGCCAGCTGTGGGGAGATCAGTGATGTTGTCCAGGACTGGCAGCTTTGTTCCCCTGCATTACTTGATATGATAAAAGTTCCAAGTTGCCCTCAGGCTTAAGGGCAACGTGAAATGTTTGATAAAAGAGGGTCTTGTGGTCAGACTGTAAATAACAAATGAGCAATTAGTTGATCCTTAGGTCTTTCATTTTTCAATAATTTCAAATATTTACTTCCAGTGACGTCCATCCAAACTGAAAAGTGTTCCACATTTGCAGGTAGAGTGCTTAATATTGTGTGAATTGAAAATCCAGGATTTTTTGAGCTGACATGAGCCTGGTGGACCGGAGACCCAGGCTTCCCTGCGTGCCAGCCGAGGAGGAAACGCCCAGGGCTACATGCCCAGAGTCAGCAGGACAGACTGTGCTGCCCTCAGAGTCACGCACTAATGGTCCCATCATCCATCACAGCTATGCTCCGCCCACCCTTTCCCACGGTGGGGTGTCATGCCGGAGAACATTACCGGTTTGGCTTCCATGCCTGTCTACTCAAACACGCATCGTTACTCTATACAGTGTGGAACAGATTGCTTTGCTATAAAATATGGTTTACCCAAATTTGTCAAAGTTTTATTATGCTTCTATGAGAATTTTATGAGGGGTAATAGATGTAGCAACTATAATAGCTTTGAAAATTTATTTCCGTTATGATCAGCATCGTATCGTAAAGAGCACTTGTATATTGAAAAATGTGACTGAAAACACATAGTAGGGCTATTTTGATAAAGCCTGTAAGTATGTGTTTCACTAGGAATGTAAAGTCAGGCCAGATGTAGCATCCGTCCATCATCCAGCGGCTTAGCCTGCGCAACAGGAGGGCATGCATTTAGGAGAAAGGGCATCTCTGCTCTGTGTGCGTGTGCATGTGTGCGTGCGTGCGTGTGTTTTTGTAATTATTACATAGCGGGGACCAGACATCCTAACAATCTGATAAAAACACGTAATTTTTTACCTTTTGTGGACATTTTTTCGGTCCTCGCAAGGATAACCTCACTTTTATAACAATCAGTGAATGCAATCAAAAAACTAAAAAACTTATGGTTAAGGTTAGGGTGTGTTTTGTGTTAGTTATAGATGTATAACATTGTGGGGACCAAATATTTTGATAATGTGATAAAACCTGGTATTTTGACATTTTGGGTACCTTTTTTTAGTCCCCACAAGGGGAAACTCTATTTAAAAAAATCTGTGATTGCAATCAAAAAACTGAAAATGTCAAAAGTCTTTGTGTTTTATAAAAACTATAATTTTATAAATATTAAAATTTAGTTTTTTTCTGATGAGATTGGAGTGGAGATTACATCAGGTTGCATTAAAGTGACAATCTGAAGAAATCAGCATGTGTGAGTGTGTGTGAAATGCAGTGCAGGGCTAATTATGAGCTCAGGGGAGCTGTGTGGACCAGATATTTAGGGTCTGGGCCCAAGAATGCCGACCCGGCATTGCATACCTGGATTTCATTTTGAAACAAGGGTTTCAGATGGCTGAGCAGTTTCTCCCTGCACCACTGACTGGGATAAGCGGCTGGAAGATTTAAGGATGGATGGACAGATGGACGGGCGGATAGATGGATGAATGGAAGGATGGACAGACAAATGGATGGACAGTTGGTTATAGTGATGCACCAGATAGTAATGTTGACTGTTATTCACACTATTTCAAAGTTATCAGTTTAATGCCCATTGCTGGCAGCAGTCCCTTTTGTATTAAATATTTGTGTAAAAAACCTATGAAGACTATTTCCCTTGATGGGCTTATTTTTGTGAGAGGATTGTTTTTATAGTAGTTCAGTGCTTTTATCTTTTGACTGATGTTGGTATATGG
>JAODKM010000058.1:19094295-19118879 GCA_026780845.1 Petrocephalus sullivani
TCTTGGATCTGAGTGCGGCAAATGGAATGAATGACACTGGGTTTTCCTCGGTTTTTCAGCGGATGTGACGTCACTCCACGCGGCGAGCTCCTATTTTCGAGAGTAAAAGGAACGCACGATAAGAGTGATGGCTTCAGTTCTTGCTTTATACGAGCTGAAGTGCCACTATTCTAATGGACGTACTGACCCTAGGCATACAGGTTCTGCACAAACAGGTTTTGTGTGGGAGGTGTGTATGTGTGTGTGCCAAACATGAGTACTGGTATCTGTGCAGCCTTCTGGTTTTCATCTGTGGAAGCTCTTTGATAGCTGCATACATTGCAGGCCAGTTGTTTTTCGGATTAGCAGGCGAAGGTCGGGGCTGATCTTTGAAGTGACGGCGAAGCAGGGTGAATGAGTAACGTCACAGATGGCTTCTTCTCACTGTTCGCTTTGGAGAAGATGGATCCTCCGGTTTTACAACTATCAAAATAAATGATGCACTTTTGAGAAGCTATTTATGTCTGCACTATAGGGTTTTTTAAGGTGTTATACCACAAAACATGTGTTTGCAATAAGTATTTGATTAATCAGTTAGGAATGTATTCCTTGTGCTCTGGTGGGGTGAAAGACAAGACCTTTGGGTTTCTAGGCTACTCATCTGTTGCCAGGGGTATTGCAATATTCCTTATAAAACCACATTATAAAAGCAAGTTTCTTTAGGTTTTTACAGACCACACTAAAGCAGCTCCTCACCCAGCCTGAAAATCATAGCTTCCATCCCATAATGTGCATCTGGTTCAGCTAACATGGCAAATTACACTGGGAATACGGCTGAGACGCAATTAAAATGGTTCAAGAAACCACATATACAAATGACTACCTTAGAGACGTAAGCTGTAATGATGTCATAGGCTACACACTCTCCCTTTCCTCTCACCTGGGGTTAATTATAAATCCAAGCCAATCAAGTCCAATTGCGATGAGAAATCACTAACATATTGGTCTCCGGCTTTGTGGGATTGATCCAGTGAATGAGTTACAGCTGTTGATGGTCAGTGATCCATGCGGGAATCTAAAACAGACAGGAGCAAAAACAGAAGAGGGTCCCCTCAGCATGGCTGCCAAGCAGTCACTCGCCCAGGCCACCAGCCACCCTTGGTGTACAGTTGTGAGCAGCACGTAACTCTTTCAATCGGTCGTTAACTGACCCCAAACCCCACCTCATGATTTCATTTCCTCCCCATCTGCAGGATGGCAGAAACCCCTGACAGATGATCATATCCATGTATCTCCCATGAGGTCTCCTGACTAGCTTAACTGGAAAACTTTAATTATATAGGCTGAGTTTGCAGTATGAAATTAGACTGTGGATCCATCAAACTTCAACACTGTGTAAAAAAATTGCCTTGCATTCTCTACCTTTGTATTAATATTATCAATATAGAAATACTACTTTTGTCCACCATGTACAGAGGCGGAGACAATATTCTGTAAGAATTCTGTCCACTGAGGTTTTAACTAAAAATTCAGGGCTTCCTGTTAACGGACAGCAGTGGTGCATGTTTGTTCCTGGGACATGGTGCATATGGTCATGAAGATCTCATTTGGTGGGAGGCCATCTGGACCCAGCTGTGCTACCACCCTTCCACAAAGCTGGCAAAAGTATTTTAGTGAGCAAACAGATCACTGAACTGCTAACTAACTGTTAGCCAATCAATGTAACACTTTCAGCTAAGTGTCAGCTTTGGCTCTAACAGTGTTTAGGAAATGTAGTAGCAGCCTGAAGCTGTCAGCACTTGTGCTTTTAACACTAGCAACATTCAGAGTAATTGCTAATAATTATCTCCTCTTCATGTCCTCACAGCCTGGAAGGTGTGAAAGTCTATGAAAAGAAAGCCAAGGTGGCTCATGGGAGTTTTATTTACACAAAAATGTTCTGAGGGCAGAATGAAAAATGATTGGTTCAGAGAGATAAAGAAGTAGATTTTGTAACAGATGTCAGACCAACCAATCAGATGTCTTGGTGCTGCCTCCTCTAATTGTTCGGACCCGCCTCCTCTACAATCTGATTGGTTGCATCTTGGTTGAAGTACATGTTAACCTTGTGAGAATTAGCATTTACAAGTAAAAATCCCTGCTTCAGAATTCCATTCCAAATATGTTGGCTAAAAGTGTCAGATGTCCAGATAACCCAATTACTGGGCATCTCTGTCAAACTATCCTGTCAACCTAAGTGATTATTAGTCATCCAAAAATTAGACTGCCTAATTATTTTTCCCCACTCTATACTGTTGTCCATCATTGTTGAGTGGTACCTTCTTGAATCTACATGCTCCGGGAGGTAGCTGCGTTGTCACTTGACTCTCACCTATATGTAAAGATTGATTATGTGTTTGTGTTTGTTATCACTTGCATTGTCAAAAGCCAATTCTGTTTTGATGTAGGACATCCGTGACCTGTTCTTATCTCATGGCCTCTGATATTTACCCCAAGTATCCACGTGTCATATGAAGTGCCCTCTAGCTGTGGGACTCTGCAGTGGCTTTCTGTTGCACTAGTATGTTCGGCCCTAGAGGCTATAAGCCATGGGTTTCGGCGCAGAGTGCTAATCCAGCCTGCTTTAACATGTCGGCCCGGGGGATTCGTTAATTTGTCTGTGACGAGCACACTGATAGTGTGGCCAGTGCCCCTCCAGAGTGTGAAGTCGATCGTGTAAAGTGTCGCCTGCCCCTGCCTTGTCAGTCCTGGTGATGTCTTTGCATGATGGGGTATTTGAGGCTCTCTTCTTCTGGTGTGATGCCCCCTGGTGCTTTTAATTGGAAGTCTAACTGAGACATCTAATTGGTGGCCGGGTTTCTTAAATCATCATTAAACTACGACCCTTGTCCAGTGACGTCCTGTGCTGTGAAAACTTTTTTTTGTCTTGGACCAGGCCTGTGAATGGACAGGACACTCCCGATGATCACCGTGCAAACAGCTCTATTTGCCTGCAAGGCTCCTGCCAGAACATGTTACAAATGGAGCCAATGAATAAATTAGCATTTCTAAAAAAGGTTCCAGAGGAAGCATTTGGTACTGTGGGAATGGATATGAACCCGTAATACCAGGGCCTACATGGAGTAAGAGTCATACCTACCCATCCTTTACCCCTTAACCGTTTCTCTCATATTGGGCCACACTGAGCCTGGAGTCCAGGAAGTACTAATCCAATGTCCAGCTACATAAAAGGGTAAATTAAGCTGTGAATTAAAGTAACAGGACGTGACTTTAGCCACAATTCAACAGAGCTAATGTACTTAATTATTCTCTTTTAAGACTGTAGATGGTCACATCACCCTCAGGTCAGTTTTGTCCTCCTGTACTCCTGTTAATAACGGCTGCTCGCACGTTTTACCCCTCTGACCTTTGGGGAGGCATGTAGTCATTTGTAAAACAGATGTAGGCAGCTGAGTAAACCAGTATCTAAGACTAGGCCGTCGCCATGCCGCGTCTTTGCACATCTGCTGAGGAGAAGCCCGGAGGAGCCCCCCGCCGCGCGCCTCGTCCTGCTCTGCCTGGGCTCCCCGCAACCTCTGCGTGTTTCTGCAGGGGCGTCGTGATGCCATTAGCTTCCCATCACCCCACTGCTCCCAGCACCCATTAAAATGGAATGCTGGGTAATAAGACAGGAATCAACTAGAGAAAGCATGAATGTCGTTAATGAGGCGCCTGTTGCCCCAGACAAATCAGCTCCACCCCATCCACAACTCCTCTGGCATCTCTCTCTCTCTCCCTCTCCCTCTCTCTCTCTCTCTCTCTCTCTTTCTCTCATCCCAGTCTAACTGATCTTCTGCAGAAAAATTAAATAAGAACATATATGAAACTGCCCTTTATTCGTCTACCTACCAGATGCAAGTAACGTATAAATAATCTACAGAAGTACCCTCCCATAAATACCGCAGCCCTGCTCCTTTTGTCTGTGTGTCCCCGTCCTCTGTAAAAGCCCAGCACCCCACTAACACCTTGGACCCATCAAATGCGTAAATGCCCGTCATGGGGGACATGTGGCACATGCAAGGCAGTGAGGTGTGGTGGGGGCAGGGGTGTTTTCTGCTACCTTCGTTATCTGCCAATGACGTCCAGGGGACAATGGGGCGAGCTTGGCTGTAAATGACGCTAATACATGGGGGGGTGGAGGTCACCCCAAGCCCCCCGCATCTGTATCAGCATGCCATTACAATAAGGCAAGAATTTGGGGAGAGGTGTGAAGAGGCTTTTAAAAGCAGAGTCTAACAGCCCCACGCAGTGGTGTGAGAATGGACGGGCCCCTTCCTGGCTCTGGCGGTAACTGCAGCAGCGAGGGCCTCTGATCCAGCCACCTGAAGCAGCCAAAAGGTCGTCCAGCCACTGAGCCCCCCCTAGGAATGCTCCAATCGTAAACCTCGGCCCCGCCCACCACGACACGCTTCCCGGATTCCGCTCCCCTCACCTCTCCCACCGTGTCAGGGAAAAGCTGCACGGGTCTTTGTGTCCATGTTCTGGAAAAAGCAAGATGCTTCTGATTGGCTCAGGAGGCCGTCAAAATGAGCACGGCTGTGCCACAGGTTTGAGAGGCGGAGTTAAGAAACCAAAAATGGAGTGGATCAGCGGCCATTTGTACACATCTCACATCAAGCCAAAGAAAAGACTCGTAATTTATGGCGACTTAGCACAGTAATTGTATTTGGTGTTGCTGAGTGTAATTAAAGATTAGAACTGCTGCTTAAGCATACGGTTCTTTCAAACATGATTTTTTTTCTCTTGACTGGTTGATTTTTTTTTGCACATAGATATTCCTGTAATATAATTAAACAGCAAAATCTTCAGTCCTGCAAACTGGCATTTATATGTTGGTATTTGGCCCTACATGGTACAAAAGACAACATTTTCAGTTTCTTTAATTTCATTAATTTAGACTTTAGACTACTACAAGACGACATTGGTTGAATGTGATGAACACTATGGGCAAACTATTTTCTTATATGGTCAGCATATTAACCTTATAACAGTTTTATTGATAATGCATCCATCTTTACGACATTTAATGCACCTGACATGATGAATTGACCTACAACAATGTTTCCAAGCCCGGTCCCCGGGGACCCACAATCAGTACACGTTTTTGCTCTTTCCCAGCTCCCTTCCAGACGGTCCAAAAACTGAAGGTCCCAGAGGATCAGATTGTAAAACATTAGTCTACAAATCAGTCATGTTTGTTGTTCATACCAAACCCAGTGGCTGTGTTAAAAGTGGCTCCATTATGATTACTGATGTATTGCTTTGTGGGTCCCATTTATTTTAGGCCTCCATATCCAATGTAATCTGTCTTCACCCCTTTAGCAATACAGAAATCCCTATAATGTAGCTGTGTCGTTAATCGATGGGATGGATTCCCGATTCAGGATGTGCAGTGCAGTTCTGAAATGAGTGAAAACCCAGGGCGGCCATAAAATATTGAACCCATGCACAGTGTGGGCCAAATAAACCCCCACATCGGCGGGTTTGGATCTCAATCCACCCACTCCCTTTTGGCAGAATAGTATACAAACAATCGTCTCCCTGGCAACAGCGTCTTGCTGTATGGCTGTCCACCAGCCCATAATCCCGAATCCAGATTCAGTCTGAAATCTGTCAGGTTAACCTGTGTTTGGGCAATATGGGTCCTACCGCAAAGCCCACATACCTGCATTCCGCGCTCCGAGCTCTGGAGTTAGCCTGTCCCTAGGGCCCACTCTGGGGCCCTGTTCTCCTGCTGCATTCAGTCAATATGCACATTGTTTTTAGAAGTCCGGTGGGGGTCATTAAACTCCCCCCCTTCGTAGTGTAGATCTTCAAAGAGCTGCTCCTCCCTCAGCCTGAATGAGCCTGAGAGCAGCCTGGCCCCCAGTGGGCTAATCGTGAGCCTGGCTCCCGTCATTTGCAGGTCTTTCCTGCAGGGAGTCAGCGTGAGATTAATTAAAGACAGGCCGGTTAACAGCTCATCTGGCTTGGCACAGCACGGGGTATTGACTGCTGTCTGACATGCACAAAGACAGTGAGAAGGACACACACACACTCACACACACACACAGACACAGACATGCACACACACAGAGTGCTAGGTCCAGACCTGCTGTGTGCTTTCCGGCCTGTCTCTATTAAACAAGCTCTGTCTTTATGGGCTGCGGCAACAGGGAAAAGGGCTGTTTGCCCACCGCCGCTGCCCTGGGGCCCATAGCTTTGGCTCTCAGCTTGATGAACCTTGCCGCGGTTTCCTCCTGTTTTTAAACGGAATATTTATGAGGCTGTGCATTCTCTGCAAATGTATAAGAAAAGGGCAGCATGTTATGTTTCTGTGTTAAGGTGTTACTGATAACCCGGCCCCTTGTGTGTCAACCCTGCCGCTGTTGTCCAGGAGAATGTGATCCTTCACACAGGGGTTTGCGGCAGGTCTGCTGGTAACCATAGGTGACCGTAGGTGAGGGGATGGTGTTTGGGGCAGGCCAGTGCAGTTTGGAACAGCCCATCTCCAGGTCAAGCACAGACGAGAGTGGAGGGAAGAAAACATAATTAGGGGCGGACAAAGGATGCGCCTAATCCTGGCTGCATATTGAGTATGCGTGGGTGTGCCTGTGTGTCTGTCTGTCTGTATTTATACAGCTGTGTGGATCTGACGATGTCCAATAGTGACAAGGGTGAGTGAAGCAGGGGCGAATCCAAGGGGTTTCCAGGGGTGGCCAGGGGTGGCATGCCCCCCCCCCCAGTAAATACCAGCCTAAATACCAGAAATCCATTACAGGAAGGGCATTCTCGAAATTATAGGTCCTCTTAGTTCACTGTTGGGATGTACCAGTGGAATGAATTAGTCTTTTGTATGTGTGCGATAAAACTATGATAATTTACTGCGATACTGTGATATTTTGACTCTATGGGGACATTTTTCCAGTCCTCACAAGGGAAAACTAAATTTTATATTATATTTTATTATAACTGCAATTATTCATCCATTTTCTGAAACCGTGAATCCAGGTTGTGGGGAGTCCAGAGCTAAGGCATGGAACAATGCAGGACAGAGCACACTTATGCCTACGGGCAATTTATCCCATTAACCTCAACATGTTCTTGGACTGTCAGGGGAAAACCAGGGTATCCAGAGGGAACCCTACAACATGGAACCCTGGCCAAGACTCAAACCCTGGTCCCAGGGGTATGTGGCAACAATGCTAACTACTGCACGACCGTGCCACCCCTGACTGCTATCAAAGAAGTAGAATTGCCAATGGTCTTGTGTTTTGTTTGGTTACTTATGGTTAAGGTTACGGCTGGGTAGAGATTAAGGTTGTCATAACTAAGATTAAGAGTTTTCCCATAGATATGAATGGATGATCGTAATACAAATGTGTGTGTGTGTGGGTTTGCATAGATCACATTTGATGACCAAAATGTCCCCAAAGTCTAGTAAAACCTGAAATTTCCCTACTTTTGGGGACATCCTTTCAGGTCAGTATTTGGATAACCTCAGTTTTATATAAAAAAAAAATACGTAAATGCAATAAAAAAAGTAAAAATGCCAAAAGTCTGTTTGGGTTGGTTACTTATGGTTAAGGTTAGGGCTGGGTTGGGGTTAAGGGTGTCATGATTGGGATTAGGGTTTTTCCCATAGAAATGAATGGAAGGTCCCCATTTAGATAGGTACGCCGAGGCTGTGTGCGTGTGTGTGTGTGTGTGTGTGTATGAGTCATCAAAAGTTTGTCTTCTTGAAAATCAGACTTCATAGCCTCAAATGTAATGCACATGTTACCATTTAGAATCATCTGTTACCTATCTTCAACATTACTAAAAAACATATTTCAGTAGAATTACAAGGGTACAATTTTTACAACTGTAGAAGAAAAATGTTCTTCAGACAGAATGTGATTAATGCTGATATTACAGGAAACTGTAAGTACACTTAATCTGCCTGATCATTAGGTATATAGAAGGTTGGGCATCCCATAAACGTAATTATGGCTCAAATGGGAATTATCCATAATCTACACAAACGCTTTAGACAGGATTTGACTTGCTGAACGCTCCCCAGGGTGAGGCAATGATCAGCACGACATGTATTCCAGAGTGTGAGCACCAGGACACTAGATAGTTGCCCATGCAAATGCATCAATCTTTATCAAAAGAACAACTGTTGACTTCCTTACTGCCTTTGGCTTTTTGGGCTAATCTGTATTAGCTCTGGAAACGGGGCTCATGGCTTACTGGACTCCTATATGAATAAGTTCATTATAGATGGGAAACATTTAAAAGCACATCCCATATAATGCATAGGTAGTGGTTTGAGATTTGTAAGCTGTCTTTCTTCTGATGCTTCAGTCTGAAATTCCTCCATCTACCTTCTCATATGGTAAGATTCATTTTTTCTTTGTGATATGGTCACTTTCCCACTTATCATATTCTCCCACTTCTGGAAGCCCACTGGTGCAGGGGAGGAGCTGAGGGCTTCACCTTCCATGTCCTGTCTCTGTTTATGGCCAGGAAGTGCGGTCTGATGTAGCTGATAATATTGTGATTCCCTGACTCGTCTCAGACTACCCCCCCATCAAAGAATGCACAACTCCACTGCTTCCCCATACACATAACCTGTTTTGCAGCCAACTGCGGAACATAGACAATCACCTAGAGCACCAGGGGGCACAAAACAGCAAGTGAAAAAAATCAGAAGAAATGCCTGTGGTTCCATTAGGAGACACACACCAGCTATTTGATGCCAGAAGACCCAGGGCCAGCCCGGAACCAAGGAAACATTTATACTATCTGTCATAAATTCCTCACATTTCTCTCAGTTCAGGTCCTTTCCCTGTTTAAATTAAGAAATATACTGATATGATTTGCTTCGAACAATTGCCAAACTACAATCTGAAGGTTTAATATATTTTCCATATAAATGCAAATACCGATCCGTGGAACAAGTGAAAAAATGTGAAGGGATGAGGAAAGAGGGGGAAGAAGGAGAAAGATAAGGAAAGGATGGGGAAAATGAAAAAAGAAGAGAAAAAGAGAAGTATTGTGAGTTCAGCTGTGCGTTACATGCTTTTGGACGCCAGTTTTTTGTGAAACGTAAGAATAATTATACTTGACCTGGAGGAGCATGGAGCCAAAGCCACGAGTTGTGTCCCTGTCAGGAATATTTTTAACCAAACCTTAATTTTGTTTATGTAGATTAAATTAACTTTTATTTTTATAGTGCAGTTCATAAATCATTCTAACAACATCATTGATTGTGACTGATGATTTTTTTTATCTTAGAAAAACGATATAATATAACCACACCGACAACTGAAATCAGTGACTACTGTCCTCTTTATGTGGTCTGATATGTAAAGTATTAAAGAATGTTTGAATTTGCTAATTTCCAAAAAAGTAATTGATAGTGCCGTATGACTGGTTGTACAAATTATAATTAAGAGCAAAACTTTACATATATTTATAGCTTTTATTAAAATAATACAAAGAAGGTAGTACACTTGAAATTAACATTAATTAAATAATAATAACAATAATAATAATAATAATAATAATAATAATAAATAAATAAATAAATAAATAAATAAATAATTAAAAGCACACACAATAACAAGCATTAATTAATAATAAATTTAAATGACTCCACTTAATAATTTAAACCACTACAATCTTCACACATCCACTGCAAAAACATTTACGCACATAAAGATGTGTGTATTCAAATGCGGGGACTGCCCATTCATTTCTATTGGAAAACCCTAATCCAAACAATAATGCCCTTAACCCCTACCCAGCCCTAACCTTCACCATAAGTAATCAACCCAAATACAAGACTTTCGGCATTTTTAGTTTTCTGGCATTCAGAGACTGAGTTCCCCATGTGCGATTACTGGAAACATGTCCCCACAAGGTAAAACGTTATAGGTTTTTATCACATTAGGATACTACTGTACATGTATTCATGACACAGGGATGTGGCCACTGCCTTTGTGCCAAGCTTCATTGCATTTGCTACACAGATTGCTCCCAGTTGTTAGTAGCTTAGTTAGTAGAGTAGGGGAAGGTGAGCCTACAGGAGCAATTGGTAGAGCAGCAGGGATCTGAGGTGTTACCATCACGAGAACGGAGCACTGGGCAGGGTTAGGAGATGTGCGAGAAGCTGGAGGAGAGGCAGAAGCTGCAGGATGATATAAAAATTGCCTTGGCACTGATAATCTCGAGCGTGCTGTACGTGGAGCTACAGGCCTCATGTTATCCACTGCCTGTCCTGCGGTGCTTGCAGGCAAGTTGGTACTGATGCTGGGTGACTCTGAGTTTGCTGCAGAGGGGCCTGGACTTGCTGGCCCAGGGGACGCTGAACTCGCTCATGCAGAGGGCCCTGCATTTAACCATTTGGCATTTGGGCACGTGCCCAGGGGTACCACATCTCAGGGGGCACCAAGCTCTCTATTAGGCAAGGCATTCAATGTGCTCCATAGAAATTGTTCGAAAGAGCACAAGTATAAAGAAAATACAGAAGTGACAAATAAAAGCATAAATTAAAGCATAAATTTGGCTAAACTTAAATTAAATTTGCAGTATAGCACTATTATAAAATATTTTTATTATGAAGTAATATTTTCCAACATTGATCATGTTAAAAAGATGTTCATATAATATTGCTATATTGTTATAGAACATTCTCTGCCGACTTTGAGGAGACCTTTACGTGATGCTGGCTGAAGTTCTGGGCACGTTCCCTGTTAGCTGGGAAGCTACCTGCAAGCTGAGAACAGCTATGGCCTCATACTCCCTCAGGCCTGCGTATAGCACTATAACGTTATTTATGGCACTTAATTAGTGTATCGGCAGCTGCACATTGCACTGCTCTTACACTAATATCATAAGCTGGAACTGCACAATATTTACTTTGCATATTCGGTAAGCTCTCCTTGTCTGTTAAGGTGTTCTGTTTGTCGGTTGCGTTGTACTTTTATGTTGAGTCTGACTAAATGCACCATTACAATTACAATATATACGGTCGTCCATCCATCCATCATCCATCCATTTTTCATAACCATCGCTTATTCGAAAGATAGACCCTTGTCTAACTGCAGGTCTAGTAACATACTTGGGAAATTAAATTGATAGTGGTTCTGAACATGTTCCATCCATGGCTCGCAAGGAGGTGGCTCCGCACTGGGTCTGCTACATAGAAAATAAGACAGTTAAGTTCAGGTTGTTCCCAGCGCTCAGGCAAGCTCCGACAATGCTCTGGGTTCCCTTCGCTCAGAGCAAAGGAATTGTGGTTTGGGAGAACACAAAGGGATATTTTATGTAACATTGGGCTCTCGGCTGCACCTGTGTTTATGCAAGAGGCTGATTTCTGTGCATGTAAGCACTTGTGCCGCTGCCCACCATGCAGGACCGCGGCATATTTCAGGGTCACTGGCCTCTCATCAGTACACGAGCCTCCTTAGGCCTAAGCCATCAGAACTCCCGGTGCGTCTCTCATCGGTTCCCCACTGTCTGGCACACGTACCCCTCAGCCATAACCCCATGTGGCTTTCATTTCACAGTCCGCATTTTTAGGCATTTAAAAAGGAAAAACCGCGTAGTACCTAAGCGGCTAAGGAGCGGTGTCTCCAAGCATGCCTCTATGGCTTGTTTGATTTGGGTTGTGGTTGGGGGGTGAGGGTGTGGGCGCACACAGCAGACACACCTGTGTACTGAGCTGTTTATGTCTCGGCTGTTCCACTCCGGTGATTAAAGATGCACTCATAGATTCAAAGGCTAAGAAAACTGAGAGCGACGTTTCAGAAAAGAAGGAACATCAACAGATGTCAGCGTTTTTTTGGCTTGTATCCTTTGGAAAATGAAGCCATTTGGAATGAAACTAACTTAAGGTAAATGCATCCAGTTTCTAATAGCGCGTAAAGCCAGGGCCAGATTAAGAGTATTTAGTGTTCCTGGGCAACAGCGCACGTGACGTCAAGTCAGACAGAAACGCAGCTGAATGGTGGCTCACGAAATTTAGTTTTATGAATTCTAACGCAGAGAAAACATCCCATTGGCTTTTCCGTGAGTCATATTAAACTAATACTATATAATCATATTAAATATATTGGATGTTGAATAGCTTTAGCTTCATAAAAACAATAGTGAATGGGGCCAGGGGTGGGGGGGATCACCCTGCTTGGTGTCCCCCCCCCCCGAGACGTGATGCCCCTGGGCACATGCCCAAATGTCATATGGTTAATGGTTAATCCGGGCCAGCACTTAGCACAGGGTTGAGCTGAATATGTCACACAAAGCCCAGGACAGGATATACCCCGGACAGGATGCCAGTCCATTGCATGACTTACTTACCCGCTGCACCCTTAAAAAGAAATCACTAGGGTGATCAAATTCTCTCTTTGCATGTCCCAGTGAACCTGGAGCCTAGATCCGGAAGCACAGGACATATGGAACATGGCAGGGGAGATCCTGGATAGGGATGCCAGTATCATTAGGGTGCTGGAGATTTTGGGAGGGGGGTATTGATGGACCTAATTATCGTAATTAAAAAACTGAAGGACTTGAGGGCAAGCATCAGGAAAACAATAGGGGCTTTATTGAAGCAAACAGGAGCAGGGAAGCAAACCAGACCACAAGGGGTCAAAACAGGAAGAACTGTACAGGGAAGGGCACAGGGAACCAGAGGGCACACATCAGTGACCGCACTGGAGAACACGGGACTGGGAAGCACTTATATAGAGAACTAACAAGGGGGTCGACACGATGCAGGTGAAAATGGTCAGCACAGTAGGGGAGATAACAAGAAAGATACACCAGGGGAGAATAAGGAGGGGGTGGAACTGCACAGTGTCTGCTGGTCCTACCAGGGGATGGACAGAACAGGTCGTGACAGAGCCCCCCCCCCCAAAAAAAGGAGAATACACCACAGCCAGGACGAGAAGATGGAGCTAAAGACCAGGCAGGGCACGGCCAAACTGACAGAGTACACAGACAGGACCCAGAACACATGACTGAGAAGCATTACATATACTAGATTAATGAGTGTGGTTAGCACAAGAAGGCTGTGGCTAAGGAGAGAGTCACACCTGGGGAGAATGAGGATGGATTCGGAGGACCAGCAGCGACACCTGCTGGCCCTACCGGAGGTTGGACTGGGCAGGTCGTGACACTAATCAACTCTTATGAGTAAGAGAGAGGGACACGAACACATGCTGAGGTTTACAAGGGTTTGCATGCCTTTGTGTCTGCAATCAGCATCTATCAAAGTGATTTACATCCCTTATAAACAAGTCTGTAGCTGAAGGTCAGGCTGTGCAAAGACGAGTGCGAAACGGACAAAGGGTTGTTCAGAAACACTGACCATTTGACCATTTGGAAAAAAAACAAATGTACATTTACATGTTGATGACTAAATGACAAAAATCTGTATAGGACACAGGTAAAAGACACAGGCATGAGTTACAAAGCTTAGCGTTATCTTTACACATTCAGCTGTGTGTTTGTTTACAAACTGTGTATTTCCATGGAGCCCCTATGGGAGTGCAGGCTTCTGCCCAAGGTCCAGACTTGAAGTTTAGGTAAATCGCTGACTCTAAACTGCCTTCATTGCGTGACTGAGTCATATTGTGTGTCTGGCCTGTAGCGGGCTGGCGCCTCTTCCAGGGAATGCCCTGTTCTCCTGCCTGACTTTCTCACCATACGTTACATGCTGCTCCGAGCATGACAGCACAAGATTCAGTATTATATGATGACTGACTATTTTTGGTCTATTTCCACCCAAGGGCAAAATACATTAAAACTAATTATCTTGAGTAGATCAGTTTCAGACAATGAAAATGAGTGATAATGACCAAAGCAAAGAATTTTTCATAAGAAGGGTTGACTTTACATCTGTGTACTGATTATAAAATTAAGTTAAAGTTAAAGGTAAATTAAGTTAAAGGTTTAACTTTTTCCATTAATGCTAAACATGCAGGCCAGAAAATATTTGAAGAAACACATTTGTTTGTGTGGCGGAGTGGCTCTAGTTGGCCGCCATCATTGTGGCCAAATCCCACCTCAGTCCTGTGTATGTGGGGGTGGGGGTCACGTTTTCTCCCCGAATCTTTTTGCCAGCCTGTACTTGATACGTGGTTGGAAGATTTTTTAAGCTAGAACTATACCTGGTTTTGAACCTTGCTTGAATGTTTCTTTTCTTCAAACACACTGCCATCTTGTGGTTTGAAAAAATACTGCAAATTATTCCTTTTTCAACTACCAGTTTGCATAGGCCTTACTGCTTGAATATGATAGTGTCCAAAAGGTTATACTATTGACATGGATCAAGTTGATCATTTTTACACATTTAAATCTATGGAGAGAGGTCTTGAGAGGGCTAACAGGGAGTGAAGACCCATAAGTGCCTTGGGCTGCACTGAGACATGGCCTGGAGTGGAACACTTACATGGAGGCTGTGAGCATATGCATGTAACCCCTACTTGCCTTCTGACAGCCTGCTCTTGCCAGTGCAGACCTTTATGCGCTGGTGTGTTGGAACAATGGCATCCATGCAGGTGATGCACAAAATCTCAGCAAACTGATCCAGAAATCCGGCTCGTTCTAGGAACCAGTCCTGACCTCACTGGAGACTGCAGTGTAACAGAGGACACTCAAAACACTACCTGACTACCAATATTGGACAATGACCTTCACCCTCTGCACATTGTCTAGGCTAAACAGAGGAGCACTTTCAGCAGCAGACAGACAGATGTGTTGCTCCAATGAGGGCTAAATAAGGTCATTCCCATCTGTGCCCATTAGACCAACCATAGCGAAACATTCGCTGTACATGCCATGTCTTACCCATTACGCCTGTCCATTAGTGTGCTAATGCATGTTCTGACCATCCATGCCATTTGCCTTCCCACATGTCCGGATGGTGCCGGGAGCTGGAGTTCTGGACCAGTCCCAGGAATGGGGTGACGTCATGGATACGGTTAGTTTTTGCTTTGAGCAAGCATGCTCACTCTTTCATTTTCTGTAATGTAAGCATGCCCAGGGGGGTTGGGCAGCCAGTTGACCTTGGACCCCCAGAGGTTTTTTTTCTCCCTGCTGGGAATTTTTGGTTCCTCTCCTCCGTTATAAATTGGCTTTTTTTCTTTCTTCCTTTCTTTCTTTCTTTCTTTCTTTCTATGTACAGTACTTCATTTTCTCTGTTCCATTTTGTTTTGTCTTCCATATAGCAATGTATTCAAACACACTCATGTAAAGCGCCCAGGGACAGCTCTGTTGTGAAGGGCGCTATATAAAAATAAAATTTATTGAATTTCGAAAGATGTTATTTTCAAGAAATTGCGCTACACTGTTCTGGCCACAAGGTGGCAGCACGCTAAGGAAATCACGAATGACTCGTTTCTGCTCATCGGTGGTCTGTGTTTCTGTTCATCGGTGACAAAACTGAAATTAATTGTATATTTTTTAAAACTAAACGTTGTATATAGAGCTGAAAGGACGAGGTGAGTAATATGAACATATATCAGGTTTTCCCGTCTTAATTGTCAAAGTTTTTGTTTAATAATTATAGTGGAAAATATGGAAAAAAAATTATAAAGTCGTTCCATTTGCCCACAAGGAGGAGCTGTAGCATTACGGTCCAAGTCCGCAACCCAAATAAAAGAGGTTCTAAAAAGGATAGAGAATAATTGGGCTGAAGTATTTAATCCAACATTTCAATTTGGTTTTAAAGTGTATTTTAAAGTGTTTTTGCGGGTGTTGTTCGGGGGGGGGTCTCACTGTTTGAGCACAAAGTCATAATATTTTGTGGGCCACACTGAGCTGAAGTGTTTCCCAGGTTATAAAAAGACCCAACCAGCATCTTGCCACAACCAACCTCCCGCAAACAGCTGATCACTGGAATGCCACGTCGCTATGGAAACCCAGCGGGCCCGACGCAAACAGCTCAGTGAACCCCACCCCCGCACCCCCTACCTTTTGCCTCCACTCACCCCATTGAAAGAAGAGTTGCATTGTGGGATGATGTCATGTGTGCCCAAACACAGGGTGGACACTGAACCGTGTGAGGACAGAGGAGAATGGGAGGATGGGGTCAAAGGGTAAGAGGTAAAAGAGAGAGGCAGTGCGGGGCACATCTTTCTGCGTGACAGAAACTGGAGACAATGCCCCACTATACTGATCTTGCTGTTAAGGGGATTCCAGCAGCAAGACATGGGAGGCCAGGTGTGAGCACGGCATGGAGGAGAACTGTCTGGCCAGGGCTCCCAAGACCAAGAGTGCCTACCCCCTCCCGCAGTGCTGACCGAGGCCTTCTCACTCCCTGTGCATTCTTGGGTAGCTCCCATTACAGCCCCATCTTCCTGCATTAATTAAAAAAAAACTTTGCGACTCAGTCATATTCTGAAACGGTCAAAAAACTTCAACCATGTAAATCAGGCGTAAATTAGGTGTAGGCAAAATTAAGAAATAATCACAATTAATAGTGATGTTCACTTATTAGTGTGGGTGGCAGTGTTAAATAAATACTTTAACTAGAGCAAACTGAATCGAATCAAATCAAAATTTATTGATAAAGCACTTTTTAAGCGGAGTTGATCCCAAAGTGCTGAACAAAAAGCAAATGATACAGAATCAACATAAAACTAAAAAAAAAATAAAACAAACCAATAAAAGCAGTCAGTAAACAATGACACTATAAAAGAAAGTAAAACCTGGTGTGGTCACAGCGAGTTAAAAGCCATTGAATAAAAATGCGTTTTAAGGCAGGACTTGAAAGCAGACAGCGAAGGGGCCATTCTGACAGTTAGAGGTAAGGCATTCCACAGTTTAGGCTAGGACAGAGGAGGCACCATCACCTCTCTGCTTCAGCCTAGACTTCCAGGATCTCCGTAAGGACAGAGCAGCTGACCTAAGTGATCTTGTGGTGTGTAAGGAGTTATGGTGATGTACGAAGGGGCCAGTCCATTTAAGGCTTTGAAGGTGAACAGGAGAACCTTGAAGTTAATTCTGAAACTGTACAGGGAGCCAGTGGAGAGAGGCGAGAATTGGAATAATGTGGGTGCGCTTTTTAGCTCCTGTTAAAAGACGTGCTGCAGCATTCTGTACAAGCTGCAGACGGGAAAGGGAGGTCTGATTAGTACCTGCATATAGTGTGCTACAGAAGTCAAATCTTGATGAAATAACTGATGAACCATACAATCACATAAGCCCTTATCTCAGAAAAGGTACTATTCAGACTAGTGGAAATATGTCATCTAGAGAAATACTTCCCATAAGAAAGATTTTTAGCCTTTCTGATTTATATCTTTAAAACAAAGTCCAAAAAAGACTAAAGTGATAGTTGAAAGTTGACTCTCACATGATTTCTCCAAAGAAAATATTTTTGGAAGGCTTAGCTGGATCTAGACATCTGTTGATTTACAGTCATCTCAGGATATTTTGAAATCTGATCACTGAGATCTTAACTTTGTCTGACTTATATTAATCTCAAAGTAAAATCCGATTCTTCACATTAGTCAACGACCTCTTTTTTGTAGTTCTTTTCCCGGAATATTTTTTAAGATCATTTTTCAGACCTCAAACACTTTAAGGAGATTTAACTGGGCAGAGTAGAGAGTTTTGGCTCGCACAGGGAAACTTCTGATGCTTTACTTTTAATATTACATGTGCTTAAAAGTGCACATCTTTTGTTTAGGTGGCTCAGTCAGCAGGACTGTTGCTCAGCCCTCTGGGGTCGGAATTCTGGCCACACACTGTTTGTGGTGCTTGCATGTTGTCTGAATTTCCCCAGGGTACCTGCACTACTCACACAATACAAAAATATGTATCCCTTCCAGGGTTCACCATGGCTTCCTTGCCTCTGCTGCCTGGGATAAGCTCCATAAGTTACCCTGACCATGAATGGATGGATGATGGAGGAACTGGCCACAGTGTGTGATTGTGCTGGATTATTGGCTGGATATATATAATTTATATGAAGGAATGGCGAAAATGCAAGTTGCATTTGATTTAAAGTGCATAATTTAAATAATAATGGATGCATAGGGGTGTTACTTAGTACTCATCACACCTGCATGAGGAAATTGTTGCAGGAGTCTTGAGTGCATAATCAGGCCCTCATTTACAACTAATTAATGAACGAGCCCAGTGGAAAGATGCAATTAGTTGGGCGACAGCCAAACCGAGCTAAACCAAGCACTTCTGAAGTAAGCCTCCCTCCAGTATAGGCTGAGTTCCCAGTTAAACTGGTCTCAAGGTATCAATCTCCTAAGGAAGCAGCAGGAGACATTTACAGACTGCCAAAACATGGAGCGACAAGCTGCTGTTTGCCGAACTGTCATTTTTCATTTTGTAAATGGGAGGTAGAATCACTTCACTATAGTTTACAACTATTAAGCAGAAAACAGCAGACTGTAAGGACTGTGTATGCAACATAGTTATTTCCTTAGGAGAGTTTAATCATTTTATTGCTAATAGGGTTTTGTAAGGACAATGACTCAGTCAGTTAGTTTATCATACATGAAACCAATGTATGGGAATTAAAAAAAAAGCGTTTCACTGAGAACGGGAAACAAAGCAATAGCTGCGCCTTCGGGGAAGTGGACTTAGATGAGCGACGTGTTGGTCATATCATGCGCTGGCTGCATGTTATTAAACCAAGTTTACACAATAATGTTAAATTGTGGGACGCGGCTCTCTTATCTCAGGAATGTCTAAGTCCTGTTCTGTGGTATTTCCAGATAAGAGTGAATCGGATAGTGAGCACGTGTAAAATACACCAGCGCCTATGTCCTGCTCCTACCCATACGGACCCAGAGCCTATGTGCTCCTGTCCAAGCCAACTGCGCACACCCAGTCACACTACATGTCTTGGGGGGAAACAGCGGGCGCACACCCCCCGCAGGCCATGCATTTACAGCCATCGCACTTATACTGATAGGTATGCATGCTTTCTATCAGCTGTGGATGAAAGGGACCCGGGCACCCTCTGGGGAACGGGGGAATGGGCGGCCAGAACAGCAAGTGCAATGGTTTTGCGTTCCCCTCAACCCTCGGTTCACCTGTTAATGCGCTCAGACTCTGATATTCCAGCTTTCTGACCGAAATTTTTGACTCCTGATTAAAAAAAAAAAAACAGTAACTGTAAAGCGTTAATTGCACCATTACTGATACAACAACAACAACAACAACAACAACAACAACAACAACAACAACAACAACAACAACTCCCCGCTCGTTGTGCCCCAAAACACCTTAGACCTGTAGGACTCTGTTTACTACGCGCTTTAAAAACCGCAGCGGGCGATAGACAATGACGAGAGGGGACTTGCATATTTTAAGTCTTGTTTTGTTCTTGTTTTTAACTTGGTTTATGATTGTTCAAGATGTAAATTAAACATAAAATATTTTTTCCTGATGTTTTATGACAATCGGACATTAAATTACATTTTTATTCTCAGAACAATAATAAAAGTGATTGCGCCGGGGCTCCCTGGAAGCCCGGCTCCCCCCCGTGCGGCGCTGGTGGTACGCTCCAGACGGCGCCGTAGCCCTGCGGACGGACTGCTCGCCAGTCGCTGGCTGGCTGCGGGCGTGAGGGGCGGCGCGTCGCTGCGGCTCCGGATCCGGACCGGTCGTTGGCAGGATCGCACGCTTTATGCGGGTCGGCTAGACGCTCTTCGCACGCCAGTGTTCGGTGAGTCCTCGCGATCGTCCCCGTTACTGTGCGCGGCGTGTGTGCGGATCATGTGCTGCTGCTTCGGGGGTCTTGGTGTCCCGGTGGGACGCGCCGCTCTGCCCAGACAGGTGGGCTCGTCTGCCTCCGAACCCCCGTGTCTGCCTCCGAACCCCCGTGTCTGCTCCGCCCCGGCTGGGGTACTGTCTGCACGTGTTGGGGATGATTGCATGCTAATTCCCCTAACATTTCATTGCGCCTTCTCCTATCATTCCCCCGTATTTCCCTAATGTCTTACACACCAGTGGCCCCTGTATTGCAGCGCAAAGCCCTCTGATCGGTCCCATCACTTCAGGCGTTACATCTTTACCATGGTCACCCGTATACCTGTCATGGGCAATGTGCTGTCATTGCCCAAGCGCCGTGCTTTATCTGACTTTTTTGGTTTGGTGCCCTGCCTGGGAAATTCCTTTGAGCTTCTCTCTAAGTAAATACCGTGTAAGGTTGGCATATCCTCCCCCTAATTTCGGCAGTTCTGGTGAAGCAGCTCAATGCACGGCTGACATCACGGAACCCAGTAGGACCAGTTATACCCCTGAAATAAAAGCGATCGTTTCTGGCTGATAGTACTCGGTACAAATTTAGATGTTATCGTGGATCATACGTCAATGGAGTTATGAAATTAATAGTATGTAAGCAGGACTGGGTAAAGTAAATGTTTGGAAGCCACCACCCAAAACTGGATAGCAGGTGGGACAGCAGGTGGTTATGTCATGGTTAAACAGTCTGGGCCAGTCACCAGAACATTACTGGTTTGTGGCTCGGGAAGGGCAGGGTCCTGATACCCTTGAGAAACACTCTTAAACTAGATTACCTCATTAACTGTACAGCTACGCTTGTGAGTGTGGAATTATGTAATTGTGTAAGTATGCCACTTTCCCTGGATGAGGGCTCCTGCCAGTGTAATGATGACGGCTGAAAGCCTCTCCACGTCTTCACAAATCTGTGGGCAGACATGCTGTTTACAGAAGGGGTTCCTGAAAAGGACCCCCCCCCCTCCCCTGTTCTGCTCCGATGGTTAAAAACAAAGGCAAACATGACCCCAAGCTTTCAGCAAAAATTTGCCACCCCCTCCCTCCCCAAAGCCTCTCTTAAATCCTTTAAGCCTTCCTTACTTGTGCGCTTGAGTTTACCTTAAATTTGTCATTCGCACCAATACAATAAATTCTGAAGCCAGAAGGTGTTGATTGGCGCGTGTGTGAGTTTGCTGTTATTTTATTTTTGGTGATTTCTTTTTTCTTTATAGCTCTGTAATTATAGCCACAGGCCTCATGGACCTTGTAGAGCGAAGCAGGTAATTAGTGCCAGTCTGCTGGTCCCAGTTTTGGAGTCTCCAGGCGTGATCCCACTGGAATGTTCGCAATCTAGAGGTGTTAGGTGGACCGCTAGAGTTCCCGTTCTTCTCCGGTCACACAGGTGGCCTTTTCCGGCAAATTCCTGGAGGTTTTGGAGTGGTTGTAATAACACAATAGGCCAATTACGGCATGGTGTGAGCGGTGGTGGCTGTCCTGAAGAATAAAGCCACGTTGATTTAGTGGTTTTATAGCCACTAAGAGCGATGACTTTATAACCACTTTATGAAACTGCAATTCAGGTGGATCACAGCAGTTAAGAAACTCGTCTCATGACAGAGAGACTGTAGATCCTTGCCTCAGCAAGAATTGCACTAGCACAGTGCTGTAATAAAATTTCTCGTTACAAGCACTAGCTAAAAGTAATTAAAAATAAAGTCTTCTGTTGAGCAACCACCAAATAATACTGTACATTTGTCCATATCCCTTTGCGTAATCATTTATGTGGAAACTTGGATGTGCTGTTAATATGTCCGCAGCGATCTTTCATGCAGGCGCTGTACTTTCATGTGGCAACACGTTGCTTGTTTTGGTTTAGCGCGCTGGTGTAGCTGTAAAATAAAGGGGTAGATGCTGGTCTGTGAAAGGCCTCTGCTTCGGGAATGCAGGCCTTGCACGTGCAGTTAATTGGACCGTCCTCCATGCGTGACACACATGCAACGGATTTGGCACGGTAGCCGGGTTTAGTTTTAAACTCATCAAAAAAAGGTGCGTGTGTGTGTGCGTAGTGGTGGGGGTTAAATGGTAAAAGTCATGCATGAAGCTCGGGGGGCCCAAAGTCCATTTGTCACAGTGCCTCAGCCACCCATGACCGAGTGCACCTCTGAATCGGCCTGGCTGACAAAATGGTCAGCGCGTACCCCCCCTGTTCCCAGGATTGTCTGTGCGAAATTCCTCCACCTTTGTTCTGCGGTAGGCGTAGCTGAAGGTAGTCTGCAGCGCAATCACCTCCCACAGCCTCGTTTTTCAGGTTCTTCCCCTTCTCCTGGCCTCCTGTCTTGGGTGTTAATCCATTCTGCTCCTCTCTCTCTCCCTCCCTCTCGGCACATGGGGCTGCGCCTTGCACACCTTGGCCGTAGGGTGCCCCTTGGCTGTAGGGTGCCCCTGTCAGTCCCCCAAGGCTGGATAGCGCCCTCTTTCGGTGACTTTCCGTGACCAGTCACCCAATAGTTCATAAAATGCTCACTTTTTATATCAATTTCTATTTTGATTAACTATTTAGAAGTAGACATCTTTATTACGAGGATTCATGCTGTTCAAACAGTTAATTTATGGATACTTTGGTGACGTTACTAGGGTGATAACCTTCTCTGCTCCAACTCTGTGTCCGGCTGTGATATTTTGCATAAATTAGGATGATTTTTGCTTCAAGAGGGTGAGATCTATAATTTACATTAAGCTTATAAGCAGTAGAAGCTGCAGCTGTATGGTCCCTGCCAGCAGCGTAATTACAGGCTGGACCATCTCAATCACCATGATCACTGAGGTGTAACTATAGTGTGGGATAAATAGTCTATAGCATCTTGCTGAGAGGAAATTCCAGAAATTAGTCCGTTAATGAGCTTGGCATCCCTACGGCAGTTTCAAAGGAGCACATTCAGTCACACACAAGCGGGCTTCTCATTTCTGGTGACAGGGTGGAGAAAGAAAATGGCAGGAAAGCATGGTTTTGTCAGAGCAACTGCCGTGCGCGTCTCAGCTTACGGCCAGGCCGCGCAAGTCCCTGCAGGCCCCAGTCAGGCGGGAGATTGCCCGCACTTTCCGCTTGTTATGGGCCCGCGGTGTGCTTCCTGCCAGAAAGTGCCCTCCGCTCGCCGTCTGGCCGCGTCTGCCGCTCGGCAGTCGAGCTCGTAGCCGTGAGGAATGTCGGCAATGCGCTTTGCTTGTAAAGTGGCGACAGTCGCCACGCATGAACTCGTGTCGCGGGACGGGTGATTGGCAGTGTCTCTGTGCGTCTCTCTCTCTCTCTCTCTCTCTCTTTCAGAGGACAGTTGTGTGCTCGCCCAGCCTAGCCTAACTCCTAACTGTCACTGCCCCAGCTGTGTCCCCAGTCCCACGGCTTGTTTTTGAGCACTGTTCTTGAGGATTTCCGCGAAGCTGCGTCAGCTTGCTTGCCTCCATGATCACTTCTTTCCTTTCTGAGGGCATCAATATTTGATGAGCTGCGTGATTTCCCTGCAGTTTAACAGTGTACCATCCCTGCCCTGCCTCTAAATTTACCCATCGTTATTAGATGAGTACCATATGAACAGATGTAAATTAGTGTGCTTGCGTAGGCCTGTTATTTTGTACTAGTGGCATGTTGTGGTCTCGGGACTGCCGAGGTTTGATGTTGGGGAAGAACTCAAACATAAAGCGGTATGACAGCCACTGGGTCACACTGCTAACGGAACACAGGAACTTTCCCAGGGAACACGCCTTGCAGTCAGAACCCGCCTAGTTCTATCAAGCAGACCCTGTTTAAATCCCAGTGAATGTTTCAGCTGCCTGTCCTAAGAAAACGGACTGATTTTGTGTTCACTGGGGTGTTTTAGAGATGCACGTCATACATGTTGGCATTGGCCGATATTCGATAAAATTAGGTCCGACGTGTTACTCTTGGTCGATATTGACAGATGATAATTAAACTTAATCAATACACAAAGTTAGCTGCACCAGAGCTAATGACACGAGTACAAAAACAGCTGTGATGATTGCATTGGGTGATCTGCCGTTTTTCGTAGCGGAGGACGAGGGATTTCGTGGGCCCGTTCACTACTTAGAAGAGGCCTCAGTATACCGGCCCGCATCCTGTTTATAATTCATTATTCAGTATGGCTCGCAGATTGATGATTCCTTTTCCACAGAATAAAAAAATATGTAACGTTATTCCACTAATCTGCATTCCATTATTCCGCTAACACTCCCCCAATCAGGTAGCGCATCCTTTAATTTTCCCGACACTTTTATACTGACCTGTTCTGGTTGTTTAATAAAAACATTAAAAATGAATGTAGGGAGATTATTTTTATTCTATTAATAGTGTGTAATTAAGTTTCCGTGGTCACGTTCACTTTTTCAGTGAAGTTAAAGATATTAATTCAGGAAATCAGAAATAAACACTACTGGTGTTCATTCTGTAAAAATTCACTTTTGAAGACCCAGAAAATTGTTCCACTTGAAATGCAAAATAAACCTATTACAGACATAATAAGGCAACTCATGGAAAATTGTTTTAGTTACAAACTGTTGCATATTCAGAACATTATAGCTATGGCTGTCTGCTGTTTACTTTTGGGCAAAATTTCTTATATTGTCCAAGAATCTTGTCTCCTTATTTAGGCATGAAGTTTGTAGGTATTTGTTTTTCTTTTACTATTTCTGCTCCTTGTATCTTATAGTGATCGTTGTGCTCAATCGTGTTTATATGATCCTGTCATTTCACATCCATGCTCTGTTGTGTTTATATGATCCTGTCATTTCACATCCATGCTCTGTTGTGTTTATATGATCCTGTCATTTCACATCCATGC
>JAODKM010000058.1:19128596-19158311 GCA_026780845.1 Petrocephalus sullivani
GTGTGTGTGTGTTTGTAAACTGCACTTAAAAACGTCAGAATGACTGACAATAAAACTATTCAGGCTGGAATGTCAGTTACCATTGGCAAACGGGAGACATTGTCTTGAATATTGTGAAATAGTCTTGTGTCACTTGTGTTGTGAACGTGAAATTTTGCACGTTTCATGCCCCTGGAGTGTAGGAGAGAGATCACTTAACCAGAAGAAGGGTCTGATTGTCCTGTAAAATGGAAAGAAAGGTGTCTCGTACAATAGAATGGTTTATCTATAGAGCTCTGTCTTATATAGGGGGTTCTTGTTTTACACAGTTCCATTTCTACAACAGTGATGTACCCCAAATTTTGGTGTCGGAAACACACCCTAGCCTAAGTCACTGACCTATCCTAACACAGTTGTAAGAACATAGAAACTATGGAGCGGAATTCGTGCCACCTTGAAATGCAAACACGCTTCGGCATACACGGTATTGTTTTACAGTGCGCAGCACATAGGAACCGTGCCATGTGGAAATGCAGTGTATAACAGGCATTGCTTTGCAGCGAGTGCTGCGAGGAGAACGTGACATAATGAAAAGCAAAACCATCATTCCATTGCTGTGCATCTTATTTAACTACCATCCAGAAAAACAATTAGAAGGGTTTGCATTACACGCAATTAAACAAAATCGTGCCACATCACACCAAAATGCAATGACCACCTCTGCTCTGCTACATCGGCTCATTTTCATTTCCGAAAAGTACATGGTGAAATCGTGCCGCCATGAATGAGTGTAAAAAAAGTTGCCGTGTGCAAACAAAGTAGGTCGCCAACGTGGGCTATAAGTACGACGTTAACTGTGTAAGCCGAAACAGTTTTTGCTGGAGTTAGCCTTGCAAACTCGAAACGTCGTATGTCGAGGCTGTCGTAACCCGAGGACCTCCTGTATTATTTCGGTTTTTCTTGAGTGGTATTCTGCCCACTCACTCGCCGATTCATGCCCACTTCAGAGGCTGAGCTCAGTGTGGACGACCCCGAGGGGGTGCCCGTGGATGACCCCGAGGAGCTGCTGCAACTGGCCCAGCTGCTGAAGGGCGTGTCCGTCGACTGCCCAATCTTGGTCTCCCAGACCGCCTGGGAAGGTGAGACACTAGAGCAAGACCCACGGCAAACGGGCACCTTCACAGCTCATCACTCTGGAATGTTATAGCGTGCCTCGCTGCCATTAATGTATCTGTCAAACAAGGTTATTGCGAAACTAAAGCACTATCATATTCATGAAACAGGAAATAGAAATGCATATTTTTAATATGGGTCTCTGCTGCCCCCTTTCTGCAGATTGGTGAAACTCAATTTAGCGTTGCTGAATGCCGAAAACAGTATTTAAAAGTAATTACAGCTCGGGAAAAAATTAAGTGACCACAGTAGAATTTTCAGTTTCACACATTTCTCAATTTATGATTATCCATCTGTGTGAAATAAAATTTTTTTTAGCAAACTGGCTGGTCCCTGCTTCTCATTGATGAAGGGCTTCTGCCTTGCTTTATGGGCCTTCAGTCCTGCTTCTAGGAGCCTGTTATGAACTGTCCTAGCAGGGCACTTCACACCACTTAATGCTTCCCATGCTATTTGAAGGTAACTTGAGTTCATCCTTTGATTCATGAGGCACTGTTTGATAAGTCAACAGCCATCTCTGGCATTAGAATGTCACTTTTGCCCTCTACCTGGCTGTTTTTGGTCATTACCAGTGTCTCCTGCTTCACCTTGTTCTTGTGTACTGCTGTCTTAGAAACTCTGAGCCTGAAAGCAGCCTGCTGCTCAGTGTAGCCTTCTGCCTGTAGAACCAGGATTAAATCAGAATATAAAATATGAAGTGGTCTTCTTTTTCCTGAGCTGTACATGAGTATAATAGCAGATATACCAACTGAACTTACTCAGACACTGTCTTTATTATTATTATTGTTATTATTATAATAATAATAATTAGGGTAAAAAATTCATATATCAATTTATTATGGCCATGATTTGAATTAATTGACTTAACAAATATTGATTCATATCAATAAACCATGACGATATGTCAAAACACTGCTGAAAAAAACTGACACTGATGTCACACAAAGAAATGTAGAGACTCACCTTAGTAGAGTGACCAACATGTTACAGTACATTTAATGTCATTTAGTATGCCTGTCTTCGTACATTTTCAGAGAGTAAGCTTTGCATATCCAGAAATAGTTGTTACAAATAGTACAATTAGATGACAGAATGTTTCTTGTGCAGATATTTTTTTGTGGTTTTGCGACGTAGCTTTTTCCACATATTCTGTTGTTAAAAAAGTTAAACTTTTATTAAGTGCTTTTGAATTTACATTTCAGTAAAATTAGGTTTTGTTTCACTGTATTGAAAATATTGCTCATGAATAACTGAATCAAGTCGCACTGTATTGCATTAACATTTCAGATATTGCCAGATATTAAACTGCAGCGTTGCAAAGTCTAAATCAAATCCTATCATAGCAAAGTTTATGATTTACACCCCTCTTATTATTATAATCCTTAGTTAATAATAATAATAATAATAATAATAATAACAATAATTGTTGCTTTAAGTCGCCATAAAGTAGATTGAATGTCCTGGTGAGGATACAGACAGCAGTAACCAGAACATTCTCTGCATAACCTACTCCTATGACTCATTGCAGATAGCTCCACACAGTCTGCTGACACACCTGTCTGCCAGATGAAGCTGCGAAGCACAGACCCCATGGAGGAGGTCAGTCCCCAGGGGAGAGCTGGCATGATGCTCCTAAACTGATCCCAGAGCAGTTTCTCCAAAGCCCACCGTAAAAGAAGAGTATGTTATATACATACTTATAACATACTTTTTATTTATAGTATACTTTGATCAGGCTTTTTTGACCCAGTTTAAAGTATATTTAACATGGCAAAGTTGTGATAATAATATGGATTTAATGTACTAAAAGTACCGGTATATTCAGTATACTAACTTTGTATTCTTTTGACGCAGCTTAATTCATATTTAAATATACTTTCAGCGGATTTATTGTAATGTATTTTGCACACACCTTTTAAGATGGGATGCTAAAAACATATTGGCTACATACTATTTGGGGGGGGAGTATCACTTATTATATACTCTATATTTTGGTATGCTATTAAAACATTTTATTTAAACAGTATGTGTAGTATACTGAATATACTTTTGGTACATTAAATCCATATCATTATCACAACTTTAGCACATTAAATATACTTAAATCTGGGTCAAACAAGCATGATTAAAGTATACTATAAATGAAAACTGTTTATAACATTCTGCTGGGTGCAGGACTAGCCGGGCAGACAGTAACAGCGAGTCTTTCATTTGTTACGCACAGGTGGTGTTTGACGGCATCTGTGTTAATTGTGCGTATCTCCCCCTCTTCGACGAGCTGCTTAATTAAAATTCTAATTGTTTCTGTGCAGGCCCGCAACCCCCCACACCGCTTTGATTATACGCGTCTCGCTGCATCTCCTTCGCTTTCATTTCCCAGTACAATTAGCTTTTATTGCCTTCACAATGGTGGCCTCAGTTCCCCAGACGTCTCCACATCACCAACAAAGAGAGCGATTTCCCTACATAAAACTAAACATGAAATCCATAAAGGAGGGATCTTCCAGCCTACCCTGGGAGAAAAGAAATGTTATGCTATGAATGAAACCATAATATTGATGGTCCTGGAGAATGGAATTCTGGGTCTTTGTCCGGGGTTTTCTGCCCTTACCATGGCTGCCGCTTTGTCTCCCAGGTGCTGAAGCAGAAGGCTCGGGTTGCTGTTGACCGGCACAGCCAAAGCCTGGATGATGTGCGTCTGATCAAGCCACCAACCCGCTTTGGTACCTCCCTCCTGCCTGACACCTCCCACAGCTTCACCTTCGGGCTGCCGAAACCCCAGCTGGACTCCCCCGTGGGCCACAGCTACTACCCGGCTGAGAACTCTGGCAAGCCCACCTTCTATGGCCGAAGGTCCACAAACTGCCTGTCTTTGGACACTCTAGGGGATGAGCAACTGCTGGAGTTCATTCTGTGAGCACTAGGAGGTGTTGTTGCAATTTAGCCCCCATCGTTTCGGTGACAGCCTGGGACTGTTGTGGGTGTGACAGGGGCACACTGTGGCTTTGTATCTGACCCTTCATCACACCAGCCCCATCACTATTGTGTTGTGATTGCAGGTGTTTCCACTTCGGACTGTAACCTAATGGACAAATCATACTGTGAAAGAGAGGCTTTGTTGTTGCCTAGAGACGGCGGTTTAAACTCAAGTAACCTATAAATCTGGAGGTGCAAGAGGAAACTGGTGTTGACAGTGAATTTTACCTGGATAGCTGGTCACCAAGTACCTCTGACGACACGCATTGTATTCTCCTTTGGTGACTCTTTGTATTTATGTGTTTTTCAGTGTTTTTTTCAATAATTCATATTCTTCATAATTGCATATATATTTTTTTATCTCATGTTTCCACAAATTTGATAGCTATCAATTTCTTACTAATATGAATCCCAGCATTAACAAATTTAAAAGCATCGCTTATGAATTGCAAGTTGTCAAGGCACACTGCACAAAACATTGCATGCAGGTAGCGACATAGATGGCTAAGGTAATCCAGATCGGTTTGTGTGTGGCTCTGTTTGGTGCTTTCACAGGTTTTGATGGTTACCACTGCCTAACATTGTCTGCTCGTTCTGGGTGGTGTCACTGTTAATAAGTAATATTTGTAATAATACGATAATGGGAAAATTATGCCTTGCTCCTTCAGTAGGTCTCCTTCATCTGTGCCCTTTCATTTAATGACAGTATCGATGGACTGTACTCTTGCCATTGTTAATTATGTCCGTATTGGAGAAGTCGATAAAGATCGCAGATTTCAGTTGTCGGTCTGCCCCTCACTGAGAAGGTGTTTAATACGTCGGAGCGGAAAATGCCTGCAGGCCTCCCTGGGACTACCCATGCATGTTAAATTGCTCTTCCTGGAATCAATTCTTTCTTACTGTTTGCAATAGCTCGGTAACATTATTTATTGATAGCTGATTAAGCATTCATTGTTGCAATGAATGATACCGTCACCCTTATGGATTATTGTTATTGGCAGTATTAAGTATGTTAACACTGACATTTACATGTAATTTTTTTTATTACTGTTTTGTATTTTTTAAATATTCTGCTGTAATCTTAATCACTGTGCAAAGTCTGCACAATCTATATTAATGTGTTGTATACAAAATGTATATGTACAGACCTGGACCCTTGCAGTTCCTTTTTTTCCCCCACATTTATCCTGAATTGGAAATTAAAGATTTTCTCCGGTGCAGGCAACAATCAGGTTTACTATATTTCCACCCTTTTTTGTTTACATCTGTGTTTTATTTTGTATAGCTCTATATCCTACAGTGCAAACCTTGTGTTAACCCAGTGTATTGTAATACTGCCATAAAAGCGCGCTTGCAGCTGGGGTATTCGGATATTTGAACTTTGTATCTTCTCCTTTCAGTGAAAGGCACCCAGATTTAGCGGCGGAATATAATAAATAACTGTCGATAGACTGTGTGTATGTGTGTGTGGATATTCACTATCAACATGCAGGTTAACACTCATTCCAGCAGGTGGATATACCTATAAAGTAAAGAACGGGAACATACAGTATATCGTATCGACAAACTACATATATATATATATATATATATAAATCATTATATTATAAACTTAAGGTATAACGTGTAAATTTATATATATAAATTTCAACAAAACCTAACAAGTGTTGACATAAGTATGAAAACTGCAGTAATGCACCAAACGGACAAAAAAACAGTAAAACCTATGGGATGAGCTAGTGGGTCATCCATTCGTCTGTGACTAATAATAATTATTATTAATAATAATAATGAGACTGTATTGATCCCCATGGGTAAATATTGTTTTCGCCTAGCCCATCTTGCTCTCGTGTCATACACACAGGTGAGGGCACGCTTAGCAGGGGGCTACCTTACCACGAGGCTGGGGGTTAGGGACCTTTCTCAGGAGCCCACAGACTATTGTGCCAAAGCTAGGCTCAAACGAGGCTGCCCGGAATATATTAGATTGTTTATTTGGTTACAACCGTTTCATAAACAAAACAATGAAAAAATAACTATACGTAAATATTCAATATTTCGATTTAATCAGGGAGCGGTGATTAGACTTACTGGGGTTTTCGCAACGGCATGCAGATCCGTTTAAGCGCTGGACAAAACACTGCGTGTAGTAACAGCCTCTTAATAAGAGAAAGCAATATTTCAGAAGTATTTTACGTTCAAAACAACATTTCATATGAATGGAAAACGCACTCGCGTAATAATCACGATTGACCCATCAAACGATCCGTACATATCCAAAATAACGATGTCACTAGAAAGCGACAGGGCGCCTGCGCGATTCAGAGGGCCATGTGGGAAAGTAGGAAGCCGTCGTGTTAAATACCGGTGCGCTTAGAAAAGTACATTATCGTTTTCTCAGTCCGGTGGTAGAAATGCCTGCTCTTTTGATTAATGCCCTTTTGTCTAGCTGCTCGAACCCCGATTTAGTGTTAGACGCTCTTTGCTGGCCGAGTGACACGTGGCCGGAGACAGAGCTTGTCGAAGGACTCGCCGTATTACTCGATGGGATATATAGTCTGCATTACGAGGAGTCAGACAGACACGATATCGAAGCCAGTGACTGTCACGCCGGAGGCGCGAGAGAGGCGGCGTTCCAGAAGAAAGTCGAGGATGTAGCATGGGAACACTGCGTCCCTCTCCTGTTTAAAATATCCAGCGAAAACGAGTCTCTCTGTAAAGTCAGGGGTAAAAACAAGGATTTGCTTAACGCTGTGTGCGGACTGTTGGGCGTTTGTGCTAAGATTTGTGACGAGGAGCTGGCGGAAAGGTTGGCGAGCGTTACTTTGTCGGTACTGGAGCTGACGGAAGGAGAGGCAGGCGAAGAAAATGCCGAACAGAGGAGACTAAGCGAAGACGTGGCAGTCGAAGTCTTAGCTGTCCTAATACCTGTCATCTCGCCTAACGAGCAGCTGACGGCGGCGGTGCTGGCGTCCGCTTTATCGTGCATCAAGGCCGGCTCCGATTCGGTGGCTTCGAAGACGCTGGTTCGCGTTTTGATGACTTTGCTTAACAGCTGCGGTGCTGCTGAGACGAGAGCGCCGTTACTGGGACGCGTCTGGGGAGACCTGGGCTGCTGGCACGCACATGCCGGCTCGCCGGCGGCCACGGCCCGCGTCCTGCTGTGTCTGACCGCGCTCTCAGACCACCTGTTTCACCCCGGTAACGGCTCTCCTGCCAGTGTGGACGCACACCACTGCCAGCAGTTCTGGAAGGTGGTTCGAGCGGGATTGACGCACAAAGACAGCGTGTCGCGCAAACGGGCTTTGTATCTCTTAAAGAGGGCCGTCGCGCTGTCCGATGAAGAGAACGTGGATTTTCACAGTGGTGATGCATGTGGAGAAGGTAAGACTGCGCTGTACATCAGTATTAACACTATGCACTGTGACGGATATGCTGGGTTCTGGTACGAGTATTGAATGTTTAAATATTTTATATCAGCAGGTATATAGGTTTTAATCCATTTTTTGCAGACCAGAGTTTATTCACATGGGTACCGACGAAGAGCCAACTTCTCAGGGAATTCTGGGAGGATTATGCCTTGATCATGGAGACCCTTGATGAAAACCAGGTACGGACATACTTCACATCATATGTGAGTGTGAGAAGGGCATGCCTTTTGCCAGTAATTTCCTTTTTGTGTCAGTCACAAAAATTAAGCTTTGAGAAGCATCGCTTCTCATTATTTGACTTTTTGTTGTCCACTAGCAAGTGAAATTGTTGTCATCCAAAAACAATGTGACTCTGGCCCACAGATTCATGTGGTTCGGCCTGTGCTCAACAGGATGGACACGCTGATCGAGGCCGCAGTGAGTGACATTAAAGGTAGGTCTCTGCATTGTGTGCTGTCTCCAGCTGTTTGTCACTGTTGCATCCTCTTGATTTGAGTCTGGCTCTCCTTCATCCCCCCCCCCCCTTCCCAGGTCCTGCTCTGCTCCACCCCTCCTGGCTGCTGTCTGTGTACCAGCGCATGTTCCATAGTGAGAACAAGACGGTCATGAGGGAGGGGGTGTGTCACATGCTGGGCCTGCGGGTGCTGCAGTGCCCTGCCTTCGCTGCGGCTTTTTCACAGGTGCGTTCTTATCTGACCACAGTGTAGCACAGTCGTCTGTCTGCGCTTGTCTGTGTGCTACTGCAGAAGCTGAGAGAGACGTGTTAACAGCCAGAAGGCTGTGTACCCGTGTTCTCCAAAGATCTATGTTCTTGGACTCATCAGAGAGGGATTAAACTGAAGTCAGTAAAAAAAATAAAACACATTTCTTCTTCTTGAAATGTGCTCCAAGCTGACCATGAATGACCATGTGATGCTGCATGGATAGATAGATGGATGATCTGATAAAGGGAAATAATTAGAAGTGGCACTGAGTAACACAGAGTATTATAGTCATGATTAATGACTTTGCATCAGTTTGATTTATTGCAGTGCTGCCTAACACTGGCATACGTTGAATGTTTTATTTTACAAACATTATTATGTAGTCTGTGTTATGAGTATATGCACTGCAATGCAAAAATGCCTCTAAAATGTCAGTCAAATGTTTCATTCTGTGTGTTTTTTATCTCACATTTGCCATTTTAAAAGCTGAAATATACACTTTATATATAGACAAAAATGCACAGTTTATGCAGTTAAGGGTTGAAATGTGCAACAACTTTATTCACAATACTGGCTCATCGTTGGTAGTTAAAGGCTGTTATTGCCTGCTAACTAAATCCACTTTAGTAGTTCCGTCCTGATCCAATGGTAATCCACCGTAATGCATTGGGTGGTTCCAAGCTCTTTGTCACAGGCATCGTGCAGTGAAATGCTTATTCTGGCAGATTCACTGACCGTGTTGTGTTTGTGTGTATACATAGGGAACATACTATACGAGGAGTAATATACAGAAGTATGTATTACTAAGATATGAAGTATACAAGACTGTAATAAAATATATACTAAATGTAAAATATCAAAAACTGTAAGACAAAACAATAACGTAACACTGAGAGCAGTGCAGATGAATGCAGTGTGCAAAAATGCACGAGTGGTGAAAAGGAAGAGGGGGGCCCACAAGGAGGAGGGGGGGGCGGGGTTAGTGTGAGTGAGTGCTGTGGTAGATTGTGCATTGTGTGCTGCTGTGGAGAAGCCTTTTGACGTGATGACGCTGGCATTTATCATGGGCTAGTTGGCGATACCCAGCCCTAGGGGGTGCAACCTCTTATATGTTCTAATCCCACCAGTGTCTGTGCAATAAAATATTGTTCATTTTAAGCCTATTTAATACCTTTAATTTCTTTAGATATCGTGCACTTGGCATGTAATGCATAGTTATAATTGGTATTAATGTGCACTGTGACCCTTTCCTGGATAAGCATTCTGGAAGGTTGTAGTGACAGTATTAACGTCACTTGTGTTGCACGGTTATCAGGTTTCACCTGTAGAAATGGTGAAAACTGTCTCGTGTGCTATGCTTTAGATCTGTGGATTTAGATGTGGTTTTATTGAGTGGCATTTACTAGGCCTGTCATAGTCTGTGTCTTGTCCATGAATATGGCATTGGTGTGGCTGAGTTATTCCTCCTCTCTCTTCCAGTTCATCGTCGGCCCCTTTTTGGATGCGTTGGCAGAGAGCTCGCTATTCCATAGGTGAGACACTCAGTCCCGTCCATAGAACATCCTCTCATTTGAAGCTCACCAAGATTTACTTTTTATTCTTTTGCTGATTAAACAGGAAAGTTTATATTTGTAGGTGTGCTTCATGTGCGTGACTGGTATCATTAAGTGGGCCTTTCATATTTATCTACACGCTGCATATTAATCTACTCTCCTGTCTCTGGGAGGTATTTATGAAAGTATGATTTTTTTGAAAATAATTATTTGCTTAATTTTTTGTGGACGTTTGATTCTTTTTTTCCCTTCAGTGGAAATGAAACTGGTAGCAAGTCCAGTGTGTGTGTGAGGGAAATAAAAAGTCAAGCTCTATACTTAAGTGGCAGTATAACTAGAAAGTAGAAAATAACCTTGGGGGTGTTTTGCAAATGGAAAGCGTCATAATGGCCTGTTTGGGGGAGCAGGGTTAGGTAAACATGGTGTTGCCAAAGTGCAATTGGTTTAGTGCTGGTTATCTGGGGTTAGTGTTATCTAGTGCTATCGTCCTGACTGATGGGGATTTCAGGTTTGTTTCCTCTGCTAAGCGTTAAGGGTGGGTTGCTTGTCATTTATTGTCCCTTGTGTGCTGGGGACATGGGATGTATAGCTTCACTGCCTACTTTACCTTGCTGATAAACTGATAACCCACAGGTCTCCTGGGCAGAGTATTGGAGAGTGTCCAGAGCTCGGGACCAAGCTGCAGCACTTCATGGTCACCTTCATCAGCAGCCTACTGCAGGAGAAGAGAAGTAGGTGGCTGGAAACCGGTAGCACAGCAGTTAAGGACTAGGAACGAATACTGAAGGTTGTCTGTTTGAGTCCCAAAATAACCCCAGCTGTTATAACCTTAAGAGGACTTTCCCGGGAGCCTGAACTTCTATTCTTCTAGTCTATTCTATTCTTAATGAGGAAAATTAGATTATGTGGTTGAAGTATGAATAATCATATCATATTACATGCTTATCAGTATTAAAGTAACATGGTAGTTATCGTCATTCTTTAGCAATCTTTAGCTATCCTAGCGGCCTGCACTGCTTGGGGTAGATTCTGGGGGGGGCCCCCTGCCATTCTGACCGGGTTAAGCGTTTTAGAAAAGATGGGGCCTGATCCCTGTGCTGCACACGTGCATTTCAGATGAGGTGCTGCTGCAGCTGCTCCAGCGAATGGGCTCCCGTCACTGGTGCGCAGTGCCCGTCCTCTTCCTGTCCCAGGCCCTGTCCTGCCTACCCCCCTGCCCGGCGCTTGGCCTTCTGGGACTGCAGGCACTCAAGTAATGCGCCGGCTGGGGACTGCCCCATTGCTCCCTAGGAGTAAATAAGTCAAAACCACTGAAAGCCCATCTGTTAATTTAATGACTTAGTCCTTTATGACATTCTGTTTGTGCACCTGCAGCATGTGTACTTATTTGGTCTTTGTTTTTCTTTTGCATTGTGTATTTGCCAGTCTGCACTCTACTTACCTTGCTGCTGTATGCACAAGAATTACCCCCCAGGGATCAGTAAAGTTCTCCATCTTGTCTTATCTTATCTTACTATGTGAGGCTGTGCCCTGTCTCTGAATAGAATGTTGAGTGCTTTGTTAAAAGTATAAATGCCCCAAGCTAAACTGGCAAATGTAAGTTTGCCATAGAGCTGGAAATTTGCATTATGGAAAAAAAAATGCACAAGAATGTTATTAAATTCTTCTGCACATGCTTCGTTAGTGCTGTTATTGCTACCGCGGTGTACATTGCGGATATGTGGAGAATACTTATGTCAAACAGTCAGGGATTCTTCTGACCAGGAGATGCATTCCTCTGAGCTGAAGTGGAAGTTAAAACTGGCGGAGGGCTTTCATTGGACTTTTTGTGGAATGTTGCAGGGAGGTGCTGCACTGCACCATGGTCACTCACCAGGTGCTGCTCAGAGGTGCTGCTCAGGGCTTCCTGCTGCAAAGCGCCCTCTGTCTGACAGACGTGGTAGGACACTTAATTTTTTCCTTTTGTACAATTCGGGCTATTTCCCATCAAAAAATGACTGTGAGGAGCACAGCAAGAATGTTTTTTAATACCAAATAGTTACAGGCAGATCAGCGTAAAGGTGAAATATTTGCTGTTATCTGGCTCTAATAATGGGGATTAAGCGAAGTCTCTCTCCACACTGCAGGCCGCAGTGACGCTGGCCGACGTCCTCGGTTTCCTAGGGCACTTCCGTGCGGATGAGTCACTGTGCAGAGGCACGAAGCTCTGGGATCAGGTATGAAACACCCGGTTAGGGATCGAGGCTGGGGGAATGTCCCCTGCTTAGCGGGTGATGAATGTGCTGATTATATATGGAGGTATTTGTAAGCTTCAGCTTCCCCTGTAGTCTAGAGCTATGCAGGTGAATGGGTGTCCCTGATTGGCCAGAGTGTGTGTGTGTGTACTGAGATGGCTCATCCAGGGTGCTCCCCTGATTTATACCATATCACTGCTGACCAATGAAAACCTGTATGTCTACTATTTTGATGATTGTGACTTTATACTACAGATGGAATACTGCCTGGGATAAGTTCCAGGTCCTGCCTCCAATAACCCTGTACTGGAAAAGTAGTTTATGGATGGATGGATTGATGGATGATATATACTAGGAGGGTATTCCACAAAGCAGGAGTTTATTAGCCAGACTAATGTTATGATTGTCCAACAGGGATGTCTCTTACCTCTCCTTTTGTTATACAGTTTTTATGCTTGGCTTAAGTTATCCAGCTAACTGGGAAATCCCACCTTGTGGAATACCCCCCGCTATCATTGTTTACATACTGTGATTTCATTCCACATTCTTTGTGAATGTGGGTCTCCTTCAGGTGTGCGATTGGCTGGTGGAGAGTGAGGGGCATTTTAAACCGGATCCGTGCCTGGCGCTGGAGGCGGAGCTCCCGACGGACTCAACCCCCCAGCGCGGGTCCCTGAGACGCTTTGTGTGCCACCAGCTAGATTCCTTCCTCCGGGTCCCAGCATGCGAAGGTGAGCCCATTGGGCCAGACCCACCAAAAGCTTTCCAGGAGAGCCCTGCTCTGTTGGATTCCTACAGCTTGCCAGCTTCCTCCCTTACATGTAGCCTCGACGGGCGGCTTGCCAGATCCCTGGGAGGCGGAGGTCATGGCCCGAGCCCTCTTTCTCTCTGCGGACATTGAGCGACGACAACCAGGCGGAGCCTCTCCTGGGGGGCTGGAGGAGCTGCTGCGCCCCCTGCTGGACACCCTGAGCCGGCTCAGCACCAACCTCTACCTGCCTTTGAGGAAGGCTGATAAAAGCCTCCAGCTGCTCTTACGGCTGCTGCAGCTCCGGAAGAGGCCTGGCAGCGGTGACCCTCAGGCACAGAAGGGTGGGTCAGCTATAACTATATAACTAGCCATAACTAGTGGGGGAAACCGTGTCTCTGGGAAAGTGGGGTCATGCCATGCATCTTTTCCTTTTTTGTAAGTGGGTTACTGTTTGTTGTATTCATTCATTCATTCATTCATTCATTCATTCTTTCATTCTTGCCCTCATGCCAGACGGGGTGTCGGCAGCCATAGAGACGCTCCTCCTGCAGGAGGCCGGGCCGATTCAGGAGTTCATCCTGCGCAGGCTGACTGGGGAGCTGTGTGAGGTTAGAGGGGCCAGAACCCGTCTCTGCCGGTCTCTGCCGAGTTGGCAGGGCAGTTTCTCATTACTGAATTCATTTTCATTTCTGCCCTTTCCCCAAAGCAGCTTATACTTTTTGTACAATAACGCAGCTGGCAGTGGGGACAGCAATAGTGCCCCTTTGGGGATTTGAACTTGCAGCTTGTTTACATATGGGTATATGCTACAGAAGCACTGGAGCTCCTCTGAAGGTATATGGTGGCCCACCTCCATATTGGCACCATGTCATTAATATACTATTAATTTTGTCCATCCCGGATTTTTTAACTTTTAATACAGCTGCCAGCTGTTCCCCCCTTTTTGCCCGTCTCTCTGCCCACTGTGTGATCTGCTCTGTGAGTTTGCTCTTGTCCCTTTGCTCTTTGTCTGTGGGGCATGCTCTGTGAGTTTGTTGCTATTTAGCTGGGGAGCGTGTCTTGTGAGTTTGCTCTCATCCCTGTGCCCTGTAACTGTGGGATGTGCTTTGTGAGTTTACTCTCTTCCCTTTGCGTTTTAGCTGTGTGAGTTTGTTACTCTGTAGCTATGTGAAGTGCCTTGTGAGTTTACTCTCTATTTGTTCATTAGCTGTGGTATGTTCTCTTTGAGTTTGGTGCTCTTTAGCTATGTGAGTTTAGCTATGTGCTCTTTAGCTATGTTTAGTGCCCTGTGAGTTTATTCTCTTTCTTTTGTTCTTTAGCTGTGGGATGTTCTCCATGAGTTTGTTACTCTGTAGCTATGTGAAGCACCCTGTGAGTTTACTCTCTTCCCTTTGTTCATTAGCTGTGCGATGTGGAGCGTGCCGGCCTGTACCATTCCGTCCTGAGGGAGCTGCTCCAGGTGTATGGCAGTTCTGGGTGGCACCACACAAGTCATCTGGGGAGATTTGTCCCAGTACTGACTCAATACTGTTTGCAGGTGCTAGGAGAGCCAGAAGACCAGGTACCCCACTTGTTTGGTTTAAACCCTGATTTCAGCTTAGTGCATCAGTGCTGAAAGGGCCATCTTTTAATTGGTCCACTAACTGTTTTTTTCCACTGTCCATGTGCTAGAAATGTCAAAAAACATGCTTATTTTATTCACTATAAAAACCTGAGGTCAGATTGCTTGCAGTCATTAACAGCGTTGTTGCTAGGTGGCACACTGACTCTTGGGTTTTTATCTGTGCGAGATTGTGCTTTTTTTTGCTGACCGAAATACTTACAGCCATTTTCACGATATCGGATAAAGAGTGCAGTTTCTTGGAACGTTGCATCGCAAAACATAAAATGGATGTTGAGAGGCAGTGATTTACATCTGAATTGATGTGAAATCCTCCCTACGTTCTGAAATTGAGGGCTGTTGACTTTGTGGTCCATTTTCTCCAGAATCCTGTTCTGGGCGTCCAGGTAACCAGGGCAGTCGCCATGGCATCGCTGACTCTGCTGTGTGAGGTCGGGGAGAAGCACAAGGCCAGCCTTCACCCTGAGGCTGTGCGTTCACTCTCCTCAGTGGCAATGCTGTTCTACTCCTCTTCCTCACCGGCGTTCCTGAACCACAGTCTGCAAAAGCCTGCAGTAGCACCTGACTGCCTGCAGGGGTCAGTGTAGTTATTCATTTGTGTTGTCATTTTTGCAGTAACCATTTTGACTGAATGCTTGTGTCTCCTAACATGGCGGTAAATGAGAATGTTATCTGAGATGTATGATGAGTTGCTGCAGGGGATGCCGTTTGTCACATTTTACAGCGATATTTCTTAATATAAAGCCAGCATTCTATTGCAATGTCTCTGTTCCCCAGGAGCACGGAAGAGGGTCCATCCCTCCAGGGCTGGGGCCGTGTAGCAGCTCAGTTTGTGTGGGACCAGTGGTCCTGCCTGCGCTTTGTGCTGGGTTCCCTCACCCTGCTGGGCCCCCAGGAATCAGCCCCCGCCCCTGCGCTCCTCAGAGCTGCAGTTGAGGCATTATCCATATTGCCCAATGACCTGGTGGTACCCGTTTTAGACTGCATGATGTTACTGCTGCCGCAGGTCAGTCACTTCCACATGGGGGTGCTCATTCTTATATGTTCTTCTTTTTGGTTATGTTACTTGTGTCTATACTGCTAATTCTTTTTAAAATCAGTGGACTGATTGCACAAGTTTAATTTTGTAAGTAATTGGTTTAGTTTGCTGTTAATTAAAATAGTATGCTCCTCGCTGTAGATCTACCGCGGTAATGAAAATGAGAAGTATTTTTGCTTATGCTCAACACCTATACATGTGTAGTTCAAGCTCTTCACTTCTCCACCAGGTGGCGAAGACTGAGGAACATTTGTGTGTAGAGGCAGCACAGTTGGCCTGGAAAGTCGTGCTGGGTCTGAGCAGTAACCCCCACGACTTTTGGCCGTCCCTGGAGGGCTTTGTGCGCTTTGTCTTCTCCCGCGGCGTCCTGGAGCTCGCGGAAGGCGAGGCGCCGAAGCTCACAGCCACCATTCAACAGGTCACCACTGCATGGCATGCTGGGATTGCAGTTCCCCGTGACAACCATCATGCTGAAGGGAAGGCAGAATGCTTAATAATTTGATGGAGGTATTGTCCAATTTGTCAGTCTAGGTGGCCACAGAGCTGATTGCTCTGTCTCAGACCAAAACAGGAGTGTTCAACGTGCTGATCCAGCACTGCTGCCAGATCTGGCTGCCCTCTGACCCAGGAATTGAAAGCAGTGCTGATGCGGTGTTCTCCAGCACCCTCAGGCACATGGACATCCTGACGGAGGCCTGTGTGTATGGGCCTGTGTTCAGGAGAGACCAGAGGTGAGGTTCAGGGGGGATGGGCGCCCCCTGCTGGTGTGCTGAGCTGTACTGCCGCGATTCTCCTCTCTCTTCTATCATGGCCACATTATGCAAACCAATCATCAAGATTTCAAAATTAAAAATGTATGGCGGGGGGGAAAATTCTACAAAACAGCAGAAACATGTGTGATGCCCTTTAGATTATTATTGGCATAGATGCCTTATAAATGTCTCTCTGTCTTGATGTTTTTGTTGTAAATCAGGTTAATCCAGGAAGTGCAGACGTACGTGGAGCGGCTGGGAGACGCATGTGCAGCCAACATGATCATTAGCAAGTGTGTTTTTGGTGCCGAGAGCCCCTGCCCAAGGGGATTATGGGATACTCTACCCTGGGAATATTGGGGTTGAGCCTAGTGTGGTGCGCTTGTGTTCGGTTACTCAGTGCCTATTGGTCAGTGACTGTGAGGTACCCGCCAAAGCACTGCTACTCAGAATAAAAGAAAAGTGCCTTGTTTTCATAGCAAAGGGAATAAACAAGGGGAATGGAGGGGAAAAGCATGTTTATTAAAACGTAAATTTGGGACACTGTAATTTATTGGTCAGGTAGTATGTTTGCCTGATAAACACGGGTGGTGACGGGATTCGAACTTCATGTCTAATGGCGACAGATGCAGTGTGCGGTTCCCCCCCTTGCAGTGACAGCCGGGATGAGCAGCTCCCCCGCCTGTGTGCACTGGCATTCCTGAGGCGCCTGGACACCTCCCGCCCCGCACACGCCCGCCTGATGGAGGCGCTCCTACTGCAGCTGTTGAGTAAGGTAGGTGGCTGTCTGTTGGCGTTGGGGGGGGGGCCTTCAGTGTGCGCAGGTTCCTGACGCTGCATGCTGATTGTGTGCCTGAGCGGCTCGCTGGCCCTGTGCGACCCCCCCCCCCCTCCCTTTTTCTGCTTCCTTGTTGATTAGTTTTCGCTCCCTCACCCTTGCCTGGGACTCTTGCTGACTCTTGCAGCATCTGTGAACAGGCACACCATCCCATAATGGTGTGCTGAGTGCACCCTCCCTGTTATTTCCCATGCTCTTCTGAAGGTGAAAGATCTAAATACTATTAAATGTCAAAAATTAAAGTCAACCATATTCAAACCCTGTACTGGGAAATACTGTGGATTACAGTGGTTTTTCACTTCTGTGTTCCAGGTTCTGTATGTCGCCTTGTTTGCAGTTAAGAATGATTTTCGCTTAAGTGAGTCGTTTTTAAATGACTGTGTATATTTGCACTGAAAGTGATGTTTTTTTTTTCTTTGTTCCTTTGTCTGTTTCCTCCCCACTGTCCTGCTCTGTTCTGAGGACGATGAGATATCCAAGTCGAAAATGCGTTACTATGGCAACTCCCTGCAGCATCGAGTGAAGAACAGGGTGTGGCAGACCGTGATGGTTCTGCTGCCCAAGCTCAGAGCGGTAAATGGAGATGTACACGCATGCATACTCTGACTCACTCACTCACACACACACACACACACACACACACTCACACACTCCACTGGGGCTGCCATGCTGAGAGGGTCAAGTCATAAAACATACACACACAACACATCATATATTAACGCTTGCTCGCACACACACACGCGCACACACACACACACACACTGAACACCGTCCATTGTATATACCCATAAATGTGGACATTGTCACGAGTCCCGTCTTCGGGCTTCACTGTGGACGGCCTGGCCTGCTGCGGTTTCCCTGCCTTTGCCTGTGTGAGAGACACGCCCTGCTCTCCTACAGGATTTTGTGGGCACTCTGCTGGGCCGTGTCTATGAGGCTGCCTTCTGCAGCAACCAGGCGTCGGTCAAATACCTCATCGAGTGGGTGATCATCCTCATCCTGCACTGGCACCCAGCTCTCATGGACACCCTCTGGAGATGCTTCAGCGTAGCGGTGAGCACACCTTCAGCAGGTTGAGGATGTAACCTGTAGGTTGGCTCAAATTCTTTTGGGTGAATTTTGACCAAAAGAGAGCAATTCATTCTGGAATGATTTTGTTGTATTTCAAGCACAACTTTACTTGTAGGACCAAGAGAGAACCAAGACAAGCATCTGTACTTTCCTGTCTGTGTTGGTTCACCTGGATGTCCTTCTGGCCAATGTTCAGGATAAGGTACCCCCTTGCAGCACTTTCATTGTCTGCTCTTTGTAACATTTGTACCTAGTTGTAGCTTGACTCGTGTCTCACCTCCAGTCACTTATGTTGGTCCCCCTGGATATCTGCCCTCCCCCTCTTGTCTTGTCCATGTTGTTGCCCCTGCTCCTCTCCCCTACCTCATCCCACCCCCTCCTCATGCCCCACCCTACCTCCCCCTCATTTACTCCTCCTCAACCCCTACACCACCCCTCTAGGCCAGCAGGTGGCACCGAGCTCTAGATGTGGCCCTTCAGTGCTGCTTTAGTCACAACTTCAGCGTGCGTCTCTATGCCCTAATGGCACTGAAGAGGGTCTGGGTGCTGGAAGGCATTAGGGCCACCGCAGGAGATCCCACTGAAGGGCTCGGGGGAGTGGCCTCTGTCGTCCCGGCCTGCCTGCAGCAAGCAGAGGCCATGCAGAGCACAGGGTGAGTGTTTGATTGGCTGTCTGGATGGTGTGTGACCGTATGGCTGGCCAGTGGGTGGATGGCGTGCTGTGGAGAGGACAGATTTAGCTGCTGATAATTGACCTGATCTGTTTGTAATAGGGGGCCCAGGCAGCGTGTAGAGCCTGTGTGTGTGTGTGTGTGTGTGTGCGGATGGATGGAAGGAAGGATGGATGTTTCTACAGTGAGTCTGGGGTAAATTAAAGCTGTTCGCCATTTATCTGCAGGAATGCTGGAAAGAACTGGACCAGAATCCAGGACCATTTCTTTTTTGGGATCTTCCATCCGCTTGCAGACTACAGCATGGAGGCGAGTCATAATCTTCTCAATTATTCTGGTGTACTTTGATTAACCATCACCGTCCTGCTATGTCGCTTGTCGTCCGGCTCATGTTTGGTATACTGGATTTGATATACTGGACCTAAACTGTACCTGCACTGCCAAAATAGCCAAGATACTTTACAGTAACTAATGCAGCAATGTAATAAAACTGATAAGTAATACATGTACACTGTGAGAGAGTACACATTAAAATAAGTATAAAAAAACTAAAATGCGCAACATGGACATTTACTATCACTCTCAGAAATTGTGGGTTGGACAAGCACTGTACCATTATTGGGATGATGCAGCGGTGGCTTTGTTTACACCAGCTACACGTGGTGCACTATGCCCAATGCGTCCTGTCGGCCAATCAGGATTCATCACCTATATTTTAACCTCATGGGATGTTCTTGAAAGTGGTGCTGATGCAGTGTTCTCCAGCACCCTCAGGCACATGGACATCCTGTGTGCATGGATGTGCATGCGGTCTTACTCCGTGCAGAAAGATGTTAAGTGACACGTAGCTCTACGGGTTTCACTCATCGATTTGTTCTCTTTTGTTTTAGACCATCCTCCACATCTTCCCGAGCCTGTCGGACTTGGCCGACGACGAATGGATTCCTGCCTGGAAGATTCAGACGCTGGTGGAATTCCCTGGGATTCCGGCTCCTTCCTTACAGAATTCCCGCCGGGACCTGAGCCAGCTGCGGCCAGGCGACTGGGTCCAGCTGGACAAAGGTGCAGTATCCACTTCCAGCCACTAGGTGGAAACCTACGATTGCTTTCACTGTTTTGTATTTAAATGCATCATTGCAGGTCGCATTGCATTGCTGTCCTGAACTCCAGAGGCAGTACAAACTCATTTAGCTGGTAATGTTTGACACCATTGTTTCTTATCGAACATTTATCATTTTACTTTCATCACTAAGTTTGGGGCACAACTAAGCATGACGCCCTTACGGATATGAGCAGTGGTACATGATACATGCTGCCTGTCGGTTAGGACAGTCTGTAGGATCTGGAGGGTGGCTTCTGTGGGATGATGTCTGTTCTAGACAAGACTGGTAGTGGCCATTGGCTGTAAGGCTAGGAGTTTGGGGACAAGGAGCGATAAGGGAAAGCGAGGCACATTAGTGACTGCGAGCTCCCATCTGCACCGTAAGTGGCAGGTGTGCAGCATCCCGCGAATGAGTAGAGGTGCGCTTGTGAATGCCAGGTGAGACGGAGCGAGAGGAGCGCTGGGCCGAGGTGCAGAAGAAAATGACGCCTTGGAGAGCCAGCATCCAGGAGCAGGACCCCGACCTGCAGCTGGCCTCCCAGCAGAGGGCAGCACGCCTTGGGAAGGCCCACAGCGCCCTCCTGGTGGTCGCCTCGCTTATCGACAAGCCCACCAACCTCGGAGGTACGTGGCTGATGAGGGGGTGGGGGAAAACCGGGCACCTACAGTCCTACATTTTCCCGAGGGGGTGATGTCGGGGAGCACAAAGTTTGGAGTTTCAGAGTTTTTATTGTAATCTGTTTGTAATACAACAAGTATTATGGTAACACGATAGGTGTGACAGCAGGCACTAAATTATAAATACTGCCTTTGTGTTTGAACGCCATGAGCACAGCAGATAGATTTTCAAAAGATCCCGAATAAATTGTTAACGTATCTCAGCATGTGTGAGGTGAACAGACGTGTCTGACATGCGGGACTTGGCATATGAACGGGATGGTGTGCACTCCTGTAACTTTGCCCAGATCACTAAGGTGAGTCAGTTACTAAGCAGGGGTGCTATGTCCATCTGCAGAGCAGAGTGTGTGTGTGAGAGAGAGCGAAAGGAACTGCATACAGAGACTGAGAATTATTTGATAATTAAAATAATGATAATAGCTGTTTTTATATAGCATCTTTCATACATCTGAATGCAGCTCAGAGTGCTTTACAGAGAGTGCAAATAACGCATAACCATAGTAATAGTAAGTGTTGCGTAGGACGCATTGTCACTGTAAACCGGAAGCACCCTCTTTGATAAAAACAAACACTTACAGATAGAAAAAGGCTGGCTGGTGTGTCACAGCGTGAAGGATAAATGTACATGATGGCTTTATAATTGCTTGCCTTGTACATGTTTAATCAGCCTTGTGACTGACCAGCGCTCGTCCGCAGGGCTGTGCAGGACGTGCGAGATCTTCGGTGCCAGTGCTCTGGTGCTGGACAGCCTCCGACACGTGAGTGACAAGCATTTCCAGGCCCTGAGCGTGTCTGCCGAGCTTTGGCTCCCCCTTCTGGAGGTGAGTGGTCCTGCACATCCTGCCAAACGTTCCTTGTCTGCCCGTCTTATACGTTTAAAATAAGTGCACAGTGAAGATGTTTTAACGCTTTCTCATAAGGTTAAGCCTGGGGAGCTGGTGGACTTCTTGCAGTTGAAAAAGAGAGAGGGTTACTGCATTGTAGGTGTGGAGCAGACTGCAAACAGCCATAGCTTGCAGGACTACAGGTTCCCCGAAAAGACCCTCCTACTTCTGGGGTAGGTGTTCTGCCCATCTGTCTACTGCTGCCAATCATAAATGTGTTCCTCTTGTCTGCTATTACTGCTGGCTGGTTTATTTATCCATATATCCATTTATGCTTCTACCTACATAGTAACAGCTTCTGTGCTGTGCGGGAAGACATGCTGTAGAAGTTCAGATCCAAAAATAGCATCTCTGTGGCCTGCTGTAGCGGCAGCTTAAATGGCCGCCGTCCTGGATGTAGAGAGCCTTGAGACCGCTGGCTGAGATTGTCCCATGCACTGTCAGTCAGCTGATTTGGCTCACTTTCTGTTGCCTTACTGGTTCCCATTGACTGATGGCGCACAGTCATCCCGCCCCCTGGGGGCCACAATGCCTTGTCTCCCATCACTGATGCAGGCAACACTAGACTCTCCCGTATTTGAACCCTCTGTCTTGTGCCATGACATGAATCATCGTACCTTACAGCTGTAGCCTAGCCAGCGGGGCTGGCGACGCCCATGGCAACGCAGCAGCCCTGTGATTGGTCACGACCTAAATGCACAAACAGGGCTTGCATGTACCTCCCTCGCCGCGCACAGGAGCTGACACAGCTCTTTAATTTCATCACGCTAATTAATTGCTCCACCTGCCCCCACCTCGCTTTGCCTCCCTCCATGATAGGAGGACACGTCCGGGCATGTTGCCGTCCTGATTACCTCAACAAGAGAGAGTACTGAGATTTGGGGCAAAAAACATATCTTCTGTGTCTGAAACATTTGTTCCTATGGACTGACTAATGCCATTTAATTTAATTGTAAGACCCAGCATTGTGGGGTCCCTCTGGTTTTCAGCTGGCTGGGTTTATTTCCTCTCTTGGTGAGCCTTGATGTCTGGATTTATATGGTGGGTTTGGTGTAATTCATTTGAGCTGAGCTGCTTAATTTATTCCCTGCGCCATGACCTCTCATTATTTTTTATTTTTTCTTATTTTTCTTTTTACCTTCCACACAGTAACGAGCGAGAGGGCATCCCAGCAAACCTGCTACAGCTGCTGGACGTCTGCGTGGAGATTCCCCAGCATGGTGTCACACGTTCTCTCAATGTGCACGTCAGCGCCGCCCTGCTGGTGTGGGAGTACACACGCCAGCACCTGCCCTGCCCCAGCTCCCGGCACCCCGACCACAGATTGTGATACCTAACAGCAAGCAGCTTTTCACATTGGGCCGCTAACAACTAATTCTGCCACCTGATTGGCTGGACAGTAACTTTTGCCTTTTAACCTGCGGGTCCCAGAATTCCACCGGGTAATAAGTTGTTCTAATTGACACTTAATGGGCTCCGAACACCTTTTAATGTTTTATGAAACCTGTATGATTTTTATGAGGTCCATGTAATTCTTAAGTATATATTAATAAATTTATTCTTATATAAAATTTTACATACATTTTTATTTTTCTAACAGTGCACTGTGTCATTATTGGTCAAGACTTCCCTGTCTTAGTGTTGATTTTAGAATTAATTTTTGTGCCTTGGCTAGCTCAGGGCTCACTCTGTTCTCTGTCCCTGCACCTCTGTGTCGGTAATTCACCATTTCCCACTGATGCAGATTTCTGGTATTAATTAGGTCTAAAATGTGAATAAAAATATAGAAATCCTTATAACGTGTTAATTTAGATTGTAATAAAAGTGATGATGTAGGATGGCCCAGAGGGGCAACCAGGAACCATGTCAATAAAAATCCTCATTGGTGGCAGTTTCCCGGCTCTTAGGGGGAGACGGTGTGTTTTTAATTGAAACCGGAGAGAGTGTAATGTGCGCCAGTTATTCATTTCTACCCTATCAACCCGTTGATCAAACAATTTTGGGAAGTATATCATTGTTTAAATAGGCAATGTGCGCTTTATCAATGTCATTATCTTTGTCGGCACCGACAATCACAGAAGTCAAATATTTTATTCTGTGGTTGTTATTTGTATATATTTTTTTTCACTTAGGAAAAAAAAGAACGAAACGTATTTGATTTTCCGTTCTTCTAACGCAAAGGACTCCTCGATACCCCTTTTACCGGTTTGCCGGTGAGGCGGGGCCCTGCCGGGGCAGGGGGCTGGTGATTAGGGTTGCCAAGTGTCCCTTAGATCGTCCCGCAATTGACAATAAAACGGTGCTTCCCGTTTCTAATGAATACGGTTTTGATTTTTGATTTGGTTCTGAAGTTTTGATTTACTGGTGCGTCACTTGGCACATGGTGGTTGTGGCAAGTCCCACTTTGGTAGGCGTCCTTTATCTTTCTGCATGAAATGTGGCAACCCTGCTGGGGATGCGCGCTGGGATGGGGACGGGTCGCCGGGTTCGAGCGCTGGTCCGGGGGGAGGTGGGGCAGGGGGACATGGTCGGAGGGGGGCAGGCGGCCGCGCGCAATGTTTATTTGGCAGATGTAAGTGAAAGGACATCCGTGCCTTAGTAATATAGCAACCGTCTTTATTGCTGTTTTGTGCCATTGCTCGCTCCGCTGCACTTATGCAGTCTTTAACATGTTGAAAACTACTTTGCTCTCATGGCAATTTCATGCGCGGCGAATCGACAAATTCACCTGCATTTGGGGCGCAATCATCACTGTGTGGGGCATCTAGCAGACGGGCGCCTAGACTGGATCCGGCTCCGATGGACATGCCAGGCAGCTTTTTAGCTGGCGATATGCGCCTTTCGCTGCCGAACTCGACGAGGAACCGGCCGAGCGCGTCCCCTAAAAGCAGCCTGTTCATGGAGGCGCTGGTCGTGCTGATGTGCCTCGGCGCTGTCACTGGTGCGTAGGTGCAACGCTACTTCTCTTTCACAACACTTTCGTTATATTATACCCACCTTCATCTCTCTCTCTTGCTTCGTCACCCTCATATTTTATACGAAAAATTATGCCTAATAATTTTACATGTGTGCGTGTGTGTATATGTGTGTAATATATATATATATATATATATATATGTGTGTGTGTGTGTGTGTGTGTGTATGTATCAATTAGTTAATTAAGCTAAGCTGTTTGTTATACATCACTTTCAGATTGATGCAATACATATTTGGTTTACAGCTCACTGTAATAGAAATACTTTATAGTATGTACTTTATAGTTTGTAATAACCGAATGTATGCAGTCATGTATTCACGTGTGTGTGTGTGTGTGTGTGCGTGTGTGTATGTATATAGATATATACACACACAGACACACACACACCAGTATATATACACACCAATACCTTTTATTTTTCTCTCCTAGCACCGGTTTTCACACTTTGAGTTGATTATATATACACTCAGAATTAAGTTTATATGTGTATGTATATACACACACACAAACTATATATATAATATACATATATATATATATATATATACACACACACTCACTCTCTCTCTCTCTCTCTCTCTCTCTCTCTATATATATATATATATATATATATGCATATAAACTTAATTCTGTGTGTATATAATCAACTCTTAAAGTGTGAAAAGGAAAGGGGTGCTAGGGGAGAAAAACAAAGGTACTAGTTAGTACCGGTCCGATTTAAGCACTGTGTAATATAGACCGCCAAGATGCTTAGAAAATGACTGTTGTCAGAGGGAACGGATATTTAATACATTGTCCCTGTTCAGGTAACATTCTTGTCATTGTGATCGTGGCTGCCACCAAGACCTTCCACTCGGTGACTTCGGTGCTTATAATTAACCTCGCTATCAGCGACTTCCTCGTCGGCATTGGCGTCATGCCCTTTGTGGCCGTGTCTGTTATGAACAGCGGCTGGGTCAACTGTACTGTAAGTTTGGAATTATGGCAATATAATTTTCTGCACTATTATCATTATACCAGTGTGCCCTGATACTAAAACGAGTGCCCAGTCTTTGCAAACAAACTGAACATCTGTCTGGGCCTTAATATAACCGGCTGTCTGGCAAGCGGCCGCAGTGTTAGAAAACTGAGGATGTGAGCCGGAATTATTGGTTATGCAGCTAACATTGTATGTGAAACTAGTATTAGATTTTCAGTGTCGTTAAGGATGTTGACATCCTACTGAAATCTCATGAGGTGCTCTGTTATTGTACCCTTGAGAAAGGCGCTTAACCTGAATTTCCTTAATAACACATCATGCTGAACTAGGGGGTAAAAATAAGTTGCTTCAGGGAAAAAAGGAATGGGTAGGAATGTTACAGGGACAGGGAACACTTGGAGAGCATTTTCTTGCCGGCCAGCTCTTCTTCATCTTCCAAGGGATAAAGTATTATATAGATAGTTGAGTTTTTTGTTGTTAATAGTGTGGGTGTCTCCTGCTCCCCCAGGACCTGTGTCTGTACGTGGGATATACCTCTTCAGTTTACTGCACGGCCTCGGTGCTCACGCTGGCCGCCATCGCCCTGGACCGATACTACTCCATCGTGGACTGCCTGAGGTATAGCTCGCGATGTACTGTGTGGCGGACGGGCTCGGCAGTGGTGTGGATCTGGCTCCAGGCGATGCTCACCAGCTGCCCGCCCCTGCTGGGCTGGAGCAGCGTGGATTACGTGGCCCCCATGTACAGCTGCGCCGTCAACTGGTCCAGCAGCCCAAGCTACACTGCCTTCATGGCTGCCCTCTCCTTCCTGGTGCCGGCCGGCGTCATCCTCTTCTGCTACGTGAAGATCGTCAAGGTGGCCCGCCGTCACGCTCGCAGGATCCACGACCTGGAAGACCACCTGCAGCGTAGGATCCAGGCCCCACCGTGCCCCACAGACCCTTGCCAGGAGGCCCCCAACACCTCCAGGCTTGTGTACTACCTGAGTGGACGGTTCGTCTCCGAGGCCCCCGTGGACGGGAGTGCTTTGGGCGCAGGTCTTCCAGATGCTGCTGCTGGCCCCCAGTCCTGCCCCAACACCTCCAGCCAATCGGGAGGACGACGCTTGCCGTCCCTCCTTGCGCACCTCCAGAGCAGCAACCAGCATCAGCACCACAGCTCCAACCCCCACCATGGGATTGTGCGCCTCCTGCTGGTCATTTCCGCCTTCCTTCTCTGCTGGACACCCTACATCGGTGTAGCACTTGTGCAGGCCATGGAGACCGCCTTGTCCCGCCCCACTAGCCTGGTCCCACCCTCAGCAGTGACCTTCTCCTATTGGCTGGTTCTCTTCAACTCCGACATAAACCCTCTGCTGTACGCGCTGCTCAGCCAGCGCTTCCAGGGGGCGCTCAGGAGTCTCCGGCGCAAGCTGCGGGCCAGCCTGGGAGGCACTTTTTTGAGTGGCAGACATGCAGGGATGGAGGATGAGGGGCTTGGCTGTCGAGCACCGTGTACCTTAACCATCCCACATTTCCGGTCCCAGCAGAGTCACCGCAGCGCTGCCTCAGAAAGGACAACCTGCCGCTCCTCCGTTTTCTCTCTGGAGTCCGACATCCCTAACAGTTACAGGGAACACTTGGAGAGCATTTTCTTGCCGGCCAGCTCTTCTTCATCTTGTTCCTCCTCCTCCTCCTCCTCCTCCTCCTCCTCCCCCCCCTGCTCTGCATGGCAGGATGGCAATGCAGAGTGTGCCTGTAGGAAAACTGAGAGGCTGCAGGTGCCCTCCCATCCACTAGAGGGAAACAGACTACCTTCATCGGCGGCGACAATGGATAGGCAGGCCACATTCTTTTACGGCGAAATCACCGTCAGGGTGGAGCATGACGTGTGCTGAGAGATCCTTTGAGTTCCTGACTTAGCAATAGCCTCCATATTAACTACTATGAGCCCAGCCTCCTAGAAGGCAGAATATGTATATTATGCTTTAACAAGCAGAGGTTAGTCATTTTCTGTTTTTGTGTGGTAAACTGTGGAATGGGGTTTGATTAATGACTTCCCTGGGAAAACAGTCTGCGGATGAACATATGTTTTCCCCATCATAAAGGATTAGATGCATTCCAGTTGGGTAATCACCGTACAGTAAAAGACCACTACCAATATAAAACCGATCCCTCACTGTCAATAGGCTACCAATGCATTTAAGTAACTGTGTGGGGAGCTGAGACCCATGAAACTCAATATTTTCCGTACTTTTAGATATTTTAGATATTGGAATTCTTCCAGAGTTACACAACTACTGTGATCAAAAGCTGATCTTTCCTCTTGTATTTCTGGGTTACCTGCCACATTTTGAAGTGATTAAGTGGAGAATTAAGTTGAGTAGGGAATACTAGTAACTAATATTTATCTTTAAATTCTAATCACTGCCCTCTATGAATTCCTTTGAAGCAATAATTTCTTGGACTGCATTTATAATGTCTCTCTCAAGTGGAAAAAAATATCAGTTCATCAAAGCTGGTTAGAATGTTAGAAGAATTATCTTTTTCTGTCCATCTGTAGTTTTGCTAACTCTGGTCCATTTGTCAGTAGCCACTTTATAAGGTACACCTGCTCATTAAGTAATTATGACCCTGTGTACAGGATTAAGAGGTTCAGTCACTGTTCAATAAAGCCTTAAAATGAGCAATATTAGCAATGTAGGTAATCTTCCACGTGTTCTGATTGGTGGAGCCAGATATGGTGGTTCCAGCATCTCAGAAACTGCCTCCGTCCTGGCGTTTTCATACAGTACAGACATTACAGAGGATGTTGGTGAATTCTGGCTATAGGTAAAAGTGGGTCATACCCAGTGCTATCGTGGTGGACCTAATAAAGTGGCCTCTGATGTCCTCTGTTCCTAGGGGTGTCTGATTACTGTTACTGTGTTACTGGGGCATGTTACTGTAATTTACAGATTAAAACACACGTTTTCTGCACATTTGGCATTGTTTGGCAGGCTACATACAGGATCTGTACGGCTTTCTCACACCTCCTATGTCCCATCCTAGATTCCTCGTTCTCCTTCCTACTTTCTCAGTGATAAGTTCAAGCTTCATCCTGTTGTTCCCATGTACAAAAAGCTTCAAAACTAATTCCGTGTCGAAAAATGTCGAATTTACATTTCAATGTGCCTGAAAACAACAGACGGCACATAATAAACCGAAGTATATTTTATTCACATTTTTTTTCCTCAAATGTGATCTTACATTGCTTTTCAGTGTAAAAACCATCATTCCTTACAAAGGCTTACAGTTACATCTAGCAATAATCCCAGAGGAATACAATATAATATTTTATTGCCATTGTAAAAAATGACAATGGGAGACAGCATTGATGTTTTCTATTGCAAAAAAAGGCGACGGAACCACACTGCTCGCATTCCACATGCTCTTCTATCGGAGTGGGCGTTAGGGCCTGTTTGGTAGCACCATAGATACCTCAGTATACTGACAGATGGAGTGGCGTCTGCCCTCAGTCTGCTTAAGTTAAACATCCAGACATGTATAGCCTTCAGACAAGCCAGGGTTATGTAATTTTCAATGGCATCTGGTGTTCATGATATAGTTTGAATCCAAGATACTGGTGCTGCTCCCTGACTAAGGGGCCAAAGCTGAATCTCTGGTAAACTCCCTACGTGTGACGATGCAGTATTGTAGGCTGGTCATGCCACAGAATCACCTAATGCAAGCCGTATCTTAAAGGGTCCTGTTCTGTACCAAAGGCTTTTGCTCTTCCCCTGAAGCGAGAACTCGTAAGCCTGGCATTTCGCGAGTGCTGCTCAGCCGACGAGCCCCCGAAGCAGAGTGGTGCTCGGGAGAAGGATGGGAGCCCCCCAAGACGGTCAGTCAGCTGAAGTACCTGTGCTAGAATGAATGAAGAGCAACACGCAGAACGGTCTAGAAGCATGTGGTGTGTAGTAAAGGGTCCACTTTAGGAGAGAAGATGAAGAACTGGCCAGAGCCAAAGCCGAGAGACGTGTGTGTGTGTGTGTGCACGCGAAGGAGAGCGCAGCTTTGTGTGGATGGACAGAGCAGTGGTCATACATTCATGGCAAGGCAGATCACAGTCACACACACCTCCCACACCACCTAATATCCCCATACGGCCATCCCCCCATGAGGAAGTTACTGACTGGGATGTGGCGGTACCTATTCACAGTGTTCAAATTGCTCACTGTCTATGTGGAATTCCTGCCAAGCATAAACTTAAAAAATGTAATCCACGCCCAAAACTCCCCCCCCCCCCCCCCCCCCCCCACCCCTCCCTCCCCTCCCCACCCGC
>JAODKM010000058.1:19158321-19170145 GCA_026780845.1 Petrocephalus sullivani
TTCCACAGTATCCAATTCTCCCAGTGCATGTGTGCAATCCCCGCCCAGCGAAAACTAAAAAAATTTAAGCCCCCCCCCCCCCCCCCCCCCCCCCGACAGCATTAATCTGATGACTCTCATCCAGGTCACAACAGGGTGCAGAGAATTTAAATTCACAGTCATCTGCTGGGTGAATTATTGTAATATGCATTAACAATGAAATCAACGTGTGAAAACTCATAAATGCCATCACAGTACAGACCTTCTGGTATTGTTATTACTCAAAAAACCATTTTGCCCAAATCTGTGGTAGGGTAAGCAGTACAGCAAAGGAAGGCCCTTCTTTCCAGATGTGGCAGATGTTTGAGCTTAAGATGAATGCACTCTTGCCAGTTTTGCCTTTGCTTAGGTCACACACGGCATGCAAGGCAGGCACGGATTCAACGCAGTGTGTCAGCGGCGATGGTGAGGGGACGGGCGCTCTGGCCTTCCAGGGACTGTCCCCACGATGGTTCGCAGTGCCTTTAGCGCGGCTTCACTCCTGGGAAACTGTCTCCGCCAGGCTGAAGTTCCTGAACCTTCAACACATTCACGGTCTTAAGTAGCTTTCTTTCATGTGTGAAATCTTCCTCATTCATATCTGCTCCCGCCCAGAGGTGTCCTAAGGCGATGCCAAAAATATGTACAGTACAGTGCACTGAAGACGGGTGCAGACCATCAAATTTCACCCCAATATAATCTTGGAAAAAAAAATAAAAAATCAATAAATGTCTCCACCAATGGCATGTTTCTTTGGATGAGTATAAGAATTTTCCTCATTGGCTGGTGACCTGGTATACAAATGTCTTCAAGCCAACCATTATCTGTTTGATCAAGTGGTTTTGGAATGATTTCGCCCTTATGTTTCCTGGCCGGGCTTCAAGACATGGGTAAGTGATGCAGAAGGTCCTTCACCAGAATGGATAAACAGTGATGGCGCTGAATGGGAAAGGATAGAGCAAGGCAAGAAGGAAATATGTATTTAGATCCTATGCAAACAACTGTACACTTCCATGTAATTTTGGACCGCTGCACTTCATATAAAATATAAAAAATTATATTTTTGACTTACAAATTACAAAGTATAATACCTGTGCTTAATTTTTTTTGCTTCCTTTTGGTATAGCAGAAAAAAGGACCTTCTTTCCCATGGTTACATGAATGGCTGAGTGCACAGTTGGCTGAATTTTTAAAGGTGAGCGGGTGGCTAGGCGGGATTGGTCGGGCCAGCGTGAAGGGTCAGGGTCAGTGTGTGAATGTCGACATGGACGTCCGGCCCTTGCGACTCCAGGTAAGCCCCGCGCAGGCGCCCGCTTCCCCGGCGCCCTCCATGGCCTCCTCCTTCTTGCGTAGCTTGGTGCTGAGCTGGACCAAGCACTGGTCCCAATCCTCGGGCAGCAGCAGCATCAGGAAGCCCAGGCAGATGATGAAGATGGCTATGAGGCGCACCGTGTTGAAGTGGATCTCACAGGTGTACAGGTCCACCACTGCAGGCAAAGACAGGAGTACAGGGCACACCCCACTGATAAGGACAACTTAACCCAGTTCACTCATGCAGAAGAACAGATCAATAAGCAATGCAAGGCGCTTCTTAATACCTCTCCTGGGGGATGGTACACCCCCACCCCCCAACTGACTCATCTGGTGTCTGTGCCTGATTTAAGAGCTTGGGGTCAGTGGTTCACACAGAGCAGGGAAACCTACTGGAAGTAGCCAAGCCTAAGGGGCAAAGTGCACATTCCTTACTCTGTCCACCCGGGTAGGTAAATAAACATTAGTCATGATGCAGTCAAGAGCCAGATTCATTATAAATGAAAGTGAGGGGATTAATCAGCGATTAACTGCTCCTTGGCTATTCCTCATTGTCTGACCTGCATTCCTTCCTACTACAGTCAGGTAGCACAGTAAGGTCCATTTTCTTCCAGTGCAACACATTTTTGTCTTGAGTGCCTTGGAGTCATAACACACATTGTTAACTCTAATGATACAGTCTCATTTGCTGTTTGTTATGTTAAATTGCAAACAGAGCACGGTTTATGTCTGCTGATGCCGTGTATATACAGCATTATTCTACTCCCTAACATTTTTGTGTCACTGTGAAAAGCATTATGGAAAATATGCAGTGTCAAATATGCAAGTTTACATAAAGCTTCATAGGAAAATGCTGAAAACAGCCTGTATTTTTTGGCCCACTGGTAAAATATGTAAAAACAAAATACATTGAAAGACAATGCAATATGGTCTTAGCGAGAAACACTACTTGCACATAAAAAGAGCTATCCAAGTGAACAGTGAATAGTGATGCCTGGTTCATGAACAAGTCGTTCTCTTGAAGCAGTTCAAATCTAAAAGAATCAACTTTTTGCACATCCACGCATTGCACAGGCCAAATACCAAACTATCATATGAAACATTTTTTTTAAATTCACTTACAAGTGTGAACAGAAAATGGACTGATGTTCAAAAATGTTTCTTGTGCATTGAATGTGGTTTATAAAACCCTGTTGGGTTAGGGTTTTTTTTTTTTTTTTTTGCAATTTTTTTTGCAACCCATTTATCTTAGGATAGGTTGTGTAAAAGAAGAGCGTTTACATACTTTGTCTATCAGCAGTGTGGAATGTTGAACATAAAATCTGACCAGTGCCTTTCACATTTGCCCTAGTGCGCATAAGATAGAATTCTTCAAGGTGACAAAAAACAAGAGTGCAATCACATAATGGGAAATTGTTGATTTCTCCGGATTTAAAGAATAATTTTGTGACATGAATATTTAAATACTTTCTCACTACTGTGCATTTCTGATTTCAGGTCGGAAATGGCAGCAGGCGACACAGGGGAACTTACTGGCGTTAACAGGGACACTAAGGACGATCCCCAGGGATATCAGCGTGGGGTAAGTTACTGCAATGCCAAAGTTTACCAGGATGTTGAATGCTGAAGGGGAAAAAAAACATACACCAAATTAAGCCTTAACAGTATGACATTGGGGAGATAACCCACTGCGTGATTTAAGACATATAAGAAATACTCTCAAATGCGTAACAAATGCACAGTTAAGGAGCTGACTGGTATTGTTACGTAAAGAAAGTAGCTACAGTAAGTTCTAATTGTTGCAGCCTTTTTTTTAAACAAACGGATCACTGACACAATGTTTACACATGATACCAAATATAAGTTTCTGTACTAATATAAGTACAGTATGGACTAAAAGCGAGTTCGTATTATTTCCAGGAATACTGGTAATCAGTCAGATATTAGTCAATAGTTATGCTCCATTTCCAGTGCTGGGTGGGGTTCCAGTAATCCGCCAACTGCTAATTAGTGATGCTAACCTTTTCATTAGCTGATTAGCATTTCCGCTAACTTTGAAAGCTGTTAGCAGGCCTATTAGCATTCGCGAAATTTGTAGTACATTTGTAAATCCTAAAATCACACCTGTTTCTTCCATGTCTACAACAGTCTCTAGAACCCTGTTGGCTGACTGTGTGTAAATGCAAGACGTGATTGGACAATATCTTGTCATCTAGGTTAAATGCAAGTTAACAAAGATAAAGTCCATTTAAACTGAGGTACCTTGAATGAAGCAGAGTACTGGAGCCTGTATCACAAAACTGGATTTGTTGCTTAGTTGCGGAACTTGATTTATGGTACCCTTCCTTAAGTAGACTTTATCTTTGCTCACATTTTACATTTAGCCCAGACTACCTTAAATACGACAAGTTATTCAGCTAAGCAAAAAATCCTGCTTTGGCCCCTGGTTATTTTTCTTTATTTTATGGGCTTTGACTGACAGAGTTATAGACCAATAAAAAGCTAAGCCCCGCCCTCTTAGTTCTGGGTAAATAGTGCCATGTTTGTGGTATCCAAGCAGCTTCACTGAGGGTGAAATATCAGCATGAGCCAGTTGGGGTAGGACTTTGACAAAAATGCTTGTATTTTGCAAACAGAATATCACTGAAAAAAAGAAACGGGTTAGAATTTCAGCTCTCTATGTATGTATTTAAACTAAATTCATATCATAAAAGTTTGTGGTTAGCCGTTATCGTTAGCTTCTGCTAATTTGCTTTTGTGGTTTCTTGATTTAGCATTACCAGATTAAACTTTGGAATTAGCGGTTTTATGGTTATCAATGCTAACCTTTTGGTTAGCTGTGCCCACCACTGTCCTAATCTGATAGATTTTACCCCTCACGTTACCGCAAAAATACAATAAAAGTATCTATTGTTTTTTCTGAATGAACATTCACCTAAAAGCAGGCCTGCCACCCCACAAAGGAAGGCCCAGGGGATGTTGTCTGGCGAGCCAAAGTACTCCACATGTGTGAAATACAGGATGACAGGGACGAAGCTGATGAACATGAAGTTGGCCCCGCCCACGATGGTCAGAAAGAGCGCTGCCTCCCCGAACTTAGCACTGCCCAAAACCAGCTTGAAGAGCACCTGGGGAAAAAAAGAGGGAGCTTCATAAACCAGTCTGATGCGTGGCTGATGGACAGCTCACCCAGGGTGAGACCAGATAAATGTCTTGTCTCTCTGCCATTGATTTAATTAGATGTTAATAATCTCAAGCTGAAAGTACAGCGTGGCTCAGTTATGATGTACACCCTCCTCGGCATCAATCTTTCTGGGGGGTGGACAGGAACTGCGAGTTGCTGACAACCACAATCGATGCAGTTTAATTGATCCATGCCTTGTTCTGCCTACGTTGTGTGTGCAGACATCCAAGCACAGTTATTCACATAACATTAACAATGCCTTTCAATTGAATTAAAGAAGCTATAGTGATAACACTTTACCTAAAGCTGTCATCTATAATGCATTTTAAGGGTCGATTTAAAAATTTCTAAAGTATTACAGCATCTTCTATTGACAGTCATAAAGCACTACAGTGTTGTATATAATACTTCATACTGTAAGCTCCAGTGAAGCTCTTATCTATAACCCACTATAGATATTTTCTTAATGCAATATAATGGTCGGTATAAGAATTACGGTTGCTTTGTACTGCATTATGAAGGTATCTATAGTGCATTATAGATTTGAGCTTCAAATCAACTCAAAACATTTTAATTGTCACATCACTAGAATGAATTAACTTGTGGGTGAAAGTCTTAGGTCATGAGTTTCCTATCAGCCGTGCAGTACATTAAACAAATGCAAAATGTACTGTTCAACAGAACGCATTCTACATATGTACAAACGAAACCGTATAAAGCACAATACAATATAAATAAAATACCCCATAGTGCAAACAGAGAGGCTGTAGGTGAACACAGTATAGTTAAGTGCATCAGAAGCATTCACTAATGCAATGGGTAGTAGTAACCTGGCGGGTGGATGTTATCAGCTCAGCATCCTGGTGACCCGGTGAAAGAATCTGTCCTGGAGCATGGCAGTACCTTCTGCCTGATAGTAGCCGGGGGAACCATGTGTTGCTAGAGTCCCTGATGATTTTTGCAGCTTTCCTCTGGCATCGCCTGGTGTAGGTGGCCTGCAGGGGTGGTAGGTCTCTGTGATGTGCATGGTCCATGTGAGGTTCCCTAGGATGTGCGCGGTCCATGTAAGGTCTCTGTGATGTGCACTCTCCATGTGAAGTCCTCTGTGATGTGCATGGTCCACGTGAGGTCTTCTGTGATATCACGGTTCACATGAGGTCTCTGTGATGTGCCTGGTTCATGTGAGGTTCCCTGTGAGGTGCATGGTCCACATGAGGTCCTCTGTGATGTGCATGGTCCACGTGAGGTCCTCTGTGATATCACGATTCACATGAGGTCTCTGTGATGTGCCCGGTTCATGTGAGGTTCCCTGTGAGGTGCATGGTCCACATGAGGTCTCTGTGATGTGCACTGTCCATGTGAGGTCTCTGTGATGTGCAGGGTCCACGTGAGGTCCTCTGTGATGTGCCCGGTCCATGTAAGGTCTCTGTGATGTGCATGGTCCTTGTGAGGTTCCCTGTGATGTGCATGGTCCACATGAGGTCTCTGTGATGTGCACTGTCCATGTGAGGTCTCTGTGATGTGCAGGGTCCACGTGAGGTCCTCTGTGATGTGCCCGGTCCATGTAAGGTCTCTGTGATGTGCATGGTCCACGTGAGGTCTCTGTGATGTGCATGGTCCACATGAGGTCCTCTGTGATGTGCACTGTCCATGTGAGGTCTCTGTGATGTGCACTGTCCATGTGAAGTCCTCTGTGATGTGCATGGTCCATGTGACGTTCTCTGTGATGTGCACTGTCCATGTGAGGTCTCTGTGATGTGCACTGTCCACATCAGGTCTCTGTGATGTGCAGGGTTCACATGAGGTCCTCTGTGATGTGCATGGTCCATGTGAGGTACCCTGTGATGTGCATTGTCCATGTGAAGTCCCTGTGATGTGCACTGTCCATGTGAGGTCTCTGTGATATGATGTGAAGCTGCTGACCCTCTCCACGTTGGTCTTGTTGATGCAGATGGGGCGTGTACTCCTCCCTGCTTCCTGAAGTCCACTATCAGCTCTTTGGTCTTGGCAACGTTTATGGTGAGGCAGTTCCCATTGCCCCAGTCTGTCAGTGCTCTGACCTCCTTTCTGTATGCCGTCTCATCGCCGGTGGAGAGGAGAACCACCACCGTAGTGTCATCTTCAGTATGATGTTTGAGCTGTTTGTGGCCACACAATCATGGGTGAATAGGGAGTACAGGAAAAGACACATCCCTAGGGGGCTCCAGTGTGGAGGATCAGTGTGGGGGAGGTGGAGTCACACAATCTGACTACCTGGTGCAGATCTAACAAGAAGTCCATGATCCAGCCGCACAGAGAGCTGTCCAGGTCGAGAGCTTGAAGCTTCCAGTTGAGCTTAGAGGGAACAATGGTGCTGAATGCTGAGCTGAAGTCCACAAACGGCATTCAAACATGCATGTCGCTCCTTTCCAGGTGGGAGAGGACTGTGCGCAGAGTTTGGACTATCGCGTTATCAGTGCATCTGTTCTGGTAGTGAACTGTAACAGATCCAGTGTGGCAACCACATAAAGCATTCATAATGCATAATAAACATGGCTATAATACAGCATGCCTTTTTATGAGTATTTATAGCCATGTTTATAATGATTTATGAATTCATTGCTATGAATGTGTTCATAGACTCATCCAGACATGGAATTCATTGAATGTGTTACCACTATAGTCTTATTTCTTCAACATATTAAAATCTGCCAAAGCATCGGGACAAAACACCTAGCTTTTCTTTAATGAAATGTTATCTGTTCAGGAGCCTGAACTGACTAATAGCACACCTACGCAGAGAGGCACGGGACTGACAGCTTGGTTTGTCTTTTCCCAGAATCCCTGCCACTGATCAGACTGTAAAGTGAGCGGTTTACAAGCAGTCCTGCTCTCCACTCACCTTGTAGAGCGCGGACATTGAGGCAGAGGACACCACCAGGGTGATGCCGATGACGGAGTGGCTGTGGAACCCGTCGGCATACGTCATCATCACGATGCCAGCGATGGCCAAGATAGCCGCCACGATCTACACAGAGGAAATGGGAAGCGTCTTAGATTGGCAGGAGGCGGAGACCGGAGCACAAACCACCCCAGATGGCTTTATCCCTCTCGGCGCCATGTCATTTCCCCTTGAGTTAACAGTTGCCAGGTTTGCTGAGGTGCCCTTCAACTTGTTCCCGCTTGATTTTTGAGGCTCCAGAGACCAAATGATTGCATGCTAGTATGTCAGTGTGCAAGGGTCTAATTGAGATTACACATGTATTCTAGTCAACACATTATGACAAAGTGCCTCCTGTGGTCCTGAAGAAAGCTGTGTTATTTAAGATAGCAAGAGGAACACAAACTACTCAAGTATGGCTGAGGCCTACTGGCCTCATAAGCTAATGTCCCCAGATGCTCATTGCTCAGATGCACCCTAACCCCTCTCCAAAAGTGATGTAGAAAGCATGAAGGGCATGGCTTTTTATTGAACTAAATTAACACAGTCTTACAACGGCTGGCTCCCTATGCTGCCACAGTTGAAACCTCCCACTCAGTGGTAACCAGATGTACATTTGCATGTGGCAATATGGTACTGCCTTATATTCAACTGAATTTTTTGAAATCCACTGCGATACTGTTGGACAGGACAAGGGTATAAATAGTTCAGATATAATGAAATATTACCACAGCCTTGGGCTTGAGTCTTTGGGAAGTCTCAAATTGCTGCTGGCTGTCAGGTGGGAGGCACTGGCTTCCCATGTAGGACCCCATATGGGGTGCTACAGAACTCCCCAGAGTCTGGTGGTCAGAACTTGACAGCCAGTGGGTGGGCTGGGCTTAGCATAGGGGTAAGGCTCAAAACGGTTTCCTATTTTAAGCGCTTTCCTTCCCCAAGCTCCTCCAAAGAGCGCTTTTCTATCCCTCCTATCCCAAAGTCCACACAATGGTACATGCACATCTGCATGTACCATTGCAGCACAGAAGGCATATTGGGTAGCCAGCACCGGCAACTAGCTCAGGCAGCCCGAAGGACCTCAGAAGATAACAAGAAAATGGAGATACTCAGTTCCATTCCACTCCCTATCGCAGTAGGTATCTAAAAATTAAGATCAATATAATACAAATATTAAGCAAAAAAAAAAAAATCTTCTATCCCAAATTTGTGACAAGGGAGTGGTTGAAAAGTGAAGTTGCCACCTAGTACATCTGCTATGGGGAAAAATGCACTCGAGTGGCCACTAGGGGCGCTCTGGCTACTTCTCTGGTCCAACCTTATATTCCGTACGAGGGAGGAGTCTAGCAGGTGTTTATAACATATGTCAATGAGCACTGCTTTTACACTGACACCCCTGCTCAATCATGTAGTGTAACCAAACCACGTCAAAAGTTAGCTGCTCCCCACTGCTATTCTACAGCGAATAGGAGTGAGGCAATGTGGGCGGAGACTCCTGGGCTGGCTTAGCACCGTTCACTCTCACTGTCTGTCAGCCATGTTGGCACATTCCCAATGGAAAAATACCATGCCTGCCTTTCTCAAATTTTACCTCATTTGAGAGATGGTTCCTGGATGTCTCTCTCCTATTCTATTCTCCACATCTGTCCTTGGCAAAAATAACATGTAAGCACTTTCAAGACTTTGTCACTCGTAACCAAACCATGTCGAATGTCCTGAAATTGATCGATCCCAGTCAGTCCATATTTACTCACTATTATCTACACCCCATTCACTTTCACCCGCACCAGTCATTGTGACATCACAAACGCCCCAAGCAGACCCCTTCAAAGATATAAGCCTGAATACCTACACAAAGATGAATATGAGCACACATGTGCCGTCTATCCAATCAGTACGCATACATCCAGCATGAAAGACAAATTATGAATAAAACATAAAACACTGTTCGTCTGTTAAAGTCAAGTAAGAAGCAATAAGGATTGCCCCTTCAGCACGGAGGTCAGAGCTGGGGGTCTGCCTGGGTGACCAATGGGGAGCAGGCACACTGCCCGAGCAGATTAGCGCTGCATTAGCAGGGTGTCAGAAAGACAAATGAGCTGCCGCCGCTCGCCCTACCGGTGTCTTGAGACAAAATGACGACTCTCTGGTCTTACAACCAAAACACCACAAGAGGGCACTGTCCAACAAAAACCCTTTGGACTGTGAGGCAATACTCTATACTTCTCAACTTCCTGACATACTTCAAATCTAATTGATTGTTAAATGTGATCCGAACAATGACTGTGCGCTCCCATCTCTCCCATGTACAACCCGCTGCCCTCCTCATACTTTGGGCCTAGGCCCACATACCCCTCAGGTATCTGAAGATTTCTGCAATACTGCTCTCATGCATTAAAGAGGGACTCTCTCTGCCCCCCCCCCTCATTTTTAACTTCTACATAATGGAAACCACAAACTGCTACAGAAATAAAATCCTTCTGGCACACTGGGGGGGGGGGTGGGGGGCTGGAACTGTATTACATGACATTTTCATCACAAAAAGAGCAAGGCGGAGAAGAAAGGGAGGGGGGGGGTGTAGTGAGGAGAGCAGCTGCAGATATGAAAGCCTGACAGCAGAAGCCCTGGATGGAAGCCAGCTGAGACACCCGACCATGCGAGAATCTTCTTCCCTCGCTCCTTCCCTGCTGCCATAGTGCCCCCGCCACCCCCCCCCCCCTGCTTCCCAGCAGCCTCTCTGTGGGTGGCGGGGCTCAGGTTAAGCCGGGCCGCGCCGTAAGTGACACCTGCAGGTAGAGTTAATCTCTGCCGCTGTCCTGGCGCGGCGTGATAGCGCCTGCTGCGGCTCTGGCCCCCGGCGCATCCGCGTCTCCTTAGGGGACCAGCACCGGGCGTTTCTGCCTTAAAGACGCCCGCGGGTGTCTTAGAGGGGCCGTGCAAAGTGACCCGACATGACCGAGACCTTACCAGATTTACCAGGAGTGTAACTAAAATATTTACATAGTACATCCTTTATTCGACGATGTACATTGGTCAACTAATTTGAATTGAAAAAGTGATTTTACATATAATGCACACATATTACACAATCACAAACTATGGAAGAGGTGATGTCCCCATTTGGCCCTCTGGAACACCCACCACTGTAAGACCATACTAAAAATAGCCAGCGACACTTAATTATTTACCAGAGCACTTAACTGAAGCCTGATGATTGCACATATTCCTCTTTAGCGGCACTTACTGCTGGTACCATCCTCCTCCTCACAGATACATCCTCCACAGAAGACATGCAGACATAAATCTGGGCCACAAATGTGATTATAACAAATAAGCTATTAATGATATTAATGTGTAATATATACTGTATATATCATATGCATATATTTATATATAATGTATAAAGAATTATCATTAAATGTCCAAGACTACACACAAAAAGGAAGCGGTCAATGTCTGAAAATTAAACTGGGAAAAATATTCAAGTCATGGGGACATGAGTAGGACTGAGGTGTACTCTTCATCTAAGGGTCATTGATAAAAGCCACATGGGGGCATGTCAGTCCCGACATGAAGTGCAGGGTCGATTCCTGCCAAGCTGACTCTGCAAACTGTGAGGGGCTGTGACAGATGGGGGCACCGTATATTACTGGATGGTCACCACACAGAAACGCTCATACAAACACGGACAAGCAGGCACACTCACAACACACAAGTATACAGGGTTCCCACGGTTTCTGGGTTAGTAATACTCTGTTTTCATGGTAAGCCTCCAGGTCGTGGGATCGCAGCCATGATAAGTATCAGCTTTGTCAGCGTGCATCCGAAACAGCATAATTGACTATAAGGTAATAAAATGGACAGCGTTACTATTTACTCAGTTTTACTGACTCTTTCAAAGTACTATACAACGGTCTCAAATTTCAAATTGCAGTTCTGTACAAATTAAATTACTGAACTGTGTATGATTCAAATAATTAGGGCTGCAACAACAAATCGATAAAATTCATAAAAATCGATTATTATGTGTTTTCGCAACCAATTTAATTATCAATTTCTTGTGTTGTGCTATTAGTGCGTAACTTGTGGAGAAGATAACTTCATCTGCAGACGGAGCTGAACGGAGTGTGGCCATAGGCGTGGTGGAGGAAGCATTTCCCAAAGAAAATTAAACAAATGAAACATGACAGAGGCGGAGAAAACGGTTCGACCGAAGTTGTCAAAAGTGTGGGAGCACTTCCCATTACAAAAATGTGAAAAATGATGTGTGAGTGTGTGTTTTACTCTTATTTTAGTTTAATGTTGTTTTTGTATAGCATGTAAATGTGCTGCATAACTAAACTTTACTTTGACATAAGGTCAGAGTGAAGACACTGCGCCATGATGGAGTAGCC
>JAODKM010000058.1:19177797-19188988 GCA_026780845.1 Petrocephalus sullivani
TTGCCATCTCACGTTATGTCTGAACCAAAAACTGACGGTGACGTCACATATGCAGTGACGACTGACGTGCACCTGACCTCGTGAAATCAAATGTAATATTACACCGTTCTTTCTGTCAAGTACTTGTTCTCATAAAAAAATTTAAAAAGTAAGTTCATTTTCCACATCAGCCAATTTGAATCGTCATACATTTACACCGATTTTTAACCGCATCGATTTTTTCTTACACCCCTATTCATTACACACCAAAAATATTTTTGTATTCTTTATGAAAGACCAGGAAAACCAGCTGCCAAGCATTCTGTATTCCTAAAGGCAATGGTTAACCTCCGTCTTCAGGTTACTGAGCCTCACACCTTTCTTCCGATGTTGGACCTGATTGTGTAGGCAATTTAGATGGGTTTTGTAATAATGGGTTTCGTCACAACAAGACGACACAATAAGAACAGCAGACACACACACATGTACCATTAGACACAAGCACCGCGGAGGAGCAAGAATCCCATGGAGCGAGAACAACACGACAACGCTAACTGAAGGTCACCCCAGCAGCACAGTGTGTCCCTCGCAGGCCACCGTGGCAAAGCTGTTGCCCTGGCTACTGCTCCACACTGCACCAAGATTAATCTCCCAAACGCAGTGGCGGGCCAGGCCAATCAGTGCTGAGTGGGACAGGGACTGAGCTAAGCACTTTCTGTTCAAAGGAGCTGGACAGGAGCCCTGGGCACTGCCACCAGGACCCTTTAGTGACAAGCGGCTTTTTTTTCCACCAATTTTTACTCATGCAACATCATTTCTGCAGTGGGACACAGCTATCCACAAGTAGGCAATAGTACAGAGACAGAAATCCAGCATTCCTAATCACATTTACGGAGAAAATAACCCCAAAAGGAAATTCTGCGCGGGCTGTGTATCACTACAGGTGGGAAACGGTGACCACAATCATCTTGACACGCAGATGCGAGTGTAACTGAACGACGGCTTGGGGACTGCGGGGGGAGGACCTCTTCAGACCTCTTCAGACCTCTTGAGTGGCACGTATCCCATTAACAGGCTTGTATCTCAGCGTGTGTCTCTCAGCAGGCATGTGCCCCATACACAGGAAATACCATTTATCACGGGTATAAATGGTGCTTCAGCATGAAGATAAATTACAATGACCTACAAGTGATTGGTGCACTACAATGCTGTTTATACAGCATCACGTAGGAACTCCTAATAACGCCGTGGAAACACATCATCTTCCCAAAGAAGTATTCGGAGAACATCGGGAGACTTGTTCTCAGTAATCTTTCAGCATCGCTATGAAATTCTCTTTTAAAACAAGGTTTTATTATTAATGGATTGCCATATGGGGCATTCATTTCCCCTCGTAAATCCATACACCCATATTCGAACCATGTATCCTGGCCATAGGTTGGAGGAACCTCCCCCAAGCAGCACATGCCACAAGGCTGGGGTGCATTCAGGACACCCTGGATCCAATATACAGAAAATATTCCTCCTTATAATCTGTGTTGTACATTATTCTTCTGCAAAGGACCCGAATCTCGCGCCACGTCCCCTTTCAAAGACACTGCGCGGCCCAGTTCTCATGTGTGCTTTGTCCTTGCATAACCCTGTCAAGCAAATTTAAGGAAACAAAGGCTTTTTGAGAGCTTCACGCATAAGCAGTAATATGGGAAAGGGAGCGTTAACACAGTTCCTCCTTAAAAGTTATAGAAGCATATTTGGGGAGGTACCTCAATGTTAGTGTATAATTGGGATGGCTCAGAGAGTTATGGTATAAGGAATACTCCAGTAACTTAGGAGAATTTTCCCGTTTCCATTTCAACATTATATTGGAACAAGACATTTAAGTAAAAATGGTCTTAGGTCTTTCATATGGCCTTTATCAAGAGTTCTGATTTTCCCGAATGCAGCATATAATGCTAATTACTGTACAGAGTGCGGGATGAAAGAGCCTCCGCAGATAATCCATGACATAATCTGCAAGACGTACAGGGCAGCCATTAGTACCACTTACCCTCTATCACAGCGGGTTCTGTTCCCACCGGCAAACCCAGCACGCTTCCCCCTGCAGCTCCTCACCCACGTGGGGGCCCCCCACCCCCCACCCACCCGACGAGCCTCCGCAGTGCAGCTCTCCCGCGGACCAGCCAGCCAATCCCGTGGATCGGCTGCTTTCTCGGAGTCCGGGCATGACACGCTGCCTCTTTTCTCCATTACTAACAAACGGATCTCTGCAGAGTACAAAAAAGAGTGGAGACACAGCTCCTCCTGCTTGAAGGGGGGGGGGGACATGCTCATGCTCATAAATTTGGGAACTGAACACTAGTCTCCAGCTTCTACGATTTGACAGACTCCTCTAGGGTAATATTAGGGTTCAGAGCTGATGACGATATTCACCTACAAATGCAACTACGTTGAGACAAGGATTATATACAAATACACGCAAACCTTCTTTTTACAGAATGTCAGTGATACTTGTAACAGCAAAAACGCAAAGTCTCACAGGAAGCAGCTAGAAGAATCATTTAAAAGAAAGAGCAAGTAGCCGTGTTGAAATCTTTGGCTTTGGCTCGATTTCAGCTCGTCGGTGAGATTCTGGTGAGCGCGGACCCACAGGTGATCTCATTCCCCATGACAAATCCCCAGCCGGGTCTTCGATTACTGCAACTTATACGAAGAACTGGAGTAAAAAAATCCAGATCAGGTGTCTGAAGCACAAAACTGTAGGAGAAAAGGCTCTTCTAAGCCAGAATTCCCAACCCAGTCCCCTAGGAACCCCAGGCAGTCACCGTTCTTGCTCCTCGAGGCCATTCCATATCTATGGGAAAAACGTGGATTGTCTGGGGGTCCCCAAGGTCCACGTTGGGAAGACTGTTCTGAGAAACTGGGTAACCATCTGAACGCTGACTATTACACTGATAATAATTAGTTACTGGCAATTTTAAAGGCAGAAGCCTGGTCCAGTTGATGTCCCATATAGAGTGTTGTCTGCCTTGGGCTGCAGTCTGGATGAAGGAATGGACAAATGTGCATCAGAAGCAACACGCTGAACACAATAGCTGCAAAAATTAGATCCTTGATAGTTTACAGATGGCTTGACATCAATCAGCTGGCTAGACGCTCGGAATGACTGCGTGCTACAAGGTCACAGTCCTGTCGCGCATGCAGACTTTGTTTACTGCTCTGTCTGCCAAGAAGCGGTAAGCTGGGACACAGCCCATCATGGCGGGCTGTCAGTTAGGGAAAGGACAGCATGTGCGGACCAGGGCATCTCTGGTGTCTGAGGACAAGGGAAACACTAAAATGACGAAATAGCATCAAAATGTACGTAGGTCTTCCGGGTGTGACCAAAGTGCAGAAGTCACTTTATATACAGCAGGGGGCGCTGTACATCCCAACTGACAGAACAGCAGACTGAAAAATGAACGATCCACAGTCGAGTGGAGGTCTGCAGCCATGTTCACCACCACCCCTTCCTCATCCCCCACAAGCACCAATATGAGCCCCAGCTATTCGCACCTCTGGAGGACTGGAGAGAGTGACACTGCTCTTCCCTAGATCACTAGTTGAAATATGGGTTCTGACTTAATGACTGAGGTGGGATCACGGACCCCTGACTTGGAGTCATTCCCAAGCACTGTTGGCTTCCCTGTCATCACTGACGTCACCCGCATGGTGTACAGAACGTGTCCTTGATCTGATCCTAAGCCGACAGTGAAACAAGCCATGTGTTTATGGGTCCTGTCGTCCCGGCCTATTAAATAAATGCACATTTTCCTTAGTTCCTCACATATACCGACCTTATTCTTACAAACATGAAGGCCGAGCATCGCTCTACGTGATGGGAGATGTCCTTTGAATAGCATTTAGATTTCTTAAATATTTAAACTGCATAATGGTTTCACCATACAGATGAGCTTCAATTAAAATAGTCTTTAATACAGGTGGTATATTATTTTAATTTAAAAATACCAGTCCACCGTTAACACATGCTGATCCCGTATTCATCTGCTGAAGCAATTACCACCCCGTTTGTTGTGAGTCAGCTCTAACCAGCTGTGCATTCACTCGCCCCGGAACGGACTCATGTTCACCGACCCAGTGAGTCACCTGTTGACTTGGTCACCTTGACAGGTGTGGAGAGCAGATGCCTCGGTATTATATATGAGTGCTGGTTCATTACAGAGCAATAAAGACACAATGTTTTTGAGTAGGACTGAGTGTCCGCATATAAACATCTGTAAAACATTCTAGAACAGTGGTTCTACCGTGGTGAGCACCCAGTGTTAAAATGACACATAACCCCAGCTGCAAAAGCCCCCGCTTTCCAGAAGCACTGCCAGTAATGTCCGTCTGTTACAGCCAAACGGGGGACCAGCTGGTTTCAAGCAACGTTTCTGTTGTGTCCAGAGTGCTGCTTAACTGTCAGTTTTGGTGGAACTGAAAAGGCTAAAAGAGCAAAATACGGCCCTGTATGAGGTTTGGCATCTGCCGCCGATGAAACCGGATCGCTCCCCCGGGGATCACAATAAGTGTTTAAAGAGCTTTGGAGCTCGAGCACATAATGTTACGGAACAGGTAATCAAACAGAGTGAAAAGGGAGGCTATCCTCTGCGGCTTCCGACGCCAGGCCCATGGGTGTCGTGCCAAGCGGCCTCACCGAATCAGCAGGAAACGGGGGGGGGTACGCTTACACATAGTCTTCAGAGATGCGTTCTAGAAACTTTTGGGATGAGGATCCTCAGCTGGAAAATTCAAACAGGTATCTTAGGTGGTCCTATCACAGCTCAACAACACAAGATTCGGGAAATGGTACGGCTGTTCCCTAGCGGTCTGGTGGTAGGGTGGGGCATCTGAAAAACGGGCAGTGCGGCTTTAAGGACCACGAAGGGAAGCGGCACTTGCTATTACACAAGTTGACATTTCATTATCGTAGGAATACTTAGCCTAAAGAGAAAGGAGGGAGATTAAGTGGTTGGTGTGGGGGGGGGGTGTGTGTGCAATTGTGGAGTCCCTCAGAGACACCCCCAGTCTGTCTGACAGTAGCAATGAGTTACGGAAAACCATCCATCAGCTCCCCTTCTCTGTCTCTAGGGAAGGTTTTACACAGAATCAGGGTTCATAGGTCAACCACAGAGGTCGTGGTGAGGTCAAAGCCTTAAAGCCCACATAGGAGGCATGGGGCTGGCTGCCACAGGCAGGGGCTTCAGGGGCACTCTGCGTGCCGCGGAGGAGGACCTTGTGGCCCGTATCTGAAAGGGAGCCCCATACAACCAATAAGAATAAATCACTGAATCACGTCTATAGCGGTTAGTCAGCATTCTCGGTCTCTGAGAAAAGACTTCACATGGCATTCATGAAGATGTTACATAACAGACGTACACAGAAATCATACCCCGTGTTGTTAAAATCAATATGGGCTGCTTTTGTTTAATCAGTTTAGCAGATCGGCGACGTACAGGAAACATAGCAAACACACAGAGCATCCCTGTATGAATCATTTGGCCTGCTGAGGGGGCGTGCGGACGGGGGTAGCATCATGCAGCCAGCCCCATGCTGTCTGACTCCAATGCAGATCCTGTACCTGACCGTCTACCCCCACAGCCTGAAGAGATCCTCTTCTGCCAACAAAACAAAGCTGAACTAGTGACCTTTTGGAATTAGGACATTATTTATAAGCCCCTACTATACAGTAGTGCAGGTCAGAACAGAACAGTTTTTTTTTTAACTCTACTACTAGAAAAAGGAAGAGCAATTCTTTTAAGATACAGTAAACAAGCTTGATTAATGCTTAATAATCCTTAGCAAATATACAGCCTGTATTTACATGTTTAATTATCGATAGAAACGTTTATGTAGCATATATATATATATATATATATATATATATATATAAATACAGGCATTTGCATTCAGCCTTCATAGGAAACTCCCTGTCCCGTCGACACTAGCCTGCACATAAAATATGCAGCTATACCAGTCAGCGAGAGCTGACACGGGGCAACACCAGTGTTTTTATATTTAGGTGCCTTTAGGCGGGTTGGCATTTTGCAGATAACATTTTCCCTTCATGTCATACATCTGCATACAAACCTCAAGTGGTTGTATTATTAGATTTATTCTGTATATATACTCATATATTCCGTTTATTTCTATCAATAAACCATTCATATGCATCTCGTTATTAGTATTTTCATTATTATTATTTTCATTACTATGATTATTATCTAATAAATCACAGAAAATAATAATGCAAGGCAGAAGATAGAGACTGCATGATTTCCTGGGAAGCGGAGCTAAAGGAGGTGGGAATACGGACTCGGTCCTAAAGCAGTGCAGTCGGATAAGCGGGCTCCTCTGATGCGATTTATTCGTTCGCGGCGACGCCAAGTACCGCGCAGCGCGACCTTAAAGCGCCGCGATAAACTTTATCATCATGCAGCGGCACTTCGGGACTTGGTCCTTAAGGTTTTGCAGCGGCATTCCGGCGAAAATACCATCTGCAAAACTCCCCTCCCGCCCCCACGAATACAGCGCGATCGTGCGCCGTCAAACCCCCCCCTTTCAGCGCCGCTACAGAACGACACGGCGGCGCAAAGTAACAAGTTTGACAGTGACGGCGAGCCCGGTTCCGCAGTCCCCCCCACGCCGGACCGACGAGCGCATACCTTGCACTTTAGTTAAGGTGAGCACCGGGCTGTTGCACGCAGTCAGCGGCGCCACCCTGGCTGAGTGCTTCTTCATGGTGGCCAGCTCGGAGCGGCTGAGCTCTCCCCGCTTCGGCTACATCCCTGAAGCTGGTGTTGCAGCAGTCACTCCGTCCGTGTTTAGCTTTAAAGGGCTCCCCTGCTCTGCCTCACACTCCCGCCTTCCCCCACGCACCCTCCCTCCCTCCCTCCCTCACGCTCCATCCATCCCCTCCCTCCGTCGCCGCTTTCTGCAGTACCATTCGCGGGGGGTCGCCCAGCTACCCTCAAAACAAGCGACTGCTGCAATTTCAGCAAGATTTGGCATACAGCCGCGCTCCCCGCCCCCCGAAACAGGCACCCACCCATTTTGTGCTAGCTTACATCTAGGGGTGGAACTTAAGAATTTTTGCTACTAGCCAGCTGGGCTAGTTCAGTAAAAAATGTAGTCTGACACGCAAGTAGCAAGTGGGCTATTTTTTGTACTTGCCCTTGATCTAAATTACTGGCCTGCAGGTAAGTGGGTAAGCTTAATTTGCAGCTGCTTGCTTGAGTCCGGGCGCTTTCCCCCCTTGGGTGTGCTAGTGGACTGTATCCCGCAAAGACACTGAAATGTGCAGAGAGCACAGTGATATATCTGACGGCCACCACAAGGGTATCACAGGACCAAGGCAGAGCTTCTAATCAGGCACATGAAATAATGTCATTACCAGCCTATGCTTGTGCCTGGTATACTTATATTTAAGGGTGCAGGTGGTTACAATGTCAATTTAGAGCTATGCTGTCTGTAAAAAAAAAGATGTTTTTTTCCCAAAGGAACCAAACAGCCACTGTGACCCAAAGATACACTGTGTGTGTTTTTTCAACATAGCCCAGTGCAGTGCAGCCATCTGTTTCAGCACAGGAAGGTGCCAGGATAACAAGTCAGAAAATTGGGGAGGCCTAATTAAAGAGGGAAAAGTAAGTCATCCAATTCAACAGAAATATTTAGTGGTGGAATGTTAACCTGAAGCCACTACTCAGGCCATTGGGACTGACTCTCTCTCTGAGTATCAGAGTGTGTACCTCTACACGGGCCAGTGGGACTGACTCTCTTTCTCTGAATGTCAGAGTGTGTACCTCTACACGGGCCAGTGGGACTGACTCTCTCTCTCTCTGAGTATCAGAGTGTGGACCTCTACATGGGCCAGTGAGCCTGACTCTCTGTCTGAGTGTCAGAGTGTTTACCTCTACACGGGCCAGGGGGACTGACTCTCTTTCTCTGAGTGTCAGAGAGTGTACCTCTACATGGGCCAGTGGGACTGACTCTCTGTCTGAGTGTCAGAGTGTGTACCTCTACATGGACCAGTGGGACTGACTCTCTGCCTGAATGTCAGGGTGCAGACCTCTGTTTGGATGATTTTTCTGAATAATTCAGAAACCCGGGTTCTCACACAACAGCAAAGTGTACCAGAGAGCCCCTTAAAAGGTTCTGTTCCTCCAGTTTCAGTCTGTTTCCTGCCTCTCCACCCCCATCCCATAATACACCGAGCGTGAGCCCCTTCCGTTTCTCATCACACCTTTCCCTCAGAAGTGGCCATTGTTTAGACGGCCCGATGCAGATATCACACAGGGAAGTGAAATAAATGAAGTGAGACTCTGGAAGGTGCCCAGACACCCAGAGAGTTACACAGCAGAATATAAAACAGCCAATCACAGTCCTGATCATAATATTCTCAGTCAACTAGAGACATTTCACTCAGTGCTAAGCTACTGCTCTATACCTTACAAAAAAGACAGAAAAATGTATTGGGTTTTTATTGTTTTGTTGCAGCTTTTCCCTTCAGATTTCACAAGAATGTCATTCGCTCTCACTTTATAAAAATGCCTTGTGACCTCTTTGCCCCTTCGCATAAACTCTCACATGGACACTCATGCACCAATGACACCCTTCCATATTACAAAATGCTAGGCTAGATCTGAAGCATGTTTTGGTAATGGTTTGGGACCAAAACTCTCACTGCAAGTCATTTTTGTTCCGAAATTTTAAAGACCTATTATTGTAATTAGTATCTGCAAGATGTATTGTTCATCTGGAACAAAAACTCCTCATACAGTACATGAAATAGCAGAATCCCCCTTTGACTCCCATATTTACACAGATAAATTCTAACTAAGCTTCATGCTGCAGTGCCGTGTCAGTATGCTAAAACTGATTGGGTGCTAATACATATCTCTTAGTAAAACCTGCAGGTCAAAGTATATATTTTTGCACAAGTCAACTGTACCACTAGCAACAAAAAATGCTTCGGGAACAAAGAAATTCACTTGAAACTAGTGTAAATTATGGGTCATGTTGCTGCCGAGACTTGAAACATTATTCCATTTAACCTGAGTGCTATATTCATTAAGCTACAAAACAGCCTATTATTACATTGCCAGATAATGCAGCCTCCATGTTGTATGTTTCACATCCTCAGAGTTTTGCAATATTCCTTAATTCACAGAGGAACACAGGGAATGAAACCACAATCTATCAAAGCACAATAAAGATTATTTTCTGGGAGGAATAGGCCAATGTTCTCACCCGTCTCCCATTCCCAATATATGTAGTATTGTAGGAGAAAATTAATATAACTGTGCAATATAACAAAACATTAGAACAAGCAGAGGGAACTCCTTTCCCGTGTCATAATTTGTGCAGAGCAAGTACAGGTCTTTGGCGCAAAATGACCCGGGGAGAATGTCTCCGGTTGGGAGAAGGTACTGAACCAAGTGACACGGGGAGCTGACAGCAAGGGACAGGTTTACAGAAATGTCCCCTTTTCAGGGTTAGAGAGGGGCAGGACAGGATTGGGAGTAACACAGCACAGATGGAAACGGGCGGCTGGATTTCTGCACGGAGAGTCCGAAAAATAAACAAACTCCGGACTCATGCATCAGGCCTAGAGAGGGAAAGGGGCGGAAATGGCAGGTCTTAGGGCTGGCAAAGACGAGCGTCCGGCGACTGTGGCTGAGAGAGAACAGGACACGCTGATAAATATATATCCAGCAGAACGGGCGGAAATGAACATCGCAATAACCTTGGGTACCCGGCTCTCTCCACCAAGATGGCTGCAGATCACACCCCTCACGCCCCACAGACCCTTAACCTAGAGCCCTACATCGGTCTTGTACTCCTAAAGTTCCCCAAAATTCAGGATTTGATTCATATTCAAGGTATTGACCATTGCACTGCATCCAAAGACACACTCTCCACATTTGCAATCCTTGTGTTTTCTTCTTACTGTGTGTATTATTGTGTCTCTCATTGTGTATTTGAGCTACTTCATGTCTAAAATTTTCTTCTGGATAAATAAAGTCCATCATCCATCTATCCAACATTCTATATTCCCTGCACTCAACATCAATCAACACCCAGTACTCAATCACTTACAATACCCACCTACACTACTGAGTCCAAGGGCTCCATCTGGTTGGAGCCACAGAGAATGAACCTGTATCGAGAGGATTAATTTACAAAATATCACCAAGACTTACCCTCAAATTACCATAACCGCTTGCAGGACTGGGCCTTGCAGCCCACCACTTCTTCAGGGTCTCCGCAACAGGGAACAGTTTAATTAAAACTCTCCTGAGTGATGAGAGAATCCTTGTGAGAACCAGGTGTTTAACACACATTATGTTGGCACTCCAGGGAGCCGCAGAGCTCATTAGAGCCCAGAGAAGCTGCCTGGCTGGGTGTGGGTGATGATAGGACCTCATTACCTCCAGTGTGCAGGGCAGCCAGAGACAGGGAGTCCTAAAGTGGGCATCAGGTGATTATCAAGGTGACCATCTAATTTCCCTAATCCATATTAAAAACCATGACAACAGTTGTAGATAGATGAAAAAATTAGTTGCGGACAACTTAATTTGGAACCATTCTGAGTGATGTTTTCCCTGCATGTCTCTTTTGACGGTTATTTTCTATGGCCGAGGGTGATTTTGGCTGCTTGTCCTCGTGAGCACGCAGTTGTGCCAGAGCACAGGGAGGTATGTGGGCGGGATTTTAGGGGACAGCAAGAGAGGACAAATTAAAGTCAAAACAATTGTAAACAAACCGGTGTGTCTGGGCTACGATTCGGCCATGTCAACTTTGTTTCCTCTGAGAAACAAAAGGGAAGAACAGAAGAAGAATCTGCCTGGCGTCCCTGTAACGAGGCGATGATAAACCTGAGAGACAGACTTATTGGCTGAGCTTTCCCTGAAAAGGGCTGATTGCTCTGGAGAAACCAGCCAACAACCCGCATTTGGAGAATGATGCGTTAACAAAGGAGTGACCTTGATTACAGTCCGGTCCGGTTTCAGAAACGAGGGAAAGCGGAACATGCGATGAATATTATTCGCCCCCCCCTTTAAAGACATTTTAATTTCCCAGAAATATTAATTAATGTAGCGTGTACTTTTCGCCCGCCCGCGCGCCCCGCCCCTTTCTCTTATTCTGCTCACTGCCTCCCGATACTCTTTTGCTA
>JAODKM010000058.1:19192036-19222581 GCA_026780845.1 Petrocephalus sullivani
GCTTCAACCAAGTTGGAATATTAACCGTCAACAATTAAAAAAAAGTCTGTCTGGCCCTGAAATACATTCTCCGGGTTCCATAGTTTGTCCCGGACACCTGTGCGCGCGCGCGCGCGCGCGTGTGTGTGTGGGTTTGTGTGTGTGCTCGCGTGTGTGTGTGTACTCTTCACCGCACACTCTTTCCCATGTCCTGACTGTGCTTCCGCTTCATCTGGAATTATGACAATTAAATAATAATGTGACAGTTGGCGGTTAAGTTGTTTAGAATACTTGTGTTATTTAGGCATTATTCAAAATGTATCATGATATGTATCGTATCGTTGCCCCATATCGTGATATGTATCGTATCCTGAGGTTGTTGGCAATACCCAGCACTAAACTTAACTCTTTTGTTTTCACCAAAACCATTTGTTAGGAACTCCACCAGGTCAATATTCTGGGTCGGGCTGCTATAGCCAAACCTTTGGTCACTCGTGCCAGTGCCAAACGTCGGTTTCAGTGGTGCCAGCAGCCAAATCTTGGGCTGTGGACAATGTGAAACATGTAATGTTTTCTGTCTTGTCCAACCCCAGCATATGTGAGGTGTACCTAGCAATATTTTTTAAAAAGCAAAATGGTTTGCAGCAGGTGGAATTTCAGTGAAGTTTGTCTAAGGGAGTTAACAAAATAATCTCTAACTGAACTGCATAGCATTAAATGGAAAGAGTAAAAGTATGCTTTCAGAAAAATTGTAGAGGGAAAGTCTGCCTGCGACAGAGAAACAAGCTGCTTGATTTCCTTGCCTTGTCTATGTAGTTGTACTCATTCTTTTTCCTTTGGATTTTCGCACCATCAATGCATTCATTTATTTAATCTACGGCCATTAACGGTCACTGCATTAATCACAGCTAGGTATGTTAAATTAACTAGAAACGCAGCCTTGTATCATTTTAAACACACCAAACCCATTAGTCTTTTAAAATAAATATTACCGCATTAAAGGCAGGTGATGAATATTCATGTTAAAAGCTCAACAACTACTCAGGACTCAGCTGCTCTGAAAGAACAAAGACATTATACAAGCTTTTATGTCACATTACCGGTCCATTGGGAAAAGCTTTTCAGAATCTGCAAAACAGAAGAGGATGGGCTTTTTTCTCTCATTTTCCCCTTTCTTCAGTAAATGTTATTTACTTTTCTCTTTGGACCTGACATGCACATTTGCATAATTTATGCAACCAATATAAAACTCTCAGGCTAGATACAACTGCTTGATGATTGCATGATTGCATCCTAACTTGATTTACTACTAATATAAATCCGTCTAACCACAAAGTTCCTCTGATCTCCGTTTTTCTCTCTCGTTACCCTTTATCTTTATTACTACCTTAAGATGTGGGTATTTTACGTGGTGAATTCAATTTGGCCTGTTTTTATCTTGAGTGGAAACAATACCCCTCCCCTCCCAAATGAAAACGGCAGGCTAGACTGCAGCATAAATTTAAGCCTCTTCACATGCCATTGGTGCCATGCTGACCCCTGGTGGTAAACATAGGAAGCACGTATACCAACATACAGTGGCAGCCAATTGTATGACCAGTTCCGGCACACTTCTTTGCGATTCACACACGCGCGCACGAGCGCGCTTGCATTCATATCTTCGTGGGGATGCTCTTTATTTCTATGGGAAAAGGCCTAATCCTAACTAGGACAACCTTAACCCCAAATCAACCCAAACCTCAACCATAAATTATTGTAGTCACAGATTTTTAGAAAACTGAGTTCTAGTGGGCACCAAACATATCCCCACAGTATAAAGTATTATAACAGGTTTTTATAATGTGTAATATATACACAATGTAATATATACATAACCCACACACACACACATTTGTATTCAGATCTTTGTGAGGACCGCCCATTCATTTCCATGCGCCTAAAACCTAAACCCAACTATGACATCCGTAACCCCTACCCATAACCATAAGTAATCAACAACATCAAACATTTAGTCACCACAATGTAATACCACACACACACATTTTTCGGTTCAGGATCAGGGTTCTAAGAATCCTTTAAAGAGTATAGCATGAAATACTACAAAATGAAGGGTCATCTACACAAGTGCAGCCTTCAAGTTTGCTTTTATGGATGGTGTGTGCCTCAGTAGGTTCAGGATCCATGTCCAGCAGGTTGTCAGTTTGAATCCCAAAGCATCACTGTAATATTATATCACTGTTAAGCTTAACTCCAGTTGCTCCGGAGGCACTGGATGCTGAGTGATCCTGCTTGCTGATGCCAGGCTTTCCTCACTTGTATGCTGTGTTGGACAGGGGCATCTGCTAATTATGTAAATCTAAACCCATCAATCTCAAATGGCAGCAATTCCCCTTGTTTACCTTTCCTTGCCAGCAGAGGGCACCAACCGCCCACTTTATAACAGCAAAACCCCAGGAAAGCTGCCCGCCTTTGGCTTCATTTAAAGGTTTGACCAGAAAATAGGTGCAAGGGTTTCATTACAGAAAAATGTGTAGACCTAATTATTGTCATCAGAGGCTATAATCAGGTGCTTTCAGTGTTATTTTTCTCTTGTTTTGTGATAAACTGAAAGGATGAATATTTATCCGAATGTCGGAGTCGTGACGCTTTACGGCTGTGGATCCGTTAATCAGTGTGTCTGTGGAGCGAGAGGGAAAACAAAGGAGATGCGGCCTGTGAATCATCACAATTAACATTCCTCGCACCCGCGTGCCGCCCACCCAGCCATCCCTGAGCTGTCATTAGAGGGAGCTCTGCCTCACAACGACCACGCCGAGTTCCCATCACCAATGGCCATGCCTGAAAAACAGGGGCGTCAGGCCCAACCCTCGGCATGAACGGCCACGTCTGTCACTCTAACACTCCAGACATTCACCCGCTGAGCACCCCGCTTTCTTGCTCTCGCGCACGCCTGCTTTGCACCCACCCGGGAGCTCAAGTTAGGCGAGAACAGGAGGCTCCATCATCCACCTCCAAACAACCTGTCACAGGACGTGCTACTGAGCCAGACTGGGAAGTCACGGCCCGGTAGTAGTTTGAAATGTGAACAGAAACCACACGAAAGAGGCGCATTTGTTAAACCAATTCGCCACTTGCCACATCAACATCCGGATCTAGCCTTTGTAAGCCTTTGCCTTGTAAGCCCAGGGATAACTGATAATATGTTACGCAGATATGGACAACAAGGGGGATGCTGACTGGTTTTCCAGCTTACAAAACGTGTCACTTCCTCGCTCCAGAGGAAGGAGCTAATCGCCTCCCTACCCCAGTGGTACCCCGATGGCACGAGACGGTGGCTGACTTTCCACGCGGTCCGCTTTGATCTGGTGTCCCAGCCAATTAAATCAGAGAGGGGAGGGAACATCTCAGAGCTGTGCGTACGGGAGAGAGAGGTCAGGAAACTGCCTTGTTTTGTTGTGGTGTTTGGCCTCGGAGATCAGCCAGTGGAATGCACCGATCCGTGATGGTACAGCCCAGTTTGGACCCTGAAATGGAACAGCTAACCCATCCATAAATTTCCTGTTACCAGGCTCACAATGAGCCAGGAAGCACAGGACACGGGCAGGAGATCCGCTGGGCTCACCCTCCAGACCAACCCACATGTTCTTAGGCTGTGGATGGAAAAAACAAAAAAAAATCCACAGGAAAGCAACACAAACTCAGGGAGAAAGTGCTAACTCTGCACACACAGGACCGGGGTGGGAATCCGGCCCACAAAACCTGCAATTGTGAGAACACTGCAAGCCACAGAGCTCACGAACGGCCGAAACACCAAACCAGCCTCCAGAAAATGTCAAGCCTTGCTCTAAAGATAAAGACTAAGGGGTGGATTTGCCCATACGCTTAAGTTAAAAAAGCGTGTTGCTGTGCGTTTTTTTGACTTAAGCATGTTCCTCCCATCGGCAAGTCTGTCATTTACCTGCACTTGGGTTGGATACGCACTTTGGGCAGTGAAGCAACAAAATATGGGTGTGTTGCATGTAAATGACCTTTAGGTGCATTTTTCCATTGAATTAAGTGCATTTAAATGCATTTTTCACTACATGCTCTGGAGGGCTGAATTAAGTATTAAGCTGTATTTGGTTGCCTTTTTTATTGCATTTTTTGGGAAATCGAATATACAACAAAATTAACATTATACATTTAGAAATTATATAAGAATTATATAACATAATAGTACATGAACATATGTAAGTATAGGCCTATACAAGTATATTGCTATTAGACTGGATTCAAGTTACTCCTTATCTGCCTTGACAACGTGCTTAGTAGGCGAATCAATTGACCCGTCGATTTAAAATGATTCTTTCATTTCAATCTAAATGAGTAAAAAAAATGTTCCAAAGCCGTGCGTCTTTTGCTATCCAAAGCCGCAGTGCGTGTATTTGCGTTGACTGCAGGCTGGAACTGACAGAGACGCCCTTGTCTCGATGCATGATCAGAATGCATGACACGTTTTCGGGTGGATATCAAAGCATTTCATTTTAAACCATTATAGGGTGCCATTTGTTCCATAATTTCGTACACAAACACACTACATTCACTAAGTCAGGGGTAACCATTCTATGCTTAACGGGGTATATGTGTGGGGTTTTAGTGGAAGTGAATTGCAATTGATTTAGATTAATGCATTGCAGCATACATTGTAGCATATAAGCTTGTTTGGATCCAGTTGATTGCAATATTATTTTATCAGCAATGCATTCTGAACATTCAGTCCAAGCTAACATTTACACCATTATCTATTGGTTAGGTATGTGTGCTAGTTTTCGGAATTGTTCTGGATGAAGAGAGATAAAAATCCAGTATATGGATTCATTCTTTAACACAATATGGCCCATTTCTGTAACATATTAGCATTGTCTAGTTTTTAAAATTTATTTGACAATAGATATTATCTAAAATGCCCGTTTTGCCTCTGGAGTAAAAGGTAAGGGTAAAACAACTGATGCCAGACCTCGGCCACATGAACGAGGGGAGAATTTGTGTAACTTCTGAAGCACTTTCTTGAGTTAAGCATCTGATGGGAGAATATACCTGTAAATGAACATGTGCGGTAACCAGCACAAGCGGTGCCGAAATATTTCAGTGTCCTCCTCCCAAGCAGAGACTCTGGCAGCGTCCTAAGAGAGCATTAACAAGGCGCAGACCTTCATCTCTTCAGAACAAGCCAGCCTGCCTTTAATCCTCTGCCCTCAGAGGCTTTTGTCACGATTTCAAAGAGAAGGCATTCGATCGGGCCAGTCCGTAATGGGGGAACCAGAAAATGCTTCAGTACAGAGACTCCAGAAGTCTCCTTGTCGTTTGCCACTGACAAAGGCCAGCTAATGAAATAGGGTTACTAGCATGACCTTTCCTAATATCACTGCAGGGAAAAACACAGGAGCTTGGCTGCCAACACCTTTGAGCTCAGAGTGCCGTTTTGGAGCATCCAGGATCCGTCTCCCCCTTTCAGTGGGCTTCATCTGCAAAGCCACATGCTCTGACGTGTACTGACTTAGTCAGGAATGAATAATGCGTGAGAAAAGTCATTTTTCACATGCTGCCACTATGAATAAGTGTTGACAGCCACCAGTGACAGCAGTACAAAACAGCTTAAAACGCAGAAATTTGTTCCAGGGCTACAGAATCCAGCAAGCAATTTTTAATATTAATAACACAGAAATCATAGAATTCTTAGCCCTGGGTGCGAGCTGGTCTCACTCTCTCCCGCTCCCTCGATCCCCTCTCTCTCTAAAAACTGACAGATGGAGGACACAGTCAGATGTGATCTCCCTCTGCTCTACTGGGTAAGAAGGACGTTGTCACAGTTAACATTTTGTCACAAAAAATTTTGCTTCTGTAAACACCAAAATATTGTATGCACCTTTCAGTTAAATAAAATAAAATGTATCTTTCAATTCTAAGGTTTTACAAATCACGAGATGAAAAAATCATCTGGTTCTTAGCAGATAAACAGCAACACATGACATATTACACCGTGTTATTATTCATTTAACAAAAACTAAGCCAAAATGCTGAAGCAGTGTGTGGAAAATTAATTCCTTAGAAATTAAGAGGGTAAGTAGCAGCCATGTGCTGCTAATCAAATGCACTTGATTAATTGATCATCAGCAAGTGTGACCAGCTCTGTAACAGCAGACAATTTGGCAGTTCGCTGGTCTGTAGCACTCAGGTGTGTGTTACCACAAAACCAAGGAAGAGAGACATCAGCAGTGATCTCAGAGAAGCAATTGTTTCTGCCCATCAGTCTGGGAAGGGTTATAATGTCATTTCCAAACATTTTGAAGTCCATGATTCTACAGTGATAAAGATTATTCATAAGTGGAAAACCTTCAAGACAGTTGTCAATCTCCCCAGTAGTGGACGTCCCAGCAAATTCATTCCAAGGTCAGACCGTGCAATGCTCCTACATCTCTGACTCTATAGGCCTCAGTTAGTGCGTTAAATGTTCCTGACGATACAAATGGAGGGAAAAAGACTGAACAAGTACGGCTTGTTTCGAAAGGCTGCCGGGAGAGAGCCAGTCCGAAATTGGGCCATGCAGCAGGACAATGATCCCAAGCACACCAGCAAATCTACAACAGAACGGCTGAGAAAGAAAAGAGCCAAGGTGTTGCGATGGCCCAGTCAGAGTCAAGACCTCAAGCCGACTGAAACATTGTGGTGGGACTGTGAGCTGTGCATACTGTAAGTGAGTGCCCACAAAGCTCAATGAACTGAAGTAATATTGCAAAGAGTGTTGTGGAATTCCTCCACAACAATGTGAGCGACTGATAAAGTCAAACAGAAAACAATTACTTAAAGTTATTGCTGCAAAAGTGGTTCCACAAGTTACTGAATCTGTTTCACACAAGGCTTCTCCATTTTTGTTGAATAAGTAGAATCTATTGTGTGTTATTTTACACCTAAGGTTAGATTTATATAATTGTATAACCTGGTTTTTTATGTCTGGATATGTAAACCACAGAACTGAACTGGTGTACTTTCTTTTTCACATGACTGTATGTGTATATACATGTAATTACATGCGCACACAAATCTGCCGTAAAGTGCTACTTGTTAGCCTGCCAAAAACCTTGCGAGCACCCGGTCCCTTCACAGCCCTCCTCTGTGGCTGTCCGCCCGCATCACTCTCCCTGTGCTTCCTATTGCGATACTCTCTGAGCCGTGCCCCTCGCCTCTGCTCCTCTGGCTCCCGTGTACGCCCGTGGACGTGACTGATGCTGACACGGGACCAGGGACAGCTCTAGCTCCCCACTTCCTGTTGGCTGGCCCTCGTCGCTGTCCCCGTTACGGCTGCTTCTCTGGTGTCCAGGCTGCTCCCCCGTCTCCTCGTCTACCTGTTTGCTATCGTTCCTGTCTCCTTTGCTGCTTCTCACTTTCACCCGCAACCTCTTCTGTTCCTTGCACCTCCCTTCCCATTTCCTCCTACTTCACCCAAACCCTTCTCTTGTCCTCGACCATCAACCTACTTCCATAATTCCCTGTCTACCTTCACAAAATAACTCACCCTTTACACCCAACTTTCTGTCTACTTCTGTTCACTAACTTCCTCCTATCCCTGCCTTCTTGATATCACGCCATTCTCATTATTTTCTCCAAAGGTCCAACCTCTTCTCCTTGTAGGGCCATAGATCTGTGGTGTTTCTCTGTATCTCTCAAGCAGCGGCTGGTTATCATCTAAAAGAGTGAGCAATCAAGATTCTCATTCAATCAATAAAATCAAACTGGATTGCTGACATTCAACTGGATCCAAATGTACATGGGGTCAAAAATAAACCTTCCTGCCCCCCAGGTGTTTAACTGATTTTATTTAATCTTGATTTGGGTTACTTCCCTTACGGAAATTCACTATGGTTTCCTATGGTTTTTTGGGTTTTGGGTATGGGTTTTTTACAGTAACCATGGTTTTACTATGTTATCTCATGGTAATTATGATTACAAAGCTCCTATCCATAGTATTACCATGGTTTACTTATAGCACTGCATGGTAACTGCAGTGAAACCATGATAAAACCATAGTCATAAACTCATGGCTACCCAAAAAAAACCATAGTAAAACCATGGTTCATTTTTGTAAGGGTTAATATGAGAAGTAAACTGTACTGCTGCCGGCAAAGACCACATCACAAGGTCATGTGACCCCAAGAACCACGTGGTAATCTCATTCCACCCGCCCCACATCTGATCATGTATTATTCAAGAAGGAATACTCCACATATGCTCCACATGTTTAAAGTATGTGAGAACCAGCAAATAACAAGGCACTTGGGAGGGGGGGATATTCCTGCTTTTGCCCCCAAAATAAAATTATGCAATTAAGTCAGAGCCAATTCCATTGCTTTGCTAAAATCCACAGCAGAAGTTCAAGGGTGATCAAACTTTACTTCGGAATAGTGTGAGTAAGTATAGTAGGATGTTGAGTGGAAAAACTGGACAAATACAATTAAATTAGACTACAGTATATTGCTATAATCTTATACTGTACTGTATATACACTATATTGCCAAAAGTATTGGGACACCCCTCCAAATCACTGAATTCAGGTGTTCCAATCACTTCCATAGCCACAGGTGTTTACAATCAAGCACCTAGGCATGCAGACTGCATCTACAAACATTGAATGAATGGGTCGCTCTCAAGAGCTCAGTGAATTCAAGCATGGTACCATGATAGAATGCCACCTGTGCAATATGTCCATTTGTGAAATTTCCTCGCTACTAAATATTCCACGGCCAACTGTTAGTGGTGTTATAACAAAGTGGAAGCAATTGGGAACAACAGCACCTCAGCCACAATGTGCTAGGTCATGTAAAATCACAGAGCGGGGACAGTGCATGCTGAGGTACACAGTGTGCAGAAGTCCACAGCTTTCTGTGGATTCAGCTATAGCTACAGACCTCCAAACTTTTTGTGGCCTTCAGATTAGCTCAAGAACAGTGCATAGAGAGCATCATGGAATGGGTTTCCATGGCCAAGCAGATGCATCCAAGCCTTACATCCCCAAGTGCAATGCAAAGCGTCGGATGCAGTGGTGTAAAGCACACTGCCACTGGATTCTGGAGCAGTAGAAACGTGTTTAGTGGAGAGACAAATCATGCTTCTGTGTCTGGGTTTGGTGGTTGCCAGGAGAACGCTACTTGCTTTACTGCATAGTGCCAAGTGTAAAGTTTGGTGGAGGGGGGATTATGGTGTGGGGTTGTTTTTCAGGGGTTGGACTTCGCCCCTTAGTTCAAGTTAAGGGAACTCTTAATGCTTCAACATAAGAAGCCTTTTTTTACAATTTCATGCTCCCAAATTTGTGGGAACAGTTTGTGGATGGCCCCTTCCTATTCTAACATGACTGTGCACCAGTGCACGAAGCAAGGTCTATAAAGACATGGATGAACAAGATGGTGTGGAATAACTTGACTGGCTTGCACAGAGTCCTGACCTAAACCCCATAGAACACCTTTGGGATGAATTAGAGCAAAGGGTAGGCCAACTCCATATTAAATGTATTAAGAATGGGATGTCACATAAGTTCATGTGTGTGTAAAGCAGGCGTCCCAATACTTTTGGCAGTATAGTGTACTGTAGTATGTACACATATGTTAAGGGGATACATGTAATGCAGTGTATCGAGACCTCTTTGTTCTTCTTAGTGATGGACACCAAATCTTACTATGGCACATGAAGGGTGGCAATGCTCTGGTCCTTCGTGATTCATAGGAATCAGACATGTTATATGACGCAGTATGTCGATATAGACAGCATTGTAAATGCTGTCATGTTGACAGGGCAAAAATATGTTGATGGATTGCAAAAAAAAAAGCCAATAAACTGTTTTAAGCTTAAGATTAAAATGACAGTATTTCTGGAATATTATTAAGAATATTCCAATTTGGAAATGGCATCTATTAACCTTAAACTGACATCTCGGCTTTTTGGCAGAGGTTTATAATTTATTAAACAAAGGGGGGAGGGAATGTGTGAAAAAACTGTTACACATTATGTGGTGCTGTAGTAATAGGTATTTATAGTTAACTTTTTCATTACCTATTTTAATGAGTGTCAGTTAAAGGGTTAATCTGCAATATGAATTATTCTTCACAGATCTATCTTAATTTTGTGGTAATGTGAGTGAATGGGATAGAGACAATAGTTTTGCATTACATTCAGTTCCTGATTATGTAGATTATCCCCCAAACAATTAACGGGGAGATGGGGATTCCAGGAGGGGCCAGAGTCGGGTAGCCATATGACCCAGAACGACAGTAGCAGGTGGTTGTGTGAATTTCCCTTAATTTCCGAAAACTGCTCACGCACTCCAGAGCACTGGCTGGGTCGCTGTGCTCTGCTGCAGTGCTCTGGTTTCCCAGGCAACCAGCACCCGCCATCCCACAAGCCATGGGGGCAATCCCACAGGTGCACCAGAGAGAGCACTTTGCGCCGTACAACATATGAGTTTAACCATGAGCATCCATGTGCTCCTCTTGAGATGGTCACCAGCTGCTCAAAGCTCCCTCCATCTCCCGGCCATTGGATCATTATCTGTTGGTTTGCTAAACCAGAGCTTGACATCATTCACCCCACGGAAAAAGAGGCTTAGAAAATCAAATTTAACTAGACACCAAGACATGTAATCTGATAAACTGATCTGTTTACGGTTTAATCATGTCTATTGCGCAATAGACATGCCCATCAGCCTCTGCCCATCAAACAAAGTGTAGCCCCTAGAATCTTACCTTTCTCTGAGCAGCTCTCTGGGGAAAAGGAGAGGTTGTGGCTTTGACAGGATTTACAGGGAGCCTAGTGGTCAGTTTGTTTTATTCCCAGAAGCAGCACAACAAAACAAAACTTGCAATGCAAGACAACTCTGCAGTACCAGTCAATTTCTCTATTTTCTGTTCATTTATGTTCATACACAATCAATAGACAAATTGTTCACCTCTACTAACTTGCAGCCCACATTCATGTAAACTTACAAAGTGATGATAATGTATTATGATGAAAAAAAAACATCCATCCAAAAGGTATAGGGTTATAGGATATTGCCATAGTATTACATAGAATGGTATAGTGTTGATATAACACTAATATATAAAATATATATAATATATAAAATCTTAATTTTAAACAAAGTACATGGGAGTTTATATCTTTGGCTCAAAAAATCTTCAGAAATTTAGATTTTCTTTAATTTTTTCTGTGCAGAACCAGACTTTAAACATTACGATTAATTTCAAACATCCTAACAGAAGATATAATTCATTCATTTTAAAAAGACTATCTGACAAAACTATGATGACCCACCATGTTAGCTGAGTGTACAACATATTCAGTACAATGATAGCTGTTCATGCTTTTCAGCTGCCTGCCAAAATAGTGCCTACAATGTCCTCGCTGTGCAGACCACTTCAGACTGTTTCTCTTAACAAAACACTGATTCAGGAAACATGCAAATGCTTAGATCAATTATTGGGGAAGAGTTTCGTTTTCGAGAGACACCATACGTTTACAGAATGGTCTCTTTAAGGAAAGGGAAAAAAAAGAAGCACTAAAATGTATCGTGTCATTTCTCCCCCTACGTCCTGCGCCCATATCTAACACATCTCCTTCCTTTCTCAGCTTTCTGGAGAGAAAACTCTGACCTTTCTCCAGCAACTCTCCCTCAAGCCATCAAACTCGCTGTATGCCGCAGCCCAGGCGGGAGGTGTGTGTGTGTGTGTGTGCCTCCCCTACCCCTTCTACCATAATTAGGAGGAGTACGACCGAGACCCTCTCCCTCTCTCCTTTCTCTTCGCCGCTTCCCCATTCGTGGGACTTTTCCACAACTGGATCGCTCCATTCCCTCCTTCAGCTGTGTGGAGAGTGTAGGGATGACTGTAGGAAACTGAGAAGATAATGTAAAGCAAGACCCAGCTGAAGGTCCAGCTGAAGTAAAGGACGCCTCGCCAGGGAAGGAGCTGACCTCATTTCAGCATGGGAGCCGAGCAGAGCGGGTAGTGGGGAGACCGGTCGATGGATCGCATCACAGCTGACGTGGGCGGGGGAAAGAGTGGATCATGGCTGCAGGACCTGAGTATCTCTTTTCTTGTGAATTTTTATCTGTGGGCTCCAGAGCTTTAGCTTAGGTTTTGCCTCCACTGTCTTTTTCCACATCGTCCATAAGGTTCATCGGGGATGTAGACCAACAACCTTGTCTCTATGAGCAAATGACTGTCTACAGCATCATGGAGCCAATCTGTCTTCCAAAATCTTACAAGGTACCTGAAAAACAAAATCACAGCAGACGCTCTTGCTGCCTAACTAAAGCTTTGCATTGAAAGTGACTTCTCTCCAGCTGCATATTGTGGAGCCTAGGGGTAACGGAGCAGAGTGCCTCCTGGGATGTGTCTGGCACATCCAGGCTGTGGGACTGCGTCACCTGCTGCCCAGATCTGCACAAGAATAAAAGAGCTAATCCATCCACGGGTCCAGAAATCTGCTCGACTGTTGGGTTATAGGAGGTTAGGAGCATCGCAAATCCCTCAACTGCTAACCTCTTCCAACAAAAACGTACAAGCATAATTTGAGTGATGTTGTATACAGTGTACAGTCATGTTTAATATTTAGCTAAACAATAATTTTTTTTATTTAACAAAAACACAATAATATACTAGATGACAACTAATCTTTACTACTGACTGAGAATGTATAGCACTTACACAACATCAGTAAAAAAGAAATTGTTTCTATACATCTATACAGCCCCCCCCCATTACCTCCTTGGCCTATTGTTAACAATCCTAACATTTAGTAGAAGCCACAGCCAGCATAATCAGCCCTGTGTGTGACGCTGCGCTTTCAGCACCGCGGACAGCAGCCGGCCTCACTCGCGCTCCACCTCTCCCGCCGATTAAGGGCATCCGTCACTGCTGTAGGCCCCCTTGTCCCTGTAGGGGTTTTAAAGGAGGCTGAGGACTCGAATCTTCATTCATGCTTCCCCACAGAGGATGTCCTCCTGTTCCGTCCCGCTTTTGCTCTTTGGATTCCGAAACCCCATGGGACCCGCTTTCATGCTGGGGATGTGACATTAATGCCACACTGTCTTTGAAAATGAAAGGCTGGCCGACGGCTGAGCGCCCCCCTCTGGTCACCTCGAGTAGTAGGCGCTAAGACATTGCATTTGCCCATCTGTAAGCCAGGGCCCCCTTAGCCGTATGCCAAGAAAGTCAAACACTTGTACAACTGGCCAACCCTGAAGTCTCTTATAAAAATTTCCCACATGCCTGTAATTAGCAGCAATATTGGGTTATCAGCTGTTTATACGGCTCAGTTAATTTCCCCTTATAATTAAGCTGGCTGTTTGCCGTCGTCATGCTCATTGTTAGTCAGACAGGCCTCTTTGTCTCCTTTCTTTCTCCCTGTCTGTCAGCCTCTCATTCTCTCACATACCTACTCCTCTGCAATCAGCTGTGGGAGGACAGGTAAGCAGACCAATCACAAATGCAGGCCACTGGAGAGCATTGTTGGCTTTTAACCAAAGCTTCTGTGTTAATCTAAATGCATTCCAATAGAAACAACTAATTATAATGGAAGATGACAGATGTCTGTTTAAAAATAGCTAATTTAGATGCTTGACATCTATTGCAAAGCACATGGTACTATCCATGGATGAATAATTAAACAACTTTTTCTGCCACACAATTTGTATAGATAGAATTTTTTTCTCAGTATCAACGTAAACCGTCTTCGCCGTCATCCGGAATGACTGTTGTACAGTATGAATCGTGCTTAAGAGTCACATTAAAGATGAAACATCTTACCATTTCCCTCATACATACTTCATAAACAAACACGAACTGAGGAGAGGACACAATTCAGTCACTAACACACGTAATTCTGCAGTGAAACCTTGAAAGGTTTTATTCCTCGTAAACAGCACCGGTTCTTTTATTCATCCGCTTGGTAGAGACAATCTAAAGAGATCAATAAAACATTAATGTGCCTTTCCTCTCACAATAACGAGATTTATTACAGGGCATCATCCTTCATTTGCTGTAGGTGCGACAAACCCCTTCTGCCACCATGGCATCGAAAACACAGATCCTCTTCCCAATCTATACACCAAGTGTCAGACAGAAAGATATGACACAGCTGAGTTGTGCTGCTCAGCGAATCATTCATATTTAAAAGGTGAGCCATCTCAATAAAATTACTGAGTACAGATGTCATATCCAGGCAAGGGTGATGGGCCACAATACGGCTTTCAAGCTCAGGGAACTTTATTACAAACAAGTCATCGAACACTCAAAACTAAAGAAACCAGGATGGGTCAAACTACGGCACATAAGCAATCCTAGGACTAAGAAACACATAAAATGAAACACAAGATAAGAGATACCAGGGTTCAGACCCGGGTTTTCCACAAGTACCATCTAACAGCAAACGCATTCAGTGGCTGACAAGAGGAATGACAGAGGTTTACATTCATAAGTAACAAGGCCTATATGAGGGAGAGATGGGTCATTAACAACTACTCAAGAACTAGGGACTAAAGGCACTGTCACGCTGCCGGAACTTTTTTCTGGAACCAGAACCTTTTTCCCAGAACTGCTGACTTTTGTTGTATCCAAACTGCAGGCACTCAACCTGATTGTAGTTCCTCAGAGGCTGTCCCAGAAGTATCTACTCCAAACTAGGTACTTTTCATTCGAACAACTACGGGGGAGGCACCTAGAGTGATAGCTTGTAGACTGGCTGACCACAAGCACCAGCACTCTTGGAAGTTACATGTTAGTTAAGAAAAGAGAAATAACAGAGCCAAAATTGACCAAATGGAATTATATTTGTACCCCAATAACATTTAATGCGTAAATTAATACATTTTTTACTTGCGTCTCCATATTTCTGCATCGGGAAATTCAATCGCTAACCAATATACTTTTGTATAATATTGGAGGATAAACTTGCCAGCACTTATTAGCAGGATAACGTTTTTTTATTCTGTGGAAAACAGCAAGATCAATCTGATGGCCAGATTAAATAAACATGTCGCAGGTCATATAAAAATAAAATATAAATTAAAGGATGTGTCCCGTCTTGTTTGAGATTGATCCTCCCAACCAATAACTAACAAATAACTAAAAAACTGTGTATTTTGGTATTTTAGGATTTGTGAAGTTTGACGTACAAACGTTTCGCATCTCCCGTGCTTATTTAGCAGAAAGGTTCCAGTTTCTGTTGTGTGGTGTGAAAGCGACACGTGAAAGTGGTCAGGAGCCACAAACAGCCCGAGACGGCCCAAGGACTTGTAATCCGGGACCAGGTTCAGGACCTTCGGTGTTAGCTCCTTAAGAGACCAGGAGATGTAAGGAACACAGGATGTAGATACAAGACTGGATTTCTCAAGAACAACGACACTAAGGGTAAGGACCTAACCAGAGAGCACAAACATAAGGAACATGACTCACTCATAAAGTTAACAAAAATAGTCCTAGGGCAAAAATAACCAAAAATGTCCAATGTCCAGGATGGTCTTGGCTGAATGGTTATCAGCTGCATGTTCAGCCCCTTCCGTTGAGAGGCGGCTCATGGAATATGGAGAACTATAGGGACTGTGACTGTGGACAAACCTAAGTGAAAGCAAGGAGCAGAACAGGACGACCAGCAACACCCGCTGGCCAAACAGGGAACTACAACACAGGCTTTTTGACACTGGGAGAATAGATAGAGAGAATAGACAGGGACTAGACTATTAAGGGACTAGAATATTAGGAAAGACCAACAAAATGTGCCGGTCATTACAGGAGGGCAGGGAAGTTAGGAAAATGAAGGACAGATCAGATGAAGGACATGGACTGATCCTGACAACAGACTGTATGAGGATGCCGAAAAAAATTGTTATTTTATGGTTGCATTTGCTTTGGACCTCCATGACAGATATGCTAGAAGCACAATAAGCAAACTAATTTTTATGTTTTAATAGTTTTGTATTTTGCATGTTTGTGCTGTTAGGTTTGGTCTGTTTTTTGCCAGTGGGGTGGAGGAGTTGAAGGCACTCTGGTGCTTTTCTACTAAGGTTGGGGCACCATTAATGCAGCTCCAATAAACAGGGCTAACAAAACTATTCTTTATTAACAATCTCATGCCTTCAGCTACTTGAAAAAAGAAAAATAGTCATAAATGTAGATTTTATGTCACCGCCTTGAATTGCCTCAGTGAACTGAAAGCCGTCACAAACAGGCACAAAACATCATTATGTAAAATAATGATCTTCATCATTAACTACAAATGCAAAAGCATTTGAGACCAGTAACAATTCTCCCCCAACACGGTCAAATGGCGACAACTTACAAATGATCCAGGCTGGCTTATGTTTCTCCCCAGGGTGAATCCTCACAGTGATTTAGACACGAAAAAGGAGAACATGTAAATCACACTGCACTAAAGAAACAAGGAAAGTCTTTTAAAATAAGAGGTTCAATCTCCAACATGTAGCAGTTATTCTTATAGTCAGGCTAGCTGCTGGGTATCTATAGCAGTTCCAGGAATATTGATAAGGGATAAGAGAAACGTGTCAAATCATCTTTATTTCCACCGGAAAAACTCATTTATACATTTAAACAGCCTATACAACAAAACCCATTCCTGTGTCAAAAGAAAGGAGAAAAAAAACATAGCTTACAGAAAAGACTAAAAAGTCTTCTTTTGAATGTTGTGAATCACGTTTTACATTTCAAGAGAATGGGAACAGGAAAACACAGATGTTGACCTACCGATGCACCATTTAATTGACTCATAGGAATAATAAAAAAAAAAAACATTTGAGCCAAAAAATTGTCCCCAGATTAAAAATGCACCTGTGTCAGTTTGCAGCACAGGATAAGCGCCTGTGCGTCTGCCTGTGGCCCCGGTGTCCGGCACAGCCACCCAGATGCCTTTCCGCTCCTGCTGAAAGTTTGCTCTTGTATCTTCGATCAGCATTTAATTGGGATTAGAAAGAACTTTCCTTTCATTACTATACTTGACAGTCTAAATTGCTGTGAGAATGGTGGGTAGAATGCTTTGACATGTGGATCTGGTGGTTGGTGACCAGAGTCGGCCAATTGTACAGCTGACAGGCAGTCACCTAGGGCTCCAACTTCTGCGGGGGTGCCAACTTGCCAGTCAATTCCACTTTGCCTCCAACAGAGGGCACTGGCATTGATGCTCACCAAGGGTGCAACCAGGATCAGAGAAGGGGTCTCATAGTGGGGAGGTGATGGGGTGGGGGGGCTTGGTAATATTTGCCGACCTGGGGTGAGGGGCTTCTTGGTAAGTTGTTGCAAATTTTGTATGATTGTCTATTAATGAAAGGTGCACTCGGTAAAATGTGCCATCTGGGGGGGGGGGGGCCCTCCTCCACCACTAATGACACTAACTTCTGAGGGGTGTCAATTTAGCCAGGCAATTTCGCTTCGTCTCGGACAATGAGCTCTCTCACTGACACCCCAAACTGAAATCAGTCTGCACCCCTAAAAGTTCTTGCACCCTCTGGAAAGCTGGCACAGTACACCTAGGCCATGTGGGCTTCCAGCTTCTGAGGAGGTGACGACTTGCCAGCCAGCCGTGATGCTAGCTTAGATCGCCACATGGAGAAGGATCATGGCTGGACTGAAATTAAAAACTGGCCCTGGATTTTGAGGATCCCCAGAATAATTTTTGCCAGCCCACAAACCCATCGGCCCAGTGTGCCAGATGGCTAGTCCAGCCCTGGACATGACCCTGGGTGGCCTTGTTGATGACAGATTTCTTTGTAAAGTGTAAAGTTTTCTTGTCTAGAGTCAGACGGGACAAAGGCAGGCCTACGTTAACTCACACATGGAAATAAGGATGGGATTAATGCAAAACAATAGGAACAATAATAGACTAAAGACTGAAATTAGCATTTTGGGGTTCTGGATAGTAGAGTTGTTTCCAGATTTCCCAAAACAAAACAGAACACACCAATCTATACATTTGAATTTCCCTATACCTCGTCACACATACGCAAACATACGTGAATTTCAGGAGGCTGCAAATAGACCCTATAATTTCCATGAGTGGTAAAATGTATAATATTCCAGAATGGAGACATATTAAATATTAATCTTTTGTCTCCATTGCATGTTCTCCTTGCTGCCCATTAATTCTACTCACATGAAAAAACTTCTTGTATGAGATTTACACTGCGACAATGTTGTTATTTTCTGTTATTTATCATTATGTTCAGTTGCATATTTATTTTCTTGTGTACATCTGACACTATGGCCTTCAGGCAGCACACAAGTAACAATCTCAATGTTCCACAGGAACATGGCAATAAAATGGCCTCGACCCTGTGAGCAGCGTCACAGGGAAGGCCACAGTCCTTGCCAGCAGGTAACAGATTCTGCCGTAATCAGCCCCTTATTTGTCTCGGTCACTTTGTGATTGAAGATAATTGGACAGTTTGTCTGACCCATTATTTCGCTTTATTAAATGAGTACCAGATGCCTCCCTCCTGGCACGTGCATAAGGGCATCTCAATCAACCATGGGGGTGGGGGGGGGCAGTTTCTGACTTCAAGGCTGAGTAAAAGATTTGAAACTAAAGTCAGCAGGAGTACAGAGGTAGGGGGAGACTATTATAATCACTTCACTATTAACCGTTTCTTAAAAGTACAATATTGGCAGCTGTGCGTTTTAGTTCCTCGCTGTTCTGGTTAGTTTCAGTCACAATGAGGCTTGTGATTTGTTCTCACAAGTGTAACAAACATTGAATTGTTCCTGCATATGGATCATCTTTGGATATCAAAAAGATAACACAAGCCATTAACGGCATTCCCTGATATCTTAAAAACCCTGCTAAGCCCATCACTGCAGAACCATTTCACACAGTGGGAACCAGTATAGACCATCCACCAGAGCCTACTGCGGCATAATTAAAGGCTGGCTTTCCGAAGAGACCTGGAGCAAAACCAGGACTCAGAGCCTGACAATTGGAAAGGTCAGGTGTCTGTTTGCAACTGTGTGTGTCATACAAAATACCCATCTGGAGAAGCTTAAGACCAGGGACGGAGAATAGGGCACAGCCCAGCTCAGGATTTACACAGGCTATGTGCTGGCAGGGTGCAAGAATGTTCCCATTTGCCCATGTGACCCCACCTCAGATCCGCCGCAAAATGGAAAGTGAAGACCTGTGGATCAGCTGGCAAGTGGAGTTTGGGGGCTAAGCTTGGCAAGAGCTTCTCCCTAGATCTCTGTCCTACAGCATGCAAGATAAACAGTCTGACCGCTAGAGCAAGTCAGGCACTGAGCCTCCCTAATTCTGTTACAGCGCCCGGGTCTTGTTTACCTCCCCCCTAAGGGCTCAGCGTTAGGCAGTACAGGCTGCCACCATTTCTGTCATAAGGAAAACACACTGGACTTTCACTATTGTTCACTCTACTGAATATATATTTGAGTGTACATTCAACAGGGATAAGAGAAAAAAAACTGCTACATCACTCAGGCATGATGACTACGCAGATTCCCATTCCCATGGCTTCGCCTTTATGAAGGTGGCTGATACAGATTAACCATCATAAATCACAGATTACCCATCATGGAGAGCTTGGAGCCAAAACTAGGCAGCACATGGTATGCAAAGCTATTTAGAAACACCAGCTCGCTTAAAATTGCGTTTTTTGGAAAACCCACACAAAGATGATGAAAACTAACAAGCACTTCACACAGAAACACACCAAACAGAGCTCTACAGAGCCACCCTCACATGAATCATTTTCATGAGATAACTGCCCTATAACTGAACCCCTGCCAACAAAACTCAGCACAGTGGGCAGTTGTATAGATGTCATTATCTGAGTATTTGTCAGTGTGGCTAAGCGGATCAGAAGAAAAGGCTGCGATTGGGAGGGTTATTACAGCAAAGTTAACAGTACTTGGTGCTCTGCAGAGCAGCAAACTCTGCTCTGGGAAGCTTTGCCAGTCAAAGTAAGCTATATACATGTATACAGAGAGATGAGCCGACGTATTCACAGCATGTACACACCTACTGAAATGCTTTATCACACTTTTTGAAAAGACTGAAACTCTGGAGCAAGTGTTTCAGAGCAGCTATGCATTTTTATATATGCATTTCACTCAAAATGCAATGTTTTCAAGGAACAGCTCAGTGCCATCACTAATTACTTAGCAGTAATTAGCAGAGTACCGATAAGGGCATATGCTGTGTATAGTAGCTGGGTAATTAGCAGAAATTATAAGAAATATTTAAATTCAGTTAATATTAAAGTTTTTTCTCTCTAAAACAGATCAAATTCCTAAATCTGATATTTACTGGAATCACAGTTAAAATAAATCGACACAGGATTATGCATAGACTCGTAAGGTACGGCTATAGGGAAGTAGAAGGCGTACTCACTGTTATACACGGCATTCCAGGGCTGGTACCCATAGTATCCCGTGATCCTGAGGATGCGCTCCTCGATGGACGCGCTGTTGATGTCCTCGACCGAGCGGGACGACTTCAAGTCCTCTTTGATCGATTCGTCCACGACCAGGTACTTGAGCTGTCGAAGTTGGGGGCTGATGTCCGACAGGCGCCTGGGGCTGACGTCCGGCGATTTCCGCATCCCGCTGCAAAGACAGCAGACGGGGAGTCGGGCTGGGGCGGCCGGAGGGGCTGCGGTCCGCGGCGCTCGGGTAAGCGCTAAGCGCGCTGGCCATGAGACGGACAGATGTGCGCCTGGGGGCCGACAGCGACGAAGCGATAAACCTCCAGCAGCGATGCCTCGCTTAACGCCCCGGTGAAGAACAGACCTATTCCCCCCATCTAGCTTCTTGGAGGTATCGTTATGGTCACTATATGCTTCACAATCGTCGATGTGAGCAGTAACCAAGTAATCAGACCTGCGGGTTATGGCCACTAATTAGCCAATTTAGGCGATCAACACAACGCCATCTGCGCTTGTCACATATGATACATCTCCGCTCATTCTATATGATCAACAGGACAAAACACGGTCGCATCTTAATTTAATTTATGTTGCGTTTCTGGCTTTGAGAGGCGCCCTTTGAGTTTATATCGACTGAGTGCACATGCATGCCTTAATCCTGTGGGTGCGCATCTTACGGCCATCCAGCGCACTTTATCCACTGGTGCCCTTCACCAGTAGCCAAACCGCACTGGGCACAAGATCCGTCTTAGACTAAGATCCCTCGCTTTTATAGACTACAAGAGAAGGTGAATTAATCCAGTTATTTTACTCTCTGGTCATTTTCAGCGTTTCTGACTCCCTTGACCCACACATCTCTCTTATTTGACTGCTACTTGAATAACTTTCAGTAGGTGCCATAAGGAAATAATCCCGAAATCCAAAGATTTTTTTTATATACATATATCCTGTAGCAACTTCGGCGTCGAAATACATGGGATGGCGTCCGTTTAGGAAAACTGAGGTTTTTATCTGTACATGCAGTGTTTAAAGAGCCGAGGCGCTGGGGACACCTGATGCTGAGTTTGTGAGCCATTACAGAGCACAGCCCCTAAAAGCGCAAATCTGCACGATTTTGTGCAATCGCATTACGCAACACACATTTACCGTAAGTAGGGCACAGGCATCTATCTACCATTAAAAAACAATAATATCTTCCGATTTCAAACTACCCAGAGAGAAGCATGCCCTTATTGTTTTTTTTTCTTCACCATTATTTTTTTATTAATTGCTGCTAATTACATTTGACCATGTAAAAAATAACAGAAAATAACTTACTATCGACTGCAAATAACTGTTAAACGTCAGACTGCAAATACAGAGTTGGAAGTTTATTCTTACATAGGCATCAGAGTAGTCGGGGGTCCCAGGTAGCACATGCAGTCCCGCCGCGGACGTCCAACTCGGTCCCACATGGCCGCTTCCCCATCGCCGTACATATTACCCGCAAACAGGATTACAGCCAAGCGCCACGATATTTCCAGCGCTACCGCAACACGGCCAGCAGAGAAATAACATCAGCCTCTTACTCTCTCTCACTCCCACACATATAAAGCGGTGGCATTTACATATTTCAGCACAGATAGGCTACCGCGCTACCCCTCGGCTCACGCCTCGCACTAATACTGGTACCTACCGGCGGAAAGAGGAATGGCAGTTCGGCTGGTGCGGCAGGCCTGAAGTGGGTTGTGGTAATCCTGCTGCATTAACCATAGCAATAAATAAATCACCAGCAATAACTGATGTTTTAATGTAGAGCATTAGGGTACTGCAGAGAAGCTGTATGTTGAAATGGGACTGGAGGGATTTGAAATAGGCTTGGAAGCCTGCTGAAAGACTAAGAACATCAGAAATCGGCCTCCAACCCTGACCAGGATAGGCAGTTAGAAGATGGATGGGGCATTGGATATTGCTCAGTTATTGGTAACTAATAACACTTAATTATCTAAAGGACCAAGTCTTATTATTCACATTACTATAACACACTGTTCCTAGGGGAGAAAGACCAGGAGAAGGCAATCCACATATAAAGTCTCAGTACCTTCTGCCTGGCTGTTCTGCTTTGAACATGGGAGCCAATCAGAGGGGCAGGTAGCCGGAGACTTTTGGGGGCGGGTGGGGCTGAGTGAAAACTCAGGGCAAACTTTGGCATGTCCTTATTTTGCATAAGCTGCCGTGGGACACATGAAACCTATATTTAAGCTTTCCCATTGCTGAGGTGAAGAATTTAGAGAGAAAAAGACAGGGCAAGTGAGAAGCATTAAAAAAACACTGTTTGAAACTGCATTAATGTTAGTGCATGTGGTCCCTGGGGGAACTGGGGACTGCTTAGTTGGCTGGCTGATGTCGCTCATCGATAAGTCCACCGCAGGCCCCTGTTTGGGCCAGAGCTCGTGGGTAGGAGGAGAACAGCCCCCACCCCCCAAGTCCTGCCAGGCTGTTCCTCCTACGCAGCCCCAGGGTCAGATAGGTAGTGTAGGAGTAAAGGTATGATGTCAGCCAGGGGAGCAAGGAGTAGTGGTGTGGGGAGAGCAGAAAGGAAAAAAGACAGACAGATACATATATACAGACAGACAGAGAGGCTCATACATACACAGGCACACAGACAGATACATATATACAGACACACAGAGAGGCTCATACATACACAGGCACACAGACAGATACACATATACAGACAGACAGAGAGGCACATACATACACAGGCACACAGACAGATACATATATACAGACACACAAAGAGGCTCATACATATACAGGCACACAGACAGATACACATATACAGACTCACAGAGAGGCTCATACATACACAGGCACACAGACAGATACACATATACAGACAGACAGAGAGGCTCATACATACACAGGCACACAGACAGATACATATATACAGACACACAGAGAGGCTCATACATACACAGGCACACAGACAGATACATATATACAGACACACAGAGAGGCTCATACATACACAGGTACACAGACAGATACATACACACAGGGAGGCTCACACACACATACAGAGGCTCTCACACTAACACACACAGATACACATATACAGATAGACATAGAGGCTCATACACACACATGCACACACAGACAGGGAGGCTCACACACAAATAGACAGAGACGCACTGACACACTGGTCTTGCTCAGTCTTATTTCAAATCTTCTTTCTAATGAAGTCTTCTGTTTAATTTTTAACTCAGCTCACTCATCTTAAGGGTCCTTGTTGCATTTCTAAGATTAGTGGGGATGTAAGCACCATCACTCGTGACAGTTTCACTCATCATTATTCAATTTCTGTTATTACTTGTGTCATCGAGCTTAAGTTTATTTGAGGATGGCACATATGCACAAAGGTGGTGGAGAGGCTGGCTTCGTTGTGGGTGGATGCTGACAGGCGGGAGCTGGGACTTGGGTTTAGAGATGGGGAACGCACCGCTCCCGTGTGAGAGACCCACAGTGCGTATTTATAGGTTTCCCGAAACATGCAAATTCGCCATTACGTGAATTCCTATGATATGTGATACAGGAACTGTGGGAGAATTCCGCTTTCTCCGCCCCGCAGTCCAAAGCCAAATTCCCAGCACTGCAAAAACACAAGATCTCCTAGTCGTCCCACAAACCTCATCATGAAAAGTTCAATAATTGAAAGGAACAGGATTGCTTCAAGAAACATATTATGTTCATGGTTTTCCTGCTTCAGTGCTGATCAGGTCTTGACTGTAGCATTAGCATCAAGCTAATCCAACACATTTCCCATAGTTCATGACTGACGCATGGAGTTCGGTACATAGCCATTTTCTGACTTGCTTACCCATGATGCAAGAAAGAGTTTGGGTGAAACAACAGGACATGCTGAAGGTAAATATCTCTTCAAATGAACTTCCCATGGGACAATAAGAGTTACACCAGATATTCAAAAGTTAAGGAAAGGCACAAGATGGAAAGAATTTTGCAAGGTCATGGGACTCCTGGCGATTTCCTAAAGATTTACTTCAAAAATAATTTTTTACAACTACAACTACAATGAAAGAAACCTAGCCGTCAAAACTTTAAAGAGAACTTTGTCTCTGATGGTACAGAATATTGGAATGAAATGGCTGTTTTAGAGAAAGTTGCTTTGCTGGAGATTGCAGGTGAAAGTGATGTTAGGCGTGGGACCACATACCTTGCTGGCTTGGTGTGTCGTTGCTCCAGGCTGCCTGTGCTTTGAGCTGGTCTCTGCATTGCGCCGGTAGGGTGTGAGCTCTTGCAGCTGCAGTAGAGTGGGACTGTTAGGGGCTGCTTTGAGAGATGCGTTTAGCATCGATCTGGAGGCTCTCAGCACCTTGTGCCCATCACACAGACCTGTGCTTACTCTAGCGAAAAAGCGTGGACAGCGCTCATCAATACCCTGGGCGATGCACCTTGGAGTCAGAACATGGAGAGGGAGCAGTGGATAGAGCCCATTCTACGTCTGCAGTGAGTCCCACCTCTTGAAGTGCGTCAAACCCGGTTTGAACAAATGAAACAGTGTCGAACTCCTTGGCCTGTTTTCAGATAAATACCTGCAGGGATGGTTTTCTGCTCAGTGAATCGCCACCTTGGCATGAATGATTTCCTGTCTCATCACAGGCCAATGTTTCTGGAGGTGCGACTGTAGCGAAATTCAGAAAGCTAGGAGGGGGCACTTTCTGGAATGCGTTAGAACCACTAACAGCCAGTCAGGTGTTTGGATGAAGCCCCCCCCACAACCTTATTTGGATGGTTTTTTGTACTTGTGTAATTGGCCTCAGAGGCTGACACAAAGCTGGACTCAGACCCCATCATCAACAACCTCAACCGGGGCACCAGACAATGGAAACCAATTATCCCCCACAAATCAGACAGGTCACAGCGATGGAGCAGGCTGCTCAAAGATCAAGTGAACTTGGGCATACGATATTCCCATTCGATGAGAAGAGCCAATCGCTTTGAAGTGTGGCTCTATTGAAGGCATCTGAAGTGACGCTGAAAAGCAGCTCTCAGCTCTTCCTAAAATTTTCTCTTGTGGCAGCATTACAGAGAAGCTCCTTTGAGCATCCAACAGCAGCAGATTGCCAGAACCCTTGTTCCATGATGCAGAACTTAGGGCAGCTTGAAAACATTAGCATTTACCAAGACAGCAGAGTGAATGGAATTCTGGGAATCAAAGCAAATGTTGTGCCAAATATGAAGATTGTCAAAAACATGCCATATTCCATTTTTAAAAAATCTGTGGAACTGCAAAACAAAATGCACTGTTTCCTAGAACAGGCTCCTGTATAAAATTTTCTTAATTTCCTAATTCCTAGTTTTATAGGTCCAATAAGACCTGTGAAGACTAATTACTCATCCCTAACAAAACTGGGCACTGGAATCTAAGTGCGTGATTAAATATGAATAATGTAACCGTATTTACACCTGGGCCATTAAAATTAATCATTAATGTGAAACTGTTGGAGGCAGAAAAGAAAATAATTTCCACTCATTCCCAGGAGTGGCCATAATCCAGGCATGAAAACAGCATGTCAGACAAACATGTCAATCATCAAATGGGGTGATGAAGGCAATACAACTGCAGATGTACAAATGCTTCTATTTTTAATACATCTTTGGTACTGGATGCACAGAGCATACATCTATGCTCCAGGTGCTCCTCATGCTGCAGAGAATAGATTCACTTTCTGTCCTTTTGTTTACCCTTAACCATTGCATCTAAGATTGCTTATTACTGTTCCCCCATCTGTGATTGGGAAGCAAAGCTTATGAGTTGGCAAAACATTTACAGGGAGTGGCTCTGGGGATCTGGGTTTGAATCCCACCCCTGGCTTTGTGAGTCTAGAGCTTGCATGTTCTCCCTGTGTTTCTGTGTGTTGCCTACAGGCAATCCAGTTCCCACTCACTGCCCAGAATACGTGGTCAAGGGAAATGCAGCATCACGATCACCCCTAATGGGCATGTTCCTTGTGACAGACTGGTGTTTCCTGGGATAGGTTCCAGGCTCACTCCTGCCCTGTACTAGATAAGTGGTTATAATTGGGCAAAAATGTTCTGATACGGGTCAGCCAGATTTATTTTGGGACTGTGACAAATAAAACAAAATGATGATAAATGGTTTGAAGAAGGTGCTATTATCTAGTAGTGGTGAGAGCGGCATCTGCAATCACAGCAGGAGGGAGTTCGGTTTTACATAATTAAGGGGAAAAAATGAAAATGAATGAAAGCGGAATGTGATGTAAACTTGTAGCTGAGTAATGGGTGGAGGTTCAACATCATGAACATCAAACATTTTTCAGGCAAAGAAACATGCATAAAATGGCCATAGCATGCATGAGAGACAGAGAGGGTGTTTTTGGGAATGTGTGTGTGTGTGCGTGGAAACAGGGGTGTCCCCCAAATTGTGCCTTGTTCATCTTGGGACAGACTTTCCAGGATCACTGCAGCCCAGTACAAGATCAGAGCCTATAGGAGAGGGGTTAATACTCCATATTGAGACAGCCACATTAACAAAGCATTACTTAAAGAGGCTATCAGCACGTTCCTCAGATGCTTTCACGTGGAATCAAGAACTCAGTCAGACACATGACTGAAAAGAAAACAAGGTAACTGTTACACCCAATTGCATCTCGGATGTCCCCGTTTCATCCAAGGAGAGATTCTGCTTGTTGACCTGGAGGTTCATTAATCTGTGTGTTTATTGCAAATCCCCTTTGCTTCCGGTAAGCAGTTCATTTCAAGAGTAAAGTAACGATTATATTCCTATCCTGCCCCTGAGGCAGGGAGCCACAGTCTGTGGTAACTGTTTAGACGCCTCTAATTGTAAAGCAGGCTGCGGCCGGCCGCTGGGAGCTGGGGCTGAATGTCACAGATGTCTGTCTTGCATCTCTGCGCCACTGCGAGCCAAGAGATAATTGGCTTCCTGGCCCAGCTGGACCAGGGGAGCGTGAAACAATAAACACCCACCCCCCAGGTCATGTGACTCAGTGCCGAAATGTCTTTGAATATTCATGCAGCACGGTGAGAGCTTGTTAGTGGGGAGGGCAAAAAGCAAATTATCAGAGGGGTGAGTGCCGGGCAAGAGGCACTTTCAGGTACTACAAAGTAGATAATGGGCGGAAAGCACCGTGATTGGCAGGAGGGAGGGGAGCATAGAGGCATAGGGCACAGGAGAGAGGGGCGACCAGAGGCAGCGGGCACAGGAGAGAGGGGAGACCGGAGGCAGCGGGCACAGGAGAGAGGGGAGACCGGAGGCAGCGGGCACAGGAGTGAAGGGCGACCGGAGGCAGCGGGCACAGGAGAGAGGGGCAACTGGAGGCAGTGGGCACAGGAGAGAGGGGTAACTGGAGGTAGCGGGCACAGGAGAGAGGGGTAACTGAAGGCAGCAGGCACAGGACAGAGGGGCAGTGGGCACAGGAGTGAAGGGCAACCAGAGGCAGCGGGCACAGGAGAGAGGGGCGACCAGAGGCAGCGGGGACAGGAGAGAGGGGCGACCAGAGTCAGCGGGCACAGGAGAGAGGGGAGACCGGAGGCATAGGGCACAGGAGAGAGGGGCGACCAGAGGCAGCGGGCACAGGAGAGAGGGGTGACTGGAGGCAGCAGGCACAGGAGGGGGAGGAGGAGCTACTGAGGGGTTAACGGGGGTGGCTGAACAGCATTGACGCTATTGATCAGCACACAAGACCAACATACACACACACACAGTCGCTGTACTGCTATCTTTATGGGGACTCTCCATTCATTCCTGTGGACATAACCCTAATTCCATCCTTAATGTTTCAAGTGTTTGCCAGCACGTCTGTACTTTAATGAGAGGCTTATGTTTTAAATATCCATGCCATCACTCTCCAGAAGACATCGGGAAGGTGAAAAGGGGATCCATTTCTTGACATGTTTGCTCTTTGATTTGGTAATGAGTTTATCCTTCAGATTATCCTGTATAAATTCCAAGCTGCAGGAGAACCATGTGGATTTTTGCTGGTTTATAGTAAGTATTTATTTTGTTGTGGGCAACATGTTTGCCTTGTTGGTTGTGAGTCACATAGCATCATATCTCCCTGAATGGAGAGATGTTCCTGATTTTTTGTGGGCGTGTGTCTATGTGCACTGTGATGGACTGGTGTCCTGTTCATGGTATTACCTGCCTTGAGACGTGTGTGGCTTGGAAGATGTATGTTAAAGGACTGGTTTGGTCTGGAGTTCTGAGCCAGCTTGACAGAGCTGGGGGTGTGTCTGTGTATGGGTGCATTTGTAATTACATTGTGGGGAATTTTTACCTCCTTGTGACATTTTTTAGTCCCCACAAGGATATCCTCAATTTTATAAAAATCTGTCACTGCCAATAAAAAACAAAAAATGCCAAAAGTCTTAAATTTTGCGTGGTTCCTTATGGTTATGGTTAAGGCTGGGTCGGGGTTAAGTCTACACCCATTAGCTTGGCTTCACATTTATATAGACAACATCATCCACTTAAGCTGCTTTTCATTTTCCTGCATTAAAGTTTTTTATGCCATCTGTAAAGATCACTACAAAGTTCTTTGTAAAACATGGTTCAGTAATTAAGATAATCAGTTTATTGACCTTAGCATGTATCCATTGACCTAAGGTTAGTCTCCAAGAAGTTCATCCTACAAGGGGGAGCAAAAATTTGGACTATCTAATGGTTCCCCGAGGGCTGGGTTGGGAAGCCGTGGTCTAGATGATAAATAGTTCTTTTGGATCAGTCCTAACTCTGGAGCAGCCATTACCACCTGATCTCCTCTCTGGGCACCATGTTGGCCTGCTTTTTCCCTTGGTCACCTACCTGCTATTCTAGCTAAAGCTGTGTGTGTTCCTCCTACCTCAACAGACCCAAAAAGAGCACAACCTCAGGGAATACTAGTGTACAATATTATTAATCTTTTTTTCCTTAAAGTTTGCATAGTTAGGTAAGTGTGTGTGTTTATGTGTACACACACATATATATATATATATATATATATATATATAGTGGTATGCAAAAGTTTGGGCACCCCTGATAATTTTCATGATTTTTCTTTATAAATCATTGGTTGTTTGGATCAGAAATATATTTAAATATATCATATAGCAGACGAACACAGTGATATTTGAGAAGTGACATGAAGTTTATAGGATTTACAAAAAGTATGCAATAGTTACTTAAAATTAGGCAGGTGTATAAATTTGGACACCCTTGTCATTTTATTGATTTGAATATCATTAGCACTAATTATTGGGACACAAAATTTGACCCTTGACCTACATACACAGGTGAATCCAATCATGAGAAAGGATATTTAAGGTGCCTGATTGCAAGTTTTTCTCCTCTTTGCATCTTCTCTGAAGAGTGGCAGCATAGGAGCCTCAAAACAAGTCTCAAATGACCTGAAAACAAAGATTGTTCAACATCATGTTTTAGGGGAAGGTTACAAAAGACTATCTCAGAGATTTCAGCTGTCAGTTTCCACTGTGACGAACATAGTGAGGAAATGGAAGACCACAGGCACAGTTCTAGTTAAAATCTTAGATAATCTTAGATAAGCAGAAGCGAAGGGTGGTGAGAACAGTCATAGTCAACCCACAGACCAGCTCCAAAACCTACAACATCATCTTCCTGCAGATGGTGTCACTGTGCATCGTTCAACTATTCAGCACTTTGCACAAGGAGATGCTGTATGGGAGAGTAATGCAGAAGAAGCCATTTCTGCACATATTTTCCTATTGTATGGGGTGTTACCATAACGACACTAAAAATACTGTGGGAGAAAGTAGTGTTGAGCTGCAGCGATTGTTTGGGATTGTTTTTGAAGGGATATTTCGAGTGTTTGTGTGCTATAACTGTTTACGTGGGCGGCTGTATTATTTTTACTTTTCTTTTTTCGGTCGGCGTGAGTGCTTGTTTGTCCTGTTTTGTCGCGATTGTTAAAGACGGTGAGCTGCCGGTGTCGCGTGAGCAGCGCTTTCTGTCCGCGTTTAACTTCGCGACAAACACCCGCGGGGCGATAATATATAATAATCTCTAGCGTCGGTAACGTTACCCAGCGCCGGAAAAGGACAGTTG
>JAODKM010000058.1:19222681-19242647 GCA_026780845.1 Petrocephalus sullivani
AAATAAAAAAAAAAAATAGCGGACAGTGTTAGTGAAGGGGTTTCCATGCCGGAGGGGAGCGCCCCCGCCCACTCGCCGTCCTCAGCCGCGGGCGGGGGGGGGGGGGGGGGGGGGGGGGGAGTGCAGGAAACGGCTTTGTCACCGTGGGCAAACCGCAGTCACGGATGCCCGGATTGAGCCATGGACAGCTCCTGCGGCCGGGGTGGGGGGCACAATAGTGTTTGAAGGGAGACAGGAGGGGCACTGCGTCAAAGACAGCAGGGATCATCACACACGGAGCTAGGATCTTACTACACAGCCAGCGGCTCGCAGGAAGCCAGAGCGGTGACAAGACGTGGGAAAGTGTCACCTACAAACAGAGGTGAAGATCCAATGCACAGCTGGCTGGCTGAAGATGCCCTGCTCCCTCAACAGTAAAAACCCCACAGCTAAAACCATATTACCCCTTTACCTATTATGTTACAAATGGAATACATAAGCTGCTCACTGTCACCACCCTGTGGCCTTCAGAGATCAGCTCACCGGGAGGCCCAGTGCCCATCTGACGCATTTTGAGGAAACGCACTTTACCAATACATACAACAACGACAATCGATTAAAAAGGGAAGCAGTTGCACCACCCTGTTTGATTCCTCGGGGCCTTGCCATTCTGTTTTCCATTTGTCACAGAGGGTGCAGTGCCGATCACTTGTTGCTAGGCGCGCTGGGGAGCATGCGGTTGCTAGGCAACCAGAAGCAGGAGGTGCATAATGGAAATTGACACAGACTGCATCTTGGAAGCATACAGTAGTGGCCAGTGGCGCGAAACTGGGTCACAGGTCTCTGTTGGGTGGGGCCTCATCCCCAAGACAAGTTTTTAAATGTCTTATGTATTCCTTCCTGTTCTAAACGAAACCAGAAATAGGGATTGTGACCATTTCATGTACCGCACAGCAATTAGAACGACCTGCTTTGCTGCATGATCGACTGCAGTATTTCTGTGATAAGCACTAACATTTTAGACCACGAGCTATAAAGCAAGGAACCACCACACAGTATACAACTGTTCTTGTATCATTTTAGACCATAATGACAGCCATGAAAATATTTGGGGCCAGCTACAGCCCAGGTTAGCCTGTGCATAAGTCTTGCCATGATTGTGCAACATCTTTTTCCAAATACACAAATATCCAGGAGTAAACCGAGAAGCGTGACGGGGAAGAAAAATATCGGTGAATTCACAGTCTGTTCTTTTGCTCGTTAGCCTAGAGTGGTCACAGCGGTCATCTCATCCCAGAAAGCTCTCTGGATCAGAGTGTGGGAATGTCTCAGGGAGCCACCAGGGAACTTTTGAGAGGACACAGGTGTCACATATCCTTTCACCCACCTTTCCGTCTGCAGGCAGTCGCGTTTGGTTAGGAGTATGCCAAGGCGAATTCCCAGCCGACAGAACAACCGGGGATCATCCACTGCGACTCCACCCATTGGACCTGAGTGCGAGTTAGCTAATACATGCCAGAGCAGCATTAACTCAGCTCACAATGTAAAACTGATACCGGATTGTCATATCCTCTGACAAACATCTCACACCACCAAGAGCGGTCCGGGTTAACAATATCAGCTTCATCTCCTGTTGTTTAAGAGAGAGAAAGATGGAGGGAGATAGAGGGAGTTTGAAAGCTTGAAATCTGCACACCGGGTGCAGCATCGCAGGCCCATTCGAAGGACACGAGGAGGTACTGGCGTTTCTGTTGCTTGATCACATTAAAACTGTCACTCTGCCCCAGGGGAAGCTGCTAACACCCAAGACTAGACTGACGTTTCGCTGACGTTTAATTCTTTGTTCATCTACCACATGAAAAACACCCATTTTCTGCCCTTCTTTATTGTGACATATGTGAATGGGGGGGGGGGGGTTCTCATTATCGCAAAAGTCTATTTTTGGGATTTCAGAGACTGCCTCAAAGTGACAGGAAAGAAACGCAGAGAGGGTCAGACGTGATGTTACAGACAGAGCCGGGGGGAGAGGACCACTCATCCTGGGCCCTTTAGTTTAGTGTCAGACAAATTAAAGACCATGCAAAAACCGCCAGGAGCGTTCACCACTCTGATCCTCCTACATTGATCATTTAGGACAATATAGCAGCCAGATGAATGAGTTTAGCACTCAAAAGAGGACAAGGGTGCGGTAAAAAGCGCGAGACAAAGGAGCTGTCAACTCACCAAACAGCGTGCATTCCTCACTGCCCTCATCAGCTTTTCCTGTAATAAAACACTGTACAGGTCTTTATCCCTTTGGGTGTGTGCGATATAGTACACAAGTCCAAAAAAAAAAAAAACACACAGACAAAGCTGAACTCGTCTTTGCATGACCGAATGATGCACAATGATACAATGGCCAGATGGAAAACAAGCACTTGGTGAGCACATTAATGACTCAGACTGGTCCAGCCCCTCATAAAACGGGAAAAAAATGATTAAAAGTTCAGAACATACCATTAGCAACCTGCAAAAGTGACAAATAAAGGTTCCCCGAGGGTAGAATGGGCTGCCAGCCACATCCATTAATCAGAATCTCTTCTTCACCTTCAACACCCGCCTCAAGACCAGTCTGTTCCATGAGTTCCTATATTAGCCCGATGCCTTCCTATGTTCCTATTCATCTGTTGCACTTCCGCTCCTTGGACTGCTTTGGAAGTTGAGCAGCTCCTGCTCCAGTCCTGATTACACCTGTACCTGGGCACTCACTGGAAGCTCAGCCTAGGTGCTCTTCCGCCATTGTCCTGCCCAGGAGTGTGGATAGTGTAAGAAAAGACTACATGAATTGTTTGGATTTTTGATTAAACATACAGGTGTGTTCAAAATAATAGCAGCCCGACATCACTAACCTGATCCATCACTGTTTTTGGTAGAAATTCATTTTCTACATGGCAAATAATTTGCTAGTAGGTGTAGCAGAATGACAGACATGACATGCATGCTGCTGATTCTGTGTAATTGGACCATTAATTGAAAGGGGCATGTTCAAATTAATAGCAGTGTGAAGTTAAATTAGTAAGGTAATTCAATCTGTGAAAAAAGGTGTCAATTACAGCCCTTATTTAAGGAAGGAAGGCAGCAAATGTTGTACATGCTACTTATAGTGCATCTCTCAGGAAATCTGAGTAAAATGGGTCGTTACAGACATTGTTCAGAAGAGCAGCATACTGTGATTAAAAAGTTGATTGGAGATGGGAAAACATATAAAGAAGTGCAGAAAATGATAGGCTGCTCAGCTAAAATGATTTCTAATGCTTTAAAATGGCAACCAAAACCTGGAAGACATGGAAGGAAACGGAAAACTACCATTTGGTGAAAGGAGAAATGGCACAACATTTTGTGGACTGATGAAAGCAAGATCGTTTTCTTTTGGATGCAGACAGTTTGTTAGATGCCCCCCAAACACTGAATCCAAGCCACAGTACACTCAGAAGACAGTGAAGCATGGTGGTGCAAGCATCATGATATGGGGATGTTTCTTATACTATGGTGTCGGGCCTACTTGTCGCTTACCAGGGATCATGGATCAATTTGAGTACATTAAAATACTTGAAGAGGTCATGTTGCTGTATGCTGAAGAGGATATGCCCTTGAAATGGGTGTTAGCAAGACAATGACCCCAAACACACCAGTAAAACAGCAACATTTTGGGTCCAGACCAACAAGATTGCCGTTATGGAGTGGCCAGCCCAATCCCCGGACCTTAAACCAATACAATGTTGTTTCTGGGACAAAATCAAGAAATGCTGAAGAATTTGGAATGTAGTCTAATCAGGCCTGGAATACCTGCCAGAAGTTGGTCGACTCCATGCAACACAGATGTGCAGCAGTTCTCAGGAACCATGGTTAAACAACTAAATATTAGTTCTGTGGTTCAACGTGAAGCTAAATCTTGAACGTTTTTTTCAGTTTACACAGTTAATGTTTGAGTTCGTAAAGAAGAATGCAGACACTGCTTTTTTTTTGAACAGCCTAATATTCCATTTTCTTAAATTTCTCTAAGGGATTAACACACATTTGATATTTTTTCTTCATGTTTTAATTAGGAATAGAATGTACAGTGTTCCCAATGCATTTGTATGAATGGAAATAAAAGCTTTTATAAGGACATTAGGCTTTATTCACTTTTTTATACATACTGCTATTATTCTGAACACAACTGTACATATTTTTTTTCTCTTGCATCCATCTATACTTGACACTGAGCTAAAACCATTTGCATTGATCTGTATGTATAACTCATTCTCATATTCCGATTATTTTTATACTACACATTTTGCTCAGTTCCAATGCTCTGCTTTGTCTCCCTTGTCAGAAGGTACATTTCCAGGGAATTCATTCAAAATGTATCTACTGGTAAGGTGTCCTGTGCACCTCCCTCCACCCCCATCCGACAAGGAGTCATTAAGGCAACACAAAGTCGACAAGATGAAAGTGGCTTATGTCTCCCCTCTCGTCTCCCTTCAGAACGCCCCCCTCTCTATTGCCACTTATCGGCATGGCAATCCTTTCCAAAGGCGGCCAGGTCACTCTCCTCTCTAGTGCCGCTGAAGGATTACCAAACCCTGGGGGTATATAAGGAGCAGGGCAGATGTGACAGGTGTTACGATATCAAGGGGTCCAATTAAAGAAATGAAAAAGGCTACAGAGATGAGACTGGCTATTAAATTTAGCCACTAGGAAATGTCAGAATTATGTGTTGTGTTAGAACCGAAGTACCCAAAGAGAAGCAGGCCTGCATGTCCTAGCTGCTATATGAGCACAGCAGATGTCTTATTTCAAAATTCTGTGCTGATTGCAGCCCTTTTCATCAATACAGTGATTTTAGACAAAGACATACATTTTACATTTCACTCAAGAATACACAGATTAGGAGAACGGTAGAAATGAAAGCCAGCACACATACAGTATCAGACCTCAGGAAATTAACACAAAGGGTTTAATGAAGAATAAAAATTCAAACATGCTGTCTGAATTTAAGAATGCACAGAACACCAGTGGGATATAATAAAACCTTGGTTTATTTAAAAGACACATAGAAGTTCAAAATGCATCAATTTTCTGTATTTACACTGAGATACTTATGGACCCCTTGTGCGGAGACTCACCTTAAGACAAATCGGTACACCACTGAAAAAGCTCAAAGCAAGCTTGCCCAAAGGCAGCCATCACCTGGCCAGAGATAGCAGCAGACTCATATGTGCCATCTGTCTGTCACGCCTACCGCACCAGAGCTCCACACCCTACTCACCTTAAGTTTGAATCTTGGTTTCCTACATGAAACACCTAAATTAACACCTAAGTACTAAGGAAAAAAAAAAATAACTCCTTACTAAATATGCAAGTTCACGTTGGATGGTGAGGACTGGGACAGCGCATGCATCACCGAAGCAGACAGTCACCGGTGTGTTGCATAAAACACACATGCTCTGCTGTTTCCATGGTAATAAATAAATCACAGTACAAGAGACTCAAGTTTCCCAGGAGTGGGTCGCAACTCCCCAAAGGTCATAAAAACGGTAACCTAACAGCAATCGACATCAAATAGCAATTAAGTTACGATCACCCTGTCGACGTATTCAACAGGTGTACCAATATGTACACGATACCTAAAGCTGCAGACCAAAAAAAATACCTTATGTGACTTAACAGGATAAAGGAATGAGAATGTATTTCAAAACTGAAGTTTAAATAGGATTTGTTTAAGCAGCAGGTCTGGTCCTGCTGAACGTCCAGGAATGAACCTGGAGAACATTAATCGCATTCCCGACCATCAATACAAGTTAATATCAGCGCAAATAAGGAGGTTTCAACATTGATAGAGACCAATTGAGTCCTGACCCACCCCCCCAAAACACAGACTCTACCCCTACAGTATGTGCCTACTATCCACATCCAAAACTCTCTCTTGCTTTTAAGAGCTCTAATAAGTCAACTAGCCCAAGGGTACATTAGTAGATTGCAGACTGACTGCCGCTTCTTTACATTAATGTGAATCTATCAGCACACCACCAGCATGGCATGCTCATTTCCACTGAGGTACCCATAGACCTTTGAAATTTCCCATCCAGGCACCCTGACTGTATATCCAGGAGGTCACGTTTCATGTAAACAAATCCGATCAAAGGAGACAGAGGACCTGCATTTTAGTTTCTTTGTCATCCATATGAAGTTTTGTGTTACTTATTTAACAGCGGTCCCAAATGCATTCTGGAAACCCTTGACCTGGCACAGTCAGGTTAATTAATACTATTGCTCCAGCATGGTTTAGATGAGGAAAAAAAAGGTAACTGAAAATAATGGTTAGCCACAAAAGTCCTTCAGGGGTATATCCCTTCAGGATGCAACCTGTACAGTTGGTCAAACTCCAGCACTGAGCTTCCATTTTTGGTGTCAAGGGTTTAGTGGTTCCACACACTGTGGAAATAACTTGTATAATAAGTCAAACTAACCAACTAATCTTGAATTTTCGTTAGAAAAAAACGATCCAGGGGGCAATTCTGATTCCTTTCGAATCATGTGAAACCCTCCAACCCTCACTAATCAAACTTTCATTTTCCATTCCTCTAAATGCAAGAATCGCTTTAAAATGTACATATAGATACACACTCACAGACACATATGCGAACCGCTTGTTCTGCTCTATAGACACATTTTAAGGGGCCAGCCCCTGGGCCTCAAGGCTTTAAAAAAAAAAACAAAAAAAAAAACACCAATGCATCTCCATTGTTTTTCTTAAAAAAGAAAGTTAGATGCCTAAAGGCATGTGTAATATTAAATACAGTGCATATTAAAAATCGTTTAACTGCCAAGAGCATGGTAATAATACAGAACTGAGACGTAATTCTAACAACCAACAGCTTCAAGTGCACAGCTACTAACTGGCTGCCCTGAATAGTGGGATGATCTGTGGAAATCCACACACTTTTCTGCCAGTACAAATCCTTTAAAGAGACAGACTGCCTGCTTTCTGGGTGGCAGGCGATTTCTATAATAAACAGGCAGAAGCACTAATCAGAGCTACATATTACTATACAGACAAAAGTGATAGCTAGCGTTGTGCTATATTTATCCCGATGGTCTACTGTTAACAGGACCACACAATTAGTGAGGACAACAGCAAAAGAAAAAACACAAAAAAACAAAAGGCTTTGTGTGTTGAGTGCCAATGAAATTGATATCTGAAGAAACCTTCACTCTAACTGATACAAGTGCCCATCCTCACAAACTGACCTCTAAGGTCACATGCAAAGGATAAATAGCACAGGCAGCCCGCACCCGCCTTATCTGATCATAGGGTCATCCCCAGCTGGGGAAGTGAGGACCGGCACGTCCACAAATGGCTCCGTCTTGTCCTCCTTGAGCATGTTGTTGTGCTCGGCCACCGAGGTGAAAGACAAGTGATCGTGGTCGATGATGTTCAGCCGGTCCTGTGGTTTCTCCTTTTTCAGGTAGAACATCTTCCTGAGCTGTTTCAACTGCTGGAGCTCACAGAAGGTTTCCAGGACAACCAGCATAGCGATGAGGCCCAAGATTAGGTAAACTAAGAGAGAGAGAGAGAGAGAGTGAAAGAGAGAGAGAGGTTTACTCCAGAAGCCAGAGCAAAAAAAAAGGAACTTCCCACAAGGCTCAGATGGAACTGAAATGGCAAGACAGTGTTTTGCTAACCTTAAAAAGAGACAAAAAGTACTACCCTTTTCTTCATATTATTCACGTTGTCTCTCATAACTGCATTCACTTTATTTACTTTTTTATTTTTGAGTAAATGTTACTCCCACCTCTCAAAAGACCTTCCACCTCATCATTGGGGATAGTGGTGGCCTAGTGGAATAAGACCTGGGTTATAAACCAGTTATAAACCAGTTCACTGGTTCAAATCCCATCCACCACCAGTGGGTCCTTGAGCAAGACCATTAACCTCAAGTTGCTCCAGGGAGATTGTAGTCCCTGTAATGGGGTAATGTAAGGCACTCTGGATAAGGGTGTCAGCTAAATGCCATAAATTTGTTTTTCAAAAAGATTGCAAAACGCTGCACTATTAGCTCTGGTTTCGAGTGTAACATACTTGCAGATCGCCACCTTCTTATCTGATATTCTTACGTTACTCCAACTGCAAAGGGTATGCGCTTGATGTCACTGCGCTCTCAGCCACCGAGCAGCAGTGTTAGCACTCAGCTTGAATGCCTCAAAAACATGTCTAAAATGGGAAAGCCGTCGTGCCACTGATTGTACAAATCAATTTAACAAGAAATAGGATCTCTCTTTTTACAGACTGTCGAAAACTAAATAAGTAAATATCGGATGTGGATCAGTCACATATGGCTGATACCTGATCCGCTGAATATGTATGAATTGGTGCCGAAACCGATCTCAAATATCGGATTGGTGCACCTCTAAGGAAGACATACTTACAGTATGTGAGCGTTGGTTGCATATGAAATGCATTTATAAAAATTATGAAAATAAATCCATACAATTTTTGGCCACTATGGGGCTGAACATCCATCACAGGAACTAGGAGCTAAAGTGAGGTGCGGCAGAAGATTTCTGCCTGAGACAAGCTGCTGCCTTGAAACCCACAAGGCTCCCTTTGACACACCGACAATTACACAGACAGGTCTGGGAAGAGCAGTGAACTTTTGCAAATAACTCAGGCGACCAGCTGCTCTCCTGGGTGGACAGGTTCAGAGAAAAGGTCAGTGGAAAAATAATCCCGCCCTGGTGGGGGACAGTTCAAACAGGCTCAGAGGAGAAGGAACAAGCATTACTGTTTGAGTTCTGCCAATACTGACTTTATGACCACAGAGAGCAGGTGGTACCTAGAAGGACTTGGTGTACTTACCGCCTAAATGACCAGCTAACTGCACACATCTTCCACCATGTACACAAACTCCGACTGTTTGGTTTGGCATTTCATTTTATTCATTCAAATAAGGACATTTTTATAAACAGATATAGCATTAATAAATACAAGAAACCCCCCCCCCCATCAAAGTGACTGATGAAGGGGTACAAAGCTGGCAAATAACTCCTGTCCTAGTTTTCTCTGGAAAATTGGGTGTGCTGCATATAGCTGTGGTTCAGTTAGTAAAAGCCGACAAATGTCTGCAAAAGAACAGCCGAGAAATTCTTTTCATTTGCTATAATAAAAAGATAACCTAAAAAATCTTTAATCTGCTTTGGATTGAATCCTCTGCTTCAGAACATAATTTCTGAAAATGTGCACGGGAACAGGAAGGCCAAATCCACTAATTACAATGAAATTAATTATTTGTAAGGCTCTGTTCAATCAATGCTTGCAATAAATGAGGGAACTGAGAACACGGAACTCCCAAGATCTTTGATTTAAAAAAATAAAAATCCTGAACGGCAAATGTGTTAAATATACCAAAGGCAGCTCCATCAAATATTGATGTACCCATCTGAAATGAAAATGTGCCTCTTCAGAGAGGACAGGCAAATCCTACATTATTCAATTCAGTAGACTGTAAAAAATTGATTGCACAGAATTAGAAATTATTCAATTGTTTAATTGAATAAATTTAATATAAACCGTAGACCTTTGAGTCAACCCACAACTTAATATTTAATGAAATATTATACGTAAAACATACAGGTAGCGCAAAAACAACCGCATTTCCAAAAAAGTCGGGACACTGTAAAAATTTAAATAAAAACAAAATGCAATGATTTACAAATCATAAAAACCCATATAGTTAACTAAAAATAGAACAAAAATAACTTAGCAAAATATTGGAAACAAATTTTATTGTGCTATAACAAATAGGTTATATGCTCAATTTGAATTTGATGCCAGGAACACGTTTCAAAACAATTGGGACGTGGGCATGTTTATCACTGTGCTGAATCACCTCTTCTTTCAACAAGACTCTGTAAACGTTTGGGAGCTGAGGAGACCAGTTGCTGGAGTTCTGAAAGTGAAATGTTGCCCCTTTCTTACCTGATGTAGGATTTCAAATGCTCAGCAGCTCGGGGTCTCCTTTGCTGCGTTTTTCATTTCATGATGTGCCAAATGTTTCCAACGGGTCAGCCAGGTCAGTCTAATGTCAGGCACTAATGTAACCCCATAACATCGTAACATCCACACTTTTTGAACCATTCGCTGATAAGCTGGACGGTCCCTCTCCTCTTTAGTCCAGAGGACACCGCATCCATAATTTCCCAAAAAGAATTTGAAATTTTGATTTGTCAGAACACAGGACAGTTCTCCACTTTTGCCTCAGTCCATCTTAATTGTGCTTGGGCCCAGAGAAATTTGCAGCGTTTCTGGATCATGTTTAGATATGATTCCTTCTTTGCATGATAGAGTTTCATCTTGCATTTGTGGATGCAGTGATGAATTCTGTTCACAGACAATGGTTTTTGGAAGTGCTACTGAGCCCATGCAGTGATTTCCATTACGGAATCATGTCTGCTTTTAATGCAGTGCCGTCTGAGGACCCAAAGATCACAGCTATCCAGTACTGGTTTTCAGCCTTTATTTCCTTGCATAAAGAGATTTCTCCGGATTCGCTGAATCTTTTAATGGTTTTATGTACCACAGATGATGAATTCTTTATGCCCCATAGATGATGAATTGCTAATTTTTTTGCAATATTACATTGAAGAACATTATCATCTTACGCAGAGTGGTGAACCTTTCCCCATCTTCACCGCACAGAGACTCTGCCTCTCTGGGTGGGTTGTTTTATATATCTTTTTATATCAATCATCTTACTAACCTGTTGCCAACAGACTTTTCTGTTTTTCCAACATTTTCTGGATGGTACACTGTAAGAAAGTCTGTAAAAATAGGGTCCAATGTACCCGTGTTAATATGAAGGAATTCTCCATATAAATTTTTCACCTTTAATTTGAATTTTGTGTTGCATTGTGGGAGCAAGTACACCCGCTAAATAAAAAAAAAAAAATCCATTAAAAAAACAGATAATGTACTGGTATTTCTCTGCCAGGACATTATGCGCTTTTTTAACGGATTTTTTTTTTTACACTGTAGTTAAATTAGATGCAAATGTAATTATGATTTTGCTTTTCATTATGTCACATTCTCTTCACAACACCCACTGAAAAGCAATGACTCTTCTGCATTGCATTTCCACATGGCACGGTTTCTGCGTGCTGCGCACTGTAAAACAATACATCGCGTCGATTGTTTTTCTGTATATGCCGAAGATCCACTGAAATGGTGGAAATGGCACAGGATAAACTTCCCTTTGCTGTGCACACTAGCACAGAAATATATTAGCATACAAGCAGCAAGTTCCGCATCAGAGAGAGCTTTTAGCAGAAACACAGTGAACATGCTGTTTTTTTTGGTTATGAAACAATGAAGTGATAGCTGGAAACTTTTATAAAGAGGATACGGAAGTACAGCTTGATGATTAAAACAAAAAAAAATGTACAATAGACTCAGGCTTAGTGGTTTGGTCTTGATTGCGTGAACAACTTGAAGCATCACTTGCATTTTACAATAATTTAATTTTTAGAAGAGGTTCTATGAATTATGCCCCATTTTGTAACTTAAATCACTAATTTTGTGTTACACCGTGCTTAAAATGTTTAGGTATTTAAAATATCTTATTTTAATGAAAAATTGTAGTTTCTAATTAAAGTGTTTATTTTATCCATTTATTTTATCTAGCTGTACAACTGAGAAAACCTAACAAGTTTGCAGAAATGTCCTTATTTTGAAAACGATATTTTTATTTTAATTTTGTAAAACATTAAGTTGTTCTGATAAAGTACTGTACAAATGTTTTAGTTTTTGTATTTTTATGCTAGTTTGTACGTTTGAGCCTGAAAATATAGTGTATATTACAATAACAAATTGCAATATTGTCCACAATAATTGCAATATGACTTTTTCTCCATATCGTGCAGCCCTACAATTAACCTAATTAATTGTGAGATATTCAGCCAGGTGTTTTATTTTAGCATTACACAACTTTTCCAGTCTTTTGTTGTCCCTGTCCCAACTTCTCTGAAACGTGTTGCTGGCATCAAATTGAAAATGAACATGAATTTGTTATAAAACAATACAAATTTCTTAGTTTGTTTTCTTTGATCGCCGTTTGTTCAAATAAATATGGGTTTATATTATTATTGCAAAAGATTTGCATTCTGTTGTTACTTACATTTAACACGACAGAACTGGGGTTGTATAGTTTGTCATGACATTTTGCTAAATTAAAAATTCCACAAACTCTGTACTAGATACTAAGGGTGTGCATTACGACTGCAAATCCCGCCCCCACTGTTTACTTACCAGTGATGCCCACTTTGTAGAGCTCACGGAATTTCTGATTGTAGCCCTCCCCTGGCACGTAGTCACCCAGGCCTATGGTGCTCAGGGAGATGAAGCAGAAGTAGAACGACTCCAGGAAGTTCCAGTCTCCCTCCAGCGCCGAGAAGATGGCGGCGGGGATGAGGAAGAAGCAGGAAGTGATGAGGACGGCCAGGAGGGCGGCGTGGACGGCAGCCACCAGCGGCTTCGACAGGCCCCAACGCGTGTGCACGTACATGACGGGGCGCCTCGTGCTGAAGACCATGATCCTCTGCACCACGGCCGTGAGGAAGAGGAGGGTGAAGGGGATCCCAATGACAGAGTACACGATGCAGAAGGCCTTGCCCCCATCTGACAGCGGTGCCGTGTGGCCATATCCTGCAGGCATACACAACATCAGGATGTTAGTCGTGTGTTCTCACACCTTTGCCCAGAGGTCCATCCGAAATCCTGAAAGCCCCGACACCACCGCCCCACAAGCTGCTCCATTCTGCACCTCAATGCCACTCCTCTGTAAAGTCCCAACCCTTCAGAAGGCTGCCTCACAAAATTGCAAAATTGAGGTGCATTTAGTTTTGCGATGAGAAAAGAAAAGAAAATGATAACCTTAATGAAAAGCACTTACAGAAAAGGCACCATTTGCTCTAATGGTTGGCCTCAACGCATAATCACACAATGAAAACATCAAGTGCAGGGATTAATATGGATCAAAAGATCAACAATTCTATTAAAACACCTCTGTTCATCATTCTGAGCTTTAATAAATTTTTGGGACACAAGGCACAAATTAAAAAAAATCTGGATTGGCACATAAGCTTCTGTGGGGGAAAACTATTTCCAGTCTTATCCATTCCTTAATCACGTCCCATAGACATGCCTATATAAGCACAGCGGACATGTGCGGCCAATGACCCCGTGTGACCTATGATGATGCTCAATTCCAGGAGCTTGACGCTCTCCTGTGATGAGAAAGTTCAGTCTGCAGAAACGTGACCCTGTGACAACAAGCCCGAGAAGGCCAAGCATTTCTAACAGGCCCCTGCTAATGAAAATATACCTTAAGACAAGCCCCAGAGACTCTCCAGCTTACGGCAGAAGGGCAATTCCAGCACTATGGATGTGACATTTAGCTTCATACAGGCAGACAAAATGTATCACAGGACGTACAAGCTTGGTATCAATGAGTCAATTTGCATAGCATTTCATATAACCTCTGGGGTTTAATATAGACAAATCCTCAAAATTCATATTTATATTACATATTAGAAATAGCATTTAATCAGTGGCAAATGGACAGATGTTTATGGAATCTATTTTCTATGGAAAATAGATTTGAAATTCTAAACATATATATTTTTCAATATTATGAAATAACTGGTGTTATGTATGTGACCAGTCCTCCAGACTAGAAACCACTTTCTTGCATGAGTAAATTTTATTAGAAAAAAAAAAATGAAATTAAATGAAAAAACTGAATAATGAAATGAGAATACCCTCAAAATCCAAACTCACTTGCATCGTTATTAATGATTTATTCCAATGAACAGAAACGAAGAATAAATTAAAACTATAAAATACATCAAGTATTTCTATGTGCACACTACTTATATATGATGCAAATAGGGTGCACTTTTCTTTAAAATTAGATCAGAGCACTTACATACAGTAAAATATAGAAAACATTTCAGAAATAGTCCCGTGCCCACAATGGAGTTCCCCAGAAACAGCATCTCACCCGTTAACTGCGTCATATACTTGACATTCATAACATGAAGATAAAAATAAGCACTATGTCATCACATTTTAGGGGTGGCACAGTGGGTAGTACTGTTGCCGCTGACCCTCAGGGTTGAGGGTTGGAATCCAAATGACACTGTATGTAGCTTGCATTCTCGTGGGTTTCCTTCCACAGACAGTGCAATCAGTCTAATTGGCATCTTTAATTTGTCCACTGTATGTGAGCCATATAGCGGCATCCCAACCGGGGTGTGACCCTGCCTGGGATAGGCTCCAGAGCCACAGAGACCCTAACCGGGATCAGCGAGGGAATACAGATAGACATTCTATATGTGTCAGCATGGGCCCAAGGGAGATGTCGGGGGGGGGGAGAGTAATGTCTCTGTGGAAAAGTAGGCTGCAGCTGAAGCCCGGGAAGGCCCTCAAACATGCCACACGCATGCCTGCCTTCATGCCTCAAACCCAGCGACCAGGCATCCCCAGCCAGGTGGTGTAAACACCCGGGGAGAAGCTCACCCAGGTCATACCCATGTGCCACCTTGCAGATCTCAGGGAACTCAGATCCCAGACGGTCGCTAGGTCACCTGGCTGGCTTAGTGATGGGCTAAAGGTGCTGCAGGTACACTGTGTATCCATCACAATAAAGTGCACCTGTCGGGGGACTGACCGCTAAGGAGCACTCTACAAACATCTGACGGTGACGGATGCGAGCAGGACACAAACGAGGGACCCAGTTCCGCATGAAAGTAATGCTTCTGCATCAAGTTAAATTTAATTTCACATATACTAAAAACTAATACCTAAAATTTCATATACACACACACACATAGACATACAGCCTTTAGAAAAAAGTGCTAAAAGGGCCTAAATATGCACATACATATATGTTTAAAAATTGACAAGTTAAAATTTCCTGCTAAAATCAAAGGCATACGATCAGCCATCAGTGACAACGATGAAGATTACAGAGCATATGCAAAAACAAGCAGCCATTCCCTCAGCTTAACGCTGCTGAAATTTAGGTCAGATTTCGCGTCATTTTCCACCCCAAAAAAGAAGACAAGCACAGAAAATACGGTCTGATTAATATTTATATCCAACGTGGCTTTGCTGCGGTAGGGAAATCATTTTCCATTTCCGCTATATCAGAAAGATTAGCGTATAATTAAAAATAATACCCTGGACGGGCGGAGATGCCCCCCGAAATAACCCCCGACAAGCGTGACATTACTTCTTTAATCGGGTCATTTGACAGCAGTTTGAGGGTCAGTTATTTTTCCATTGAAATTTAATAGAAACAAAAGGTTCCTGTTGTGTAAATGGACCCAGCATGAGTGGCGAGTTATTCTGAAGCATCGCAGCGCCGCGCATCTGGGGCCGGGCGGGACCGGCCGCGCACACCGGCCCAGGTGGGCGCTACAGTACCCACACCGAAGCAGCATAAAGGCGCGAATGCATCTATATAGTGCGGGGAATGGCGTTTGGGAAACGGGCCGGAGCGGCGCGCAGCAGCGCCGCCGCCGGCCGGGAGCCGTACCTGTGGTGGAGAGCACGGTGCTGGCGAAGAACAGCGCCGAGGTGAAGTCCCAGTTCCAGTTAGCGGACGCGTTGTTCAGGATCGACACGCCGTAGTTGCTGGCCTCCAGCGCCCTGCTCAGGAACTCCTCCAGCCTCTCCTCCGACAGGCACTCGTTCTCCAGCAGGAACTGGCGCTTGATGGTGCGGAGCTCCTGCCGCAGCAGGTCCTCGTAGGGCAGCTCCACGGAGGAGAAGACCACGGCGCCGAAGACCAGGTAGAGCGCGTAGCCCAGCACCAGGAACAAGAAGTACCACGTCGATCTGTTGCTCTGGATCAGGCGCACGCACGAGTTGCCGGTCAGAGACTGCAACATCTTCCCGGAGCCGCGCCTGCGCGTTTGTCTCTGGGGGCGACGGGCTTACTTTCGACCTGCTGGTATAAATATGTATATAACGGCGACGCCGTTTGTGGGGAAACGTTTCTATTCGACGGTGTGTCGCTTCCGACTGGCGGAGTGTGGGAGGCAGTAGGTCCCGTCCCGTCCCGCCGCGGCGCCGCGCTCTCCTCTCCCGTCCCCCGCTCTCTCTCCGAGGTGATGTGGCAGGCGGCTCCGGGGGAGGGCGGGTGACGTCGCGCGGTGTGCTGCCGCGCGGCGCCTTCAGCGCGCATGCGCGAGCCGCCCTTTCGCGCAGGTAGCAGCCCCGCGCGGGGACGGGAGGCGGGAAAGCGGGCCTCCGCCGAGCGGCCCGGCGCCGGTGCCGGTGCGCGTCCGATGGCGCTCTCTTCGGCCGGCCCGGCTCTGCGCGTACAGGTGTATACCTGACGCGTGGTTCTTAATGAAAGCGAAAGTGGTCGGCGAGAAATGGACCCTCGCTCTGCTCGCTGAGGTGACGCGTCTCAAATACGCCGCAGCCAAGTTAGGGCGCTTTCCCACCGCACCAAGTGCGCTACTTTCGTTTCTTTAAGTGAGGACCCATTGATAATAAGCACCAATTAGAAATGTACCAATCCAGTAAAATAGATATTTATTATGAAATATCCTGTCTGCTATGAACCAGTGCTGTATGCTTTGGTGATTGATTTATTACTGAAATGCCAACCGACACAAAAAAAGACCTCAGTGACCCGGGTAAGGATTACACCTCTAAAAACTAGTATATCCTGTTTTTAAGGGTGGCAGATTTCTTATTGTTAATGTCCCCACCCCTTGGAGACAATAGCTTGTCTGAAGATTGACGCAATACTGTAACTGGAATACTGGAACAGGTGTTGCCCGCTGATACCGATTTCGCGGCAGACTAGTGTACTAAGCCGATTAGCGGAAAGGAACTCAGATTTTGTTCAGGGGTCCACAGGCGTGGTCCTGGCGTGGTCTCTGGTTCCTTCTAAGCCTCCAAATAACCACTGAACTGGAAAGTCAGGGTAAATAAGTACAGTCAGAGATTCAATTTGTATTTACTTTGGATCAATGGAAATCAGGATGGACCAAATTTAGGGAATCCTGATTTAGTTAATGCTACAGATACCCCATTTCCTTGAGCTTTTTGCTATAGTTATAGGATAAGTACAATTGTACCCCCCCACCAATAAATTCCCATATATGGATGAACACAGAAATACATACAGCTTACATCAAAGGTAAGGTTGTAAATCTACAAATAATATCAGTCGTTTTGCTGTATAATGGCACAGCTGTCATTATCCTCCACAGCTTACATTTCACAGTCATTGTGAAATGTCTCTGCATTTCATTCTTTCATATTTTATAATTGTGTTTTGCAAGGTTTGCGGCACCTTGTCGCTGTGCATTAAAGCATAATTTCTTTGCTTCTGGAATTGGGATATTGTTACCTGCTACAGCTCTGCGTCTAAAAATAACTTTTTATTGTGACTATGGGGAATATACAGTCTAATGTGATATCTAACTCTGTACGCAGTCCAAGGCCTAGCTGGCTCCTCCTGCCATTTTCCTACAGCCCTGACTGATAGTGCTCTCTTGGTTTCCATGGCAACCAGCTTTACAAAAACACCATCATTTTTCCTGATGTTGGAGCATGACGAAGGTGAGGTAATCTGTTCCCTTAACTGTAAAACCAGTGACTGGTTGCAATTTTTCAGTGACTGATTCTGCAGTTTTATCAGTTGCAGTCAAAAACAAAACACCCCGCCACCCCCTCTCCTGTACTGTGCTGTTCTTCTGGGGTGGCCCAGTTCTTGTGGATGCAGTACTGTGTCATCAGTGAACCCACATATTTGAGGCCTGGGCGGGTCCCTGATCTCGTGTTCGCTGTCAGAAATGAAAAGGAAACACAGCAGCTGGACAGGAGGGTATTTACATGAAATTTTCCTAGTCATTATTTACATATTGACCTGGTTTCTTTTCTCTATTCAGACGAGAATCGCTTTGTCGTGATCACGATGAAAACCATTCAAACATTCAGTTTTCTACTTGATAATAGAAAACTGGAAAGGACCACTTTTCAGATATGTGGGGAGGCTAAAAATCAGTTTTTATTGCAAGAAATGTACTGAAATGTATGTCAGTCTGCGTAATTGGTGCTTTGAAAGTCTGAAATATGAATTAGGTTTCCTGTCTGAACGGGCGCTGTAAGTAATGGCCTAGATAGTGATATGCAACAGTGATCACCATCACGCCCTGCAGCATGGGACAAACATCCGTCTTATGGATAGCATTGTAGCTGTACAGTGATCACCATCACGCCCTGCAGCATGGGACAAACATCCGTCTTATGGATAGCATTGTAGCGGTACAGTGATCAAAGATTTTTTTTTGGGGGGGGGGGGGGTATATAGTGGAATGCATAGCTTATGCGCAACAGTAAGGAAAAAAGACAAATGATACTAAAGACTGATGACTGAGAGACTCATTCACCTATATTTCATTATCACTTACTCAGGACAGGGTAACTGAGTCTGGAGCCTGGGAGTACAGGGCGTGAGGCACAGCGCTCCCTCGATGGGATGCCGGCCCATCACGGCACACACTCACAGACGCACGATGGGCAATTTGCAGATTTGTGTAAATTGTGTATCATTTTTGCTACAAATAGCGGATAACGGGTTGACCTCCTGAGAAATGGAAAATCACAGAAACGTTTATCTTTATAGTATAAGACAGAAACAAGGTAGTTAGCTGGCTCAGTGGCTTTGGTGGCCTTGTTTAGCTGAGGCGAAGCTCGACATGCCCGTTACCCGTGGAGCCGGAACTTCCTGCTCCTCCCTGCCCTTCCCCCCAATCTGGCTCCAGCTTCTCGTTAAGAGAATAGCAGAATCATAGACGTCACTCACGGGCCGCACACCCATCTCTCTCCTCGGCTCAAAGTGGGATCGTTTCTAAGACGGAAGAGGAAGTGAAGCCATGATTCTGAACACCAGAGGACAGCCAGGAGGAGACTGCACTGGACATGTAGGTGTTTTATGTAGGAGCTATTGCACCTACAAACAATGACATTACATCAGTATGTATTGGCTCTGTGCAGCCTCACGCCTCCTGGTTTCGGGGGTGGATACTGCCTCTGCTCTGTGCGTAGGCGTGAGTTTTAATCTTCTTCCTGTGTTAGCAGGGATCTCCTCCCATGGTGCAGAAGCATATGGTTAGACTACTGCCACATTAAAATTTGCCTCACTATAGGAGTATATGCCCTGCAATGGACTGACATCCCATCCAGGGTGTGCCCTACCTTGTGTCCTGTGCTACCTTGGATGGGCTCGGAGCTCACTCTGCCCCCTAGTGGATGAACAGTTTTGGATGATGGATGGATATTTTGATGATAACAACCCAGATCATGATTATGTGGATATTCACTGAAATAAGTGAAACTGCAGCCTTAGAATGCTGTGACATGAAAGTGTTTCGTAGAGAAGCAGCCCTCCCTCCCCTCGCCACTATGTTTAGGTTTCCCCCTGTGGGCTAATTCTGAACCTGGGCCTGAACTGGCTCATTTATAAGGGCGTGAGGTAAACATGGGCCTATGGAGCACATGATGAATGGCTCCATTATAGGGAGCAGGCATGGAACCTGGCGGTGATGAAAGACTGTGCAAATCTGCTGCCCTGGGGAACAAGGGCCAGAGCACAGCCAAGGGGAAATACCTCTTCGTAATTATCCTGCTACTTCCCCAGCCTTCTGATAACAAAATGCACATCATAGCCAATGAACTTGTATAACTGGAAAAGTTATGGAGGCTATAATCAAGTAGAAAATGGTAGATTACCTGGACTCAAATAACATTTTGAGCGATAGCCAGCATTTAGGAGAAGTAGATCCTCTTTAACAAATCTTCTGGAGTGTTTTGAGGAAGCTACTCAGGAAGTTGATGATAAGAAGGCCTATGATGTCATCTACTTAGATTTCCAAAAGGCTTTTG
>JAODKM010000058.1:19258364-19280701 GCA_026780845.1 Petrocephalus sullivani
CTCACCTTTACCTCTCCAGACAATAATTTTCCCAGATGCTCCAAACGATTGGAAAGTGGCTTCATCAGAGAAAATGACTTTACCCCGGTCCTCAGCAGTCTAGTCCCTGTCCTTTTTTCCATTTTTCTTGGAGAGAAGTGGCTTCTTTGCTGCCCTTCGTGACACCAGGCCATCCTCCAGAAGCCTTCTCCTCACTGTACATGCAGATGCACTCACACCTGCCTGCTGCCATTCCTGAACAAGCTCTGCACGGGCGGTGCCCCAATCCCGCAGCTGAATCACCATCAGGAGACGGTCCCGGCGCTTGCTGGACTTTCTCGGGCAATTCTTCATAGCAATTGAACCTTTTGAACAATTGAACCCCAATTGAACAAGGGACTTTGCAATTAATTGCAATAGATCTGATCACGCTTCATAACATTCTGGAGTATATGCAAATTGGCATCATGGCATTTATGTTCTAGTCCTTGATATAAGCCTTTGATCAGCCAGTTATAGTTTAAGTGCAACCACACTTAAAATATTTATATTATGTAAAATTAACAAGACATTACATTAACAACGGGGGGATGTTAGAGGGGATCCAAGTTGCCAAGGAAACTGCTGCCAATATGCTACCCAGCTGTTAGTGACAGAGGAGAAAAATGAGGAGGGCCATAATTCAAGATCTTATTTTAACTTTTTTTTATTATATACAACATAAAAAAATTACCTGAAGCCTATTCAAAATGCTTTCATGCTATGCCCATTTTACCCATAAGTAACTTCCTGGAATTGTTCTAAGAAATTCTGATGCGAATAATAATATAACAGAGGACAAAAAAGGAACTGTCCCTAAAAAAGTCAAACAGTGTCTGTAATTCACACATTATGCTGATGCATTTGCATAATCCTGGAGGGGCCTGGAGGCACGGCTGCCAGAGCCCAGTCGTGGGGTATGTGGTGCAAAGTCAGCGCCGCAGTGACTCAGTGCCAGCAGACGTCAGCTTCTCAGCGGGCTTGGCATTCCGGCACCTTCAGTGGAGGGGGCTTCATCTGCTGCCTGTTCATCTGGGTCCATAATGAAGAATATTACCATCCATAATCCATAAAATACACAACTTTCAGATTTTACATCTCTGTGTATTTACCCTCAGAAATTAATTTGTTAATAAAATCTTGTAAAGGATAAACTGATTAAGGCTAGAATATAACAGCTTATTTTAAAAATAAACAAACTCTTTACCGTAGCTATCCTTTATCCTAACTTGGTGTTTCTCAAACTGGACCTCAGGGTCCCCCAGACAGTCCCTGTTTTTGGTCCCTCCTAGCATCCCACAAGAAAGTCCACATTTTTGTTCCCACCCAGCTCCTGGTAGGAAACAAAAACATTAACTGTCTGGGGGACCCTGAGGTCCAGTTTGAGAAAGACTGTATATAAATGGCAGGTTCCTGTGATTGCATGTTTTAGATGCGGCTATAGTAACCCCAAAGCCACCAGATTTATTTCTGCTGCTCTGAGAGGTGATGGCAAGGCACCAGTGAGTCTCTGCCGGAAGCATTCTGAGCTGCATAGAGCAAGGCATTGTGGGAGTGCCTGCTGCCCAGTATCATTAGCACAGCATTTTGGATCCGCGCCATGATGATTCTGTTTCCAACGCAACCAGAACATGGTCTGTAAGTCTACTGCACAGTCTAGGTTGCCCTGGAGACAGGAAAATTGTGAGTTGGTTTTATCTTTGGTTTCAGAACTGAAATCATCTGCTCGCTTGTAGATTGAAACAGAACATTAATGTGGGAATTCATTATTTTATATTTACAACCTTTTATATTGTGTTGCTGAATATTTGAAACCTGGAAGGTCACTAATGTATCAGGAGAAACATAAACCAATTTTCTAATTCTGTTAAAGTTATTTTAGATCGCAGTTTCCAAACAAAAGGCTGAGCTATTATCGAAAGTAATCGGGTGTAAAAATCACACATTTTGGTCTGTACCACACTGCACCTGATCCAATAGCTGCAGACATGACCTCGTGTTTTTGTGCTGAGTGGCAGAAGACACTCACTACGGAATATCGACTAAACTTCAAACTAATGTTCAATCCCAACTCAGGCTGAGGTCCAGAGTCCACTACACCTGGTGTTATAATCACTACCAACAATTTAAAAAGGTAGCCTACTTTTACAGTATCATGTAATAAAATTTTAGGGAAGCCATGGAAAATAAAAACTAAAAGAATATGAATGAGAAGTCAGTGCATTCCAAATGAGCAACACAGGCAGGTTAGCTGATGAAAAATATTGCATCGTCTTTTTACACCCTTTTTTGTGTTACAAGCTGTTTCAAACTCAGTGTTTTGTACACAATTGCTTAACTTGTAATTCTAACGTTTGAGACCCTGCTAAACTGTGCCCCCTGTACACTTCTTTTTACATTTTTATTCCCGTTTATTCTTTATTAACACGCTTAACGGCCAATGAACATCTTGACCTGCACAGAACCGACCGCAACAACGACACTGGAGTAACAGTGACACCTTGTGGCTACACTGCAGAACTTTTACAAAGTAATCTAGTGCGTTACATATACATATAAGTTACATATAAGTACCATGTATCACTAATAAATAAACCAAAACTATTAAATAAATAAAAAAATACCTAACTTACTTCGTTTCCGGGAAGATGTGTTTATGTCACAGTTCACGGTTGAATTCACAAGCCTATTACGGCCTTTAAGCTGCGAAGCAAACTGCCGGATTATTGGGAAATTAATGGGGTTACAGGAAGGAGTTTGTTTCCCTTCTTGTAAAGCCTGTGTGTTCCCGCAAGTGAGGGCAAGATCAAGCCATGGCTTGTTTTATTTGGCGAAATGCGGAGACTGCAGCTGCCCGGTGAGGTCCTTGGGGGTCAGGCTGCTCATCTCTATGCCAGCCAGGGTACGCAATCAACAGAAGAACAGGAGAGATCAACCGAAGCGGCCGACCCTGCGTTGACAGTAAAAGGCAGGGTACAGCCGAAGTACATTACCTTAGTTCCTCTGCCCGTGGAGGGACGCTCTGTTTATCTTTGCACTTGAGACTCAATATCCTGGTTGGAATCACACGCCTGACGCCAACCTCAAAAGAGCACAACACGGCCTGCCACCCCTCTTTCGGAAATATAGGACCAATCATTGAATGGGTAGCCGCAAAGACATTTGTCAATATAGACTTATTCTCCATCATTTGAATACTTTAGATTAAGATTAATTGCATATTTAGGATTTCTGCGTGCACAATCACGTCGGGCTTATTATTTTTTCTTAAGTAATCAAGATGCTTCTGGACTGTGTCATGTTATCATTTCCAGAATGACTCAGCAAAAGTAACATTATGACAATTATTATGCTAAATACCGCGCAGTACAATCATTTAATATGGCAATGTGAGTAAAATACTATATGCAAGACTTTAAGTTCCTTTATTTTCAGTTCCCTCTATTTCACCTGAGTAAAAAGTATTCGATTTATAGATTTGCCCATGAGCGGAGTGCCCCCCATACCCCCCGAGCTGCCCGAGTCGAAATTGCAATTAATTGCCAAGACTAGCAGGTTTCACGCTAGCATGTTACACTTTCGTATAAGCAGTTTGTTGGTATCCTATAGGTGGACAATTGCAAATGTGTGCATTAGAAAGGCGTGTTAACGTATAAGGTGCAAGCATCAAATTCCGCCTAAGGATTTGCCGTGCCGCCCCGAAACCAATCCCCACGCATCCGAATCCGTATATCAGTACATAACATGGCATCCGTTTTATACATGCTTTTATAAATTGCTTAAATGGTTAATGTGCTCAGACGTGTCTCATCACATATACGTTAGGTCATGTTAAGACTGGTATCGGACAGTTTTGGTGGCTGGGAAGTACCAAGGGATTCTTTACCATACAGGAATGCGGTCTTTCCGACAATTGGTGCCCTGCATCGGAAACGCAGCTTAGCGGTCCTTACTGCTGGCATGTGCACAGAGACCCCGGTGACCTCAGATGACTGGGCCCGTCTGAAAGAGCCGTTGTTCTGTGCGGCTCTTTGCTGAGAGCCTAACGGAAACGTCCCCTATCTTCCCAAGCAATGACAGAGTGAGATCTGTTCCCACTTCTGCAGCTGGACTGACCACTGACCTGGCAGGAAGCAGAATGACCTGTAACTCCCAAGATGAAAAGGACATTTCCATGGAAGAGAGTATGAAAAGGGATTCTATACAGACTGCACTGTGCAATTTGCAACGAAATGTTCAGTTTAAGTGATTTGCAGTTTTCACTTGGCAGATGTCCACAGGGGACGATTACACTGTACATATACAAAGGTTGTATTAATATACTTAAATAGTTTTCTACGTCACGAATCACATAACTGAGGATGCATTAGTATATGGAAAAAAAATAAATATTACAATTAGTTATACAATGAACTTTGACTAAGATAGGTCTATCCAATAAATTTGTAGACTATTGCTGTACGTGAACTTTGCACTTTGACTTTCCCGAAAATGCGAAATCCATGGAGATATTCGTCAAATTTTGTAAAGAGAAGGCATGCAAATACTTCTGCAAACGGCTGCACGTTCCCCGCTGTGAGGAGAGCGTGACTCTTTTTCCTCCAGCTCTTTCCTGGCATGCTGATATCGTGTGAATTTCCTGGGGGGTAACATGGACCGGTGACAGCGACCACAGACTTCGGGGGCACAAGCAATCACCCTCTGAAACCATGTTAACCACCATTACTCAGAGCAGACTAAACTAACGGAATTGGATTTGGCAGCCGACTTAAATGCACCCTCAGGCACAAGTAAGACCAATTAATGTTTAAAGTTTTTAAAATGATACTGCAATATATTTTGCGTTAACGTCGTCTCACGTCTATTGAAAAAAAAATGACATTCCATTAATCACTTTTCTCTAAATTGACACAATGACGTAACTGTTTTGACATACCAGAATGACATAATCACTTTGTTAAATTTATGGCATCGCATGCATTGCAAGCGGGGTGCATGCATTACAGGCTGTGTGCAGACCTAGTATTTTGATGCAAATATTTCTTGTGATCAGCCCTACGTGCGGTGCTTTCCCACATTGCGACATCTCGCGGCGAGCAGCTCGCGCGCCGTAACCGGAGAGCGCCGCGCCGGCCGGCCCGATGTACCGCCCGGGTTGCCGTAGCAATGATCTCTGTCACTCTCTCAATGAGCGCTGGTAAGATGGCGTCCGCAGGCACACGGACGAGCCTGGACTCTGCAGGCGGCTAGAGAAAGCAGGCACCCGGGCGGCCGATTTATCCAGGTCTTGCATTAAAAAAAACCCAGCGCAGATAGCGGTAGTCTCCGAGCCGGCATGGTGGGTCCCGTGCACACTTAGATCCTTGCATAGCTCGCATCGGTATGGAGCCCCCGGACAGCGGCGAGCCCAGCAGGTAAGCGGATGGGAGTAATCGGTGCGGCTCGCGAACATGAACTACACGGCCGGGACCCGACCGCTTGCCAAATAGTGAGCGCACGCTGAAACCGGGCCAAAGAGGCTGCTGCGCATGCGCGTCGCTGGGCTGGCGTCTTCCTGCCTAATAGTGATCTGCGTGCAGTTGCGAGCTCAAGTGAATTTGTGGTGTTGAAGTTTGTGAACTTCTGGAGGAAAATCTGCATCCGTGTGCACGTTTGCATGGGCATAAAGCTCTCTTGCGAGTAGAGGGGGAGCTGGCGAAAATGCTTGTCCTTTGAAAAAGGTAAAAATACTGCAGAAAGCACGCTTGGCACATTGCGGCGCCGGTAAGCTGATAGTTAGCCTCGTAGTTAGCTGCTTCTCGCCGCGTCGTCTGCACCGTCTTTCTGAAAGTTTGCAGGGCGATCGTAGGCGATCTGACTGCGGGGAAGAGCGAATGCATTGCCGCGCCGGCCTCTTCCATTGCAGACACCGCTCGGACGGCCATCCAGATGCGTTTGCACGCAACAGTTGGGCGCCACCGCTGGCTTTGCGCTGCCACCCGCGCGTCTTTGTCTGACTTTCCGCTGCGCTGCATCGGCAGAATGAAAGGCGTTAAAGTGTGCAGGGGGACTTGGCGAAGCGGGGAGTTTGTCCCGGCCGGGAGCCGAAGCCCCGGGGCTTTCGGGGCTTTTTTTTATGTGCTTCTTTTGCAACTGCGATCTGACTGGGTCGGTTTGCTGATGCGAATCGCACGTCCTGCGTGTGCTGTGCATCGCCCCCGAAGCGCGGTCCGGTGCTGCTCGGCGTCCCGTTTTAAATAAACGAGGTATTTCTCAGTATAGGAAAAAGGAGCGCAGAGTGGGAATGCAGCATAGCGGTGCGGGTCTTTTGTCCGACTGACACACGACCAGCTAGCTAACCGATCACACGTCATTCGCGTAGTTTTGAAAGCCAGCAAAACTAGTTAAACGTGATTTAAAAATGCAGCAGGTTACGTCCACTGTTCAGTAGTAGGGGAGACGCCACTTTTTGGTTTGTGAATAAATGCAAAATCACCGAAAGCGAAAGTGGCTGGTTAGTCATGACTAACCGACTGAAGCTGTTGGTCGGTTTGGTTACCATCACTGAAAGCGTTATTACCATGCATGTATTATTGTCGCTTTATTGCTAATCCCAGAGGCTGTCAGTTGCTGCCTGTGCACTAGACTTAGTCAAACTGTCTGTGCATCTGTTCTTAGGAAATGGGTGCGTTAGCATCTAATGTGCCTGGCTTACAATTGCTCACAGATTAGCTCCTGTACCTCTTTTGCCTCATGTGTGGCAAACTGCTTCACTGTCCGAAGCCACAGCAGTGGGGTAAGTCAGAGATGCTCTCTGGCCGCACAGTGGAGAGAGCTACTCCAGGAGGATGGATCCTCAGGAGGCTGCTGGGAATTCGGGTCATGGTGTGTCTAGAGTCTCCTTCTGGAACCGCCTTTGTTTTGTGTGTCTGTGCATACACTGAATGTGTGTGTGTGTGTGGTGTGTGGTGTGTGGTGTGGGGGGGAGGGGGGGTGAATATTTAACACATGATGTGACGGTAAGCTCACTCACATAGCCCAGGAAAACGGGGCCTTCCTGTAACACTCAGGAATGTCACAGGCGATGCCGCGGAAGGAGGCCAAACAAAGCGCACGATTGTGCAACTCCCGGGTGCCTCGCGGCGTCTGCACGCTCCGCGAAAATCGCAGCGCTTACTGCGGGGATCCACGTCCCTGGCGAGCGGCGGCCTGGCACCGCGCCAGAGTGACGGTACCCCCGTGTCCCTCCGCGCCCCACCGCAAGCGCTGGCTGCTGTTGATTAGCGTGTTTGTTTGGCAGCAGAGCCCAGAGACCCTGATCCTTTCCTAACTGTAGCTGTTGCTGATCCTGCTCCCGTGTTTGTATGCATGCACAGCATGCAGCCTCTTACGGTCCAGCAGAACCTGGCGTGTGGTGCTCCTGGGCTTGGGGGGGTGGGCCAGGACCAGCTGTGCCCCTGCTGTGATTCTGAGTGCCCCCCCTGTGCTTATTATTTGCACTTTGGGCTAGGGGACTGCATCGTGTTTTGGGGGAGGGGACACGGGTGTCAGTGACTCTGGCCGGTCTCCGGTACTGACGTCAGTGACGCCCCGGAGCCGGCGTCTCGCTCGTGCTGACTTGTGAAGGTTCGAGGTCATTTTATAAGGAAGGGGAAATCACTAAGAAGGAAGTGTGTCGTGATTAGCACTGTTGCCTCATGCCTGTGGGACCGGGTCTCTGCCATGTGCCTGGAATTTGCATGTTCTCCCCATGTCGCTGTGGGGTCTTCCACGGGACATTTGATTCCCCTCAACACTTCCAAAAGAACCTGAGGTTAATAGGAGTTACCGAATTGCCCGTAGGTCGCGCACGTGAGCGTGGATGGCGTGCAAACGTGCCCTGCTGTGTCTTGGGTCTGGGTCGTTCCCTGTCTTACACTTATAGCCTCGGGGATAGGCTCCGGACGCCCTGCAGCCCTGAATAGGATAAGCAGTTACAGGAAATGGATGGATGGAAGTCTGTCGCCTGGGTCCCCCCCCCCCCCCGCAGCCTGGTGGTCCGTCTATCACGAAAGGCGCCGTCGCCCGATACCTCACGCCCTGCTTTATTACTGTACTTCTGCCTGGAATGCTTGGGATTCGGCCTGCTGGAGGAGGTGGGGGGGTGTTAGCCTGTGTTAGCTTGTGCTGTTGCACGCCGTCCCTCGTCACTCTTATATAAAGGGTCTGGCCGGCTGTGCCATGCTGGAGTTAGCGGGCTGCTTTCCTCCTGGAGACGCTGCAAACCCACAGGCCGGCACTTCTCTGCACTGGGAGGAAATGCGGCCGTCCGGGGGCCGGGGCGGCTCGGGGTACCGGGAAGCCAACTGGCAAGGCAGTCCCTCAGCTCAGGCTGCGTCCCAGGGGAGGGGACGTGAGGATTTGCTGGGGAGAAGGTGGGAGACAGGTGGGGGGTCCCCCCTCCTGGCTCCCCTCCTCCACAGGTGCGTGGGGCTTGAGGTGGATGTAGAGTATATAGCTTTCAAGCACCCCCCCCCGTTACTGTTGGAATTTTGTCTGCTGGGTGTCTGGAAAATGCCATGTCATCCAGCCCAGGGTCAGGCATTATGGGAAATGCAGACTGTTAGATTCCTCCCTGATAAGGGCGTGCGGTATCTGGAGTGGGGTGTGCTCCTCCTGATGGGAGGGGGGGCCTGTCTGTGGTTATGGTTACTGCCGGCATCATGCGCCAGTCTCTTGGACAGGGTGGGGCTGCATTTCGTCTCCTTCTCCTGCGATTGCTTTCACCCTCCCTTGGAGACGGTGCGCCAACTGACTCGCGGCCTGCCACTTTACGTTCGGAGGGTTTGTTATATGGGCGACAGGGGAGGAGCTGGTCAGCAGGGCATCATGGGAAAGAGAGTGGATCAGAAGCAGGGAGAGCGGAGGCTGCAGCTCGCACGGCTCACATGAGCCTCTGGGAGGCGCCAGGCAGGGTGATGTCATTCGGACCTCGACGTGCGCTCTGGGCCGTGGCTGTCTGGCATGCCGGTGGAGCCGAGTGGCTCAGGAGGCTGCAGCTTCCCGGAAAGAGGGGTAGACTGCGTGTTTGGGAGCGGGGCGAAGCCCGGGAGTGACATGGAAACCTTTTAACCGCGATGGCCGGTCGACCGGAGAGAAGAAATCATATAAGTATAAAAAAATAATAGTGAAGCGTTGTTGCAGTGAAATGCACGTGGGGCGCACCTTGGTTTCTTAGAAAAAGTGTGTGTGGAGATCCCCAGTCTTTTAGCATCCTGCCATCGTTTGCATTTACGGGCTTGCGTGTGCGTGATTGCGTGCACATCTCTCCCTGGAGGAACGCTGTCAGAGCGGCTGTAAGTCATTAGTGAAGGAGGTGAAGAGTAACTCATAGTTTGTTGGGCTGTCGTCCACACCAGTTGACTTATTTGCAGTTATTTATGTTTATTATAGAAGAGACACTTTTGCAGCCAGTGGTGGCATCGGTCTGCCAGCCACGGGTGACTTTCTGCTCTTTGACGCATGCTCCCAACATGCAGAGCCACACATGATCCCGCGTTATTATTTTATAGACGACCATGTTTGGGAATGGCTTCCCGGGTGCCGTCTACCTAGGGACTGGCTTCTGTCGCATGGCGGCGTGTCGACACGCCATTTTTGCATGCATGCTCTTGGCCTGGGCCGACGCATTGGAGTGTGCTTGGCTTGAGTCATAAGCCGCCTGACATCCTGCCCTGGTGGAGTACCGGCATGGTGCTTTTCCTGATCGTGAGACCTGTAAGGAGATACTGTGCCAGTCACTAGATATGAAACATGCCCAGTTTTGCTGACGTCTTCCATTCAGCGCCTCCCCCACCGTCGTCTTGGTACATTCCCTAATTCTTTACACCCTTTATGCTTCTTGTTGCTGTCGATATTGTGGAAGAGACCAGCTGCGAATAGGGACGGGGGTGTGGCTGCCTATGTGGCTCTCTAGTAGGGGTTAGTTTAAGTCTTTAGATGTACTGAATTGTGCACTTCTTGTTTCTCATTCATTTTAGTCGCAGTTCTGCTGCTTGAGTTAATACAAGTGACATTAAGAGGCGTCTCCTTTTGTGCGCATAAAGTAGGTTTTGTTAGTGTTATGTGGCCTTGCTTGGGGCGGGGGGGCATCATCCGCCTCCCCCTTCCCAGAAGTGCCGGTTCCTCGTGGCCCCTTCGCTGTGCGTCCGCTGGCCTGCTAACCTTACGGGAAGCCCGGGGCTTCTGAGAAAGTCGGGTCCTGGCGGTATCTCTGGGCCTCCGGCCCACCCCGGCCGCAGGCCCGCTGCTCACAGCAGCTTTACATAATTGTATTCGTCTGTGCGATTGGCACGGAGGCCTTGTGTGCATCTCAGAGCCACATGCAGCCTGTAATTGTGGGATTTTTTTTTTGCCTCGGGACTGAGAGCGTGATCGCTGTAACAGCGTGTTTTTTTTTTTTTAATTTTTTTTTCCTTTGCCCAATCTGAAGTAGTTTCGCTCTCTCTATCTGTCCATTTCATGCCGCTTCCTCTGGCCCGCCTTTGCCGGGGAGGTGTGCCCGCACGCCCTGCCAGTGTCCCGTGACAACCAAACAAATGCACAACAGTGGCGGAATCGTCACAGTTCCTGCCGATGAGCCCATCGCTGGGGAATGATCCTCACGGTGGACACGGGGGCTGCACAGACACGCACACGCTGATCATCTGAAGGCTTGGATTCGCTCCTCTGAGGGACTCTTGCAGGCGCTCTTGCGGTTGTGCTGGTTGTGGGTTCGATAGCCGGACGGCACCATATCAGGGAGGCCTGGCCGTGTGCTGAAGCCACCGTCACCCTTGTTCCCGTTTTAGAAAGCACATCACAAACACGCTGCATGGGTTCTATGGCGCGTGTTAACGTCTGCCCCCCCCCCCCCCCCCCCCCCAAACCGCCCCCCTGCTTGGGGGGGGGGGGTTTCCCCGGGGGGGGGGGGGGTTTGGGAGGGGGGGGCCCCGGGCCCCGCCCCCCCTCTGAGTGAGCAGCTTAGTGGGCTCTGCCGGCGATAAATCCGCCCCATGAAAATGATCCCGCTGGCTCACCGGGTCCCAGTGGGGGCCCTGGGGGGGGTGGCTGCTGGTGGAGGAGATGAACAGATTGACGGGAGTGCGTGTGGCCGGGCGGCAGACGCCGGCTCCTTCCTGCCCCCTTTGTCTGTAACCGCCACCCCCCTCCCATTATAATCACGTTTGAAAAAGAGCTGGCAGAACAAAGACCCGTGCGTGTAATCCGCCTGTGCCCTGCATTCACTCTGCTTCTCTTTTTCTCCTGAAAGGAACCTTTCAAGGCACCCCCCCCCCCTCCGAGCTCTTTGTATCTGAAAGCATAACTTGCCCCCAGCTGATTGCCCCCTTTAAACTGCTCGGCGGCTGATTGGAGGCGGCTTCTTCTGCATCCTCTAAGACTTGTTGATTAGTCCGCTGGCCTTTTGACCCCGGGCGGTGGTCGGGGAGACGCTCGTTTGATTCGCGCCGTGGCTGCCGGGAGATCCGGATGGTCATTGCCCTCGTATCGGCACCAGCAGCCTTTTCTCTCAGTCACCAGATCATCAGCGGTGCTGGTTTAGGCTCGTCTGTTGTGTTGGGTTTTGGTTGGCAGGTGACTCTAAAGAGACCGGCTGTCATTGGCTGTCGCAATCGCGGCCCATAGGCGCTCCATTGACCGAAAGCGCAAATCAAAGTGGTTCAGGCTCTCAGTCCCATGTCGTCTCCCCCCCCAGACAGGAGGGTCCCTCTGAAGATGGTTCCCGTCGGAGCCCCGAGGCGGGTGACCTGTGGGGCGAGCCCAGCGAGGAAGAGGAAGCCCTGTACAGCACCTCCCCCCCTCGCACCCCCCGCCAGATGAAGCGACTGTCTGGCAAACACCAGAGAAACAGCCTGGCCAGAGCCCCTGGACGCCCCCCCAGCAAGGGTGAGGGTCACGGCTGACACAGCCTGCAGGGGGCACTGTCATTTTAGACCCCCATTCTAGCCCTTTTTCTCTATTTGCCATAGCAATCCTGGGCTAAATTACTGGGAAAAATGAGTTCTGCTGGGTCTTTGGGCTCATCAGTGACTATCTGCATATAGGCTCAGTGGAGCAGGACCTCCGCTTACAGAATATTAAGGGCCAAACCTTTAAGCCACTGAAATATCACCTTGTAACATTGTTCCATGCCGTTGTTTACGCTTAAATGTGCCTGCAGATGCCTGTACAAATGGCGTGTGCCATCTTTCGCATCATAAACGCCATATTTTTACATTGAATATAGGCTTTGTAAAATAATTTCTGCGGGATGATTTCATACGGACAAAATGTGAAATGACTGAGTGGCGCTCCCGCTCGAACGATGAAGGGAACGCACCCGCCACCCCAAAAGCCTCCACCGCAGACATTTCGACTTCTTTTTTTTCTTCTGATGTTGTTCAAGTTCAAGAGATGGTTAGGTAGATAAACCAATGAAGAGGAAGTAGGAATCAGCCTACAGGAAATAACTTTATTGAGGATTTTTTTTAATTTAAATATATGAGTAGTCAGTCATAACACAAGTTAGTCTAAACAGAAGTGATCACACTCAAGCTCACTGTCCAGAAAATCCAAATAAGTCTTATGATTCCTGAAATACAGACTCGCACTAATCCCTGGTGAGAGAGTGCGGGGATCTTACGTCCTCAAACTCAGCGTTTGCTCGCTCCAGCATTTAATAACTTTCTCATTTTCAATCCCAGACCCTCCTAAAGCGTAGCCCCTGACTGCCGGTCTCTCCTTTACGTCCCAGTAGAGAAAGCGACCCCCGCCAGCCAGTCGGAGCCCCTCGAGGCGCCGCATAGCTACAAGCAGGACAGGAAGCAGCGGGACACGCTCCGATCCACCGAGCGCGACCACAAGAAGATCGCCGAGAGCTCCTTCATGCTGGAGCCACTGTCCAAGGCCAGCCCCTTCGTAGTGCTAAGCATGGAGCCGCGGAAGCCCTACCTGAGCCTGGGCTGCAGCAGCAGCAAGCTTCCGCTCAGCATGCCGCACCACGTGGGCCGCACGCACCGACAGACCTCACGCACCGACTGCCCCGCCGACCGCCTCAAGTTCTTCGAGACGCTGCGGCTCCTGCTCAAGCTCACCTCCATGTCGTCCAAGAAGAAGGAGAAGGAGCAGCGCGGCCCGGAGAACTCCGCCTTCATGGGCCAGAACAATGAGGTGATCTGGCTGGAGCTGCAGGCCTGGCACGCCCACCGCAGCATCAACGACCAGGATGTCTTCCTGTACACTGCCCGGCAGGCCATCCCCGACATCATCGAGGAGGTGCTCCGCTTCAAGGTCAACTACCGTAGCCTGGGATTGCTGGGGGATGCGGAGGGGGTGCAGGGGGGCGTGGCTTGGGATGAGGTGGGCGGCGGCCTCGAAGCCGAAGGGGGCGGAGACGCCGCTGGATCGGGTCTCTGCGGACTCCCGGCTTTTCGGGGCTGTGAACTGGAGGGTGGTGTGGCGGACGCCTTCCGGGGGCACGTGCAGAGGCAACGGCTGGCCTTCGAGCAGGTCAAGCAGGTCATGGAGACCCTGGAGTCGGTGGAGGCCCTCTACCCCTCGCTGCAGTCCCTCCAGAAGGCTAACGAGAAATACGCAGCCCGTGATTTCCAGGCCAGGGTGCAGGCACTCTGCCTGTGGCTCAACATCACCAAGGACCTGAACCAGAAGCTTCGGGTCATGGGCACTGTACTGGGTCTCAGGGACCTGTCCCGCTTGGGCTGGCCTGTTTTTGAGATGCCCTCCCCCCGCTGCTCACGGGGCACCGAGGAGGATGAGGAGGAGGATGGCGAGGAGGATGAGGAGAATGACTCTGCCGCCACCTACACGGCCGACAGCGATGGTGAGGAGGGGCAGCCAGCCAGTGAGTGCCCGTCCAGCCTGCCTCCCAAGCTGGCCCGCCTCTTCTCGGAGGAGGACTTCCTCTCTTCCACCAATGAGCAGGCGGGAGCTGGAGAAACCGAGGCGGGTGGGGGGGGGGGAGGGGGCCAGCGCTGCACCACCTCCATCTACAGGCCCTTTGTGGACAAGGCACTGAAGCAGATGGGGCTTCGGAAGCTGATCCTCAGGCTGCACAAGCTGATGGACCGCTCACTGCAGAGGTCCCGCGCTGCGCTGCGCCACTCTGAGCCCGTGCAGGAGGTGAGGGCCGTATGGGGGCGGGGCTTAAAAATGGAAGGATGTTGAAAGTAACCAATCACTCTGAATAAGATGACCCATGTTAGCACAGTCTGCCCCCCTAGCATTTAGATCCTTATGTTTTTTCTGTTGTGATACTGTAGGTTTGGTTGAAAATATAAAGCATCCAGATTATCTAGTTCTTCAGCAAAGTCCAAAAGGCCTTCTAGCACTGTTCCCTGATTGGCCTTCCATGCATTACCACTCTCAGGCCTGGTGTGAGCCGGCCACGTTCTGGGGTTGTACTCTGGCCCTTCGTCACACATTCCTTCTGGTTCAAAGATGGCTTTGTGTTTGGATGTTTTTGGGTGAACTGGTCTATGTTCTGATGCTCAAATGATGCTTTATGCATTTCTGAATAAATCCTACGGCTTTGAATGACTTCAGTAAAAGAGCGGCGGCCCGTCAGCCTAAAGTGGATGAGATGGTGACGTGTCTGTTCTGTGCACGTCATCCCGCTGTCGAGCGAGACCCTCGCATTGTTCCGTTTCTCTCTGCTGCCCCGCAGTTCTCCGAATGTGCGGACCCCCTGCTATACAGTGACTACCTGCCCGAGCTCTGCCGGAACCGGTCCTGCGGTGGCCTCCGTGACGAGGAGTCGGAGACGGGACTTGTGTCATGGGAGGACCTTCTGGCCATGGACCTCCCCTCCTTCCAGCCTGCCTTCTTGGCTCTGTGCCGGGTGCAGCTCAACGTGATCCACGAGTGTCTGAAGCTGAGGCTGGAACAGAGGCCAGCTGGGGAGCCATCGCTTCTCAGCATCAAACAGGTCTGCTATTCCCTCCTACCCACATCTGCATCTTCTGCAGTTATCTCCTGACATTAGGCCTCCTATGCCGGTGTTGTGCATGCGTTCTTGCTTTTAGGGTATGGTTTGCAGGAAATGCATTCCTCTGTGCATGGCAAATTCCCGGCTGGAAATGCGGCCTTCCTGTGTGTGTTGCAGTTGGTGCGCGAGTGCAAAGAGGTTCTCCGGGGGGGGCTCTTGATGAAGCAGTACTACCAGTACATGCTTTGCGGCGTGGTCACCGACCCCCAGGGCCTGCAGTCCAACACCAACATTGACGACTTTGAGGAGGATCTCCACAAGATGCTCATGGTAGGACGGCCAGCTGCCTGGAGGGGAGGGGAAGAGCAAGGAAGCTCAGGAAAGTAATTTTGGCTAACGGCTAACCCAAAGGGCTACTACATTGGCCTCCTAATTGTTGGGTCAAAGGTCATTGCAGCTCCTGCCTCACACTGTAACCCAACAACTAGCTTCCTATAAAAGACTCGATTAAACAACCGCCAATGCTAACTTGCTGGTCTGCTAAGTGTATCTGACAGGTGCTGTAATGGATATTGAGCTGGACAAAAGGTTGCAGGTTCAGGTATCTGCAATGGAGCTGCTCTCCCTCCCCTGAGCCCAGCAGTTACCCGGTTGGGTAAATATGCAGTAATATAAATGGGCGGAATCTGAAACCAAACACGAGGCCTATTGGATGAACAGTTGGCTGCTGAGTAGCAGAGAGCTGACTGTCGCGGCCAGCTTCTTTTGCAGCTGTAACTCCCGTGGGAGATGGAGCAGGGATCTTACATCTTCATTTCAGGAAGCACCTGAAGGTCAAAGGTCATTGGCATTGTTTTGAGGCCATAAAAGATCATTAAGTTAAGTATTGAATGTCACACGGGGGGGTTGGGAATGTCCTTGTGGCAGCAGCTGACGCGGATTAGTTTTATGACACTCTTTTGGCAGGCTGTCTGCTGATCAGAGGAGTTTTTTTTTTTTTGCACCTTTTTGGCCGAATTCTGAGGTGATGAGTCTAGATATTTAGAGTAGTGTTTCCCAGTCCGGTTCTCGGGGACTCACATGTTTTTGCTCCCTCTAAGCTCCCTGCCTGACAGTCCACATTTCTGCTCCCTTTCAAATCCTGGTAGGAGCAAAAATGTGCACTGTCTGTGGGTCCCCGAGGATGGGATTGGGAAACACTGACCTAGAGAATATGGGGTGTGTGTGTGTTTGCAAAGGCTGATAAAATAAACTAGATAGTGAGAGTTTCAACAGGATGGTGTGGGAAACAGTTGGGTGTGTGTGTGGGAAAATACCTTCTAATGGTCCCAGGACCCTTGTCACAGGAATGAAGGTCAGGATAGGTGACTGATTTCTGACCAAGAGTCATCCAAGCACACAAGAGCAATTAAGAGAATCTAATTAGAATTTAGTGTGTTGGTTTAAGTTTATCCTGCATCACAAATTAACATTGATAATTAAGTGAAGTGGGTGGACTTGGCGCTTCTGCCTGTTTTGGTCAGCTCTCCACTGTGGGAATGACCCCTCCCCCCTCACCGCCCCCTATCCTCGTTCCAGGTGTACTTCGACTACATGCGGAGCTGGATCCAGATGCTTCAGCAGCTGCCCCAGGCGTCTCACAGCCTGAAGAACCTCCTGGAGGAGGAGTGGAACTTCACCAAGTTCATCACGCCCTACATCCGGGGTGGAGAAGCCCAGTCAGGCAAGCTCTTCTGGTAGGTGGCACACCTGTAGTCTCTCAATATCCATCCATCCATCCCCTCTGGGTCCTGGTGAGCTTAGCATCTGTCACGGCCATCGCAAGGTACATCTCCACCCATTTTATCCATCTTCATTTCATTTTGACTGCTCAATCCCAGCTCTTATGAGTGAGGGACTCATTTGAATGAGGGACTCATTGCAGATTGATTTTTCTTTTATTTATTTATTTATTTAATTTTTTACTGCTTACTGTGATCATTAACTACTATATCCATCTATCATAAAAAAAACATAAAAAATAATTTTGCAGAGTTAATAAGATGCTGCCACTTAGACTGACAGCTGGCCACAGCTGTACGCCCAGTGATGGCTGCTGTGATGACACTCTCACCTCATGTACCCCTGGAATGTCCCTGTGTCTCACAGCGACATCGCCGGAATGCTGCTCAAGTCCACCGGGGACTTTCTGGATGCTGGGCTGCAGCGGAGCGGAGACGAGTTCTGGGAGAGCGCAGATGACAGCGCTGCCTCCGATGAGATCCGGTAAGCTGGGAATCCAGGTCCGTCAGAGAGGTTCTGAACACTACTCGGGTTTCTGCATCTTGGGTGGTGACAAGGCCCCGGGCATGCATGCGTCCGGAGTAGTTATGATTAATTAGTGCTACAGCACCAGGAAAACAGCTGTTGGTGAGTGAGGTGATTTAGTCCAAAAGTGTTTAGCAGATGGGACATTTTTGGAACAGATCGATAGAATTTTTTGTGAACATGTTTGTTGGTTACGATATCTATGGATCCTCCATGATTGAGTATAGGATCTGTGTTTGTTGGTTATAAACGCTTCTGTCCAGCCATGGAGCTCATGTCCCGACTAACTCTGTTTCCTTGGAAGGCGTTCTGTGATCGAAACCAGCCGCTCTCTCAAGGAGCTTTTCCACGAGGCCAGAGAGCGGGCGTCCAAAGGCCTGGGCTTCGCCAAGATGCTACGGAAGGTGAGGCCTCTTCCCTGGGGACGCCACCTTTGGCCCCAGACCTGTCCTGTGGTAGCCTTTCTCTGACCTCCACCTTGGCTGCGCTCCACCAACTTCTGCAGGACTTGGAGATCGCAGCAGATTTCACCATCACCACTGGAGTTCCAGGCTTCCTTCAGGCCCTCAAGGAAAAGAACTACGTGAAGGTAGGAGGAACTGGGTAGAGGTTCTGTTGCTCTGCCATTTTTGAGAAGGATGTTGGACCTGGTCTTTTAGTCTTAATAAGTATGGAACCAGTGCATATTAATGCGTCAATAACATGCTCCCTTAACTTTTGCTGCTATGTCTGCAGCTTGTCAATATTATGAATTTGCCAGTTTTGTGTCTCGTCTCCCCTCGTCCTCAGGTCCAGATTCCGGGGCTGGATGAGCTGCAGGTGTTTGTGCCCTTTGGCCTGGTCTCCCAGCATCCCATCATCCTTCAGCTGCTCAACGCGGCAGCCGGCAAGGACTGCTCCAAGGAACCCGACGAGATGGCGGAGTATGAGGCCTACCTGCTCATGAGCAAGCAGGGAGCCGGGGACTCGCCCGGCGAGGCCGGCTGGGCGCAGTGGGACGGGAGCCAGCTCAAGCTGATGCCTCAGATGGAAACGGTGGACACGCTGAGAGCCATGAAGGTCGGAGTTTGTCGTAACCGTCCCTGTTCGCTATTCTAAATTTAGTGTGTGCTTATGTATACCTCGGCGGAGTGATGAGAAACGTCCCTTGTCGTCACGGGTTTGGCATGTGAAGCCCGATTTTAGTAGCATTGTTAGCATTCTTGGCACTTGTGCCGGGCCACTGAAAAGAGATGCTGAGTAGTGTGTGAGACTGAGGATTCTGACTCACGGGGGGGCTGGTAGTGGGAGCCGGAGCCACGTCTCGGCCGCGCTCATTTCCCCCGTCACCGCGGCCTCGCAGGTCGACAACCTGCTGCTGGTGGCGATGCAGTCGGTCCACCTGGCTGCCCAGCGCAAGGCCTTCCAGCAGTCCATGGACGACCTGCTGACCCTGCGCTGCGAGCAGACCTCCAGTCAGCCCCTCATCGCCAGGGCGCTACACCAGCTCAAGGTAGCCCACCCCTTTAAAAGCCCCACCACCTCCCCGGTGGTGCTGTCCCCGTCTACCTGCACTTTCACTATGATGTATCGAGGCGTTTGTAGCCCGAATCCCAAACTGTTTTGCAGCATTAAAAAAAGTCCAGCGCAATTTTTTTTTTGTGACTTTTTAATAGACTGAAATAGACTGATTTTCATATGAAAAATAAGTGCATAAAATTGTGTTGAGGTTGCCCATACCTGCAGATGACCTAGTTCAACCAGAACGGACTCAATGGCTCGCAATCTGGAGCTCCGATTTCCGCTCTTGCTGGTTGGGTCCCGCGCTTCCTGTGCGGCGGCCTCGTGGTCGTGGTCGGGCCTAGTTAAAAGATGCTGGCGGGTCGCCATGCGCGTCTGCCTCCCGGTGTGCGGCGCACCGGTGCTCCCGCCCAGCATGATGTCTCGCACCTCCTTGCAGAACGAAGCCCTGCAGCTGTGCATCAAGATCAACGCTGTCATCGACCGGGTGGAGTACATGTTCACATCTGAGTTTGAGGCCGAGGTAGAGGAGAGTGAGTCGACCACGCTGCACCACTATTACCGAGAAGCCATGATCCAGGGCTACAACTTTGCCTTTGAGGTCAGTGTTCAGGGACTGCCTGGCCTGTTTACAGTATGGGATTGAGCCTGGCTCCCTTCCCCCATGCTAGAATGTTCCCCTCTAAGATCTAAAATCATCAGTGTACTGGGGTCTGTACTCATAGTTTTTGTTTTTCCATCATCTCAAGTCTCAATCCTTCATTTTGATAACTTGCTTGATTTTTATGTAAATGTTCAATATTAATATCGTGTTGGGAAGGTTACATCTGGCTCCTGAACACCATTAACCTTTTGTCAGTCATGGCGGGTATCCCTCCTGAAGTGCTCCAAGTACTTGCTGTTTATTTTATTTGTAGTTTATTATTTTTTTTTTTACTTGAATTCATGGGAGTTTCCTAAGGGGAAATGTTTTAGGGATATGCCACATCCGGGCGACTTCCGTTGACCCTTTCCTTCGGATGTAATGAGTGAATGCTGCTGTTATCCTCAGTGAAGTTTCCAGCCCCCATCGTGTTGCACTGAAAGGGCAGGGCAGGCTTCAGCGTGGGTGTGACAGTCATTCAGAAATGCTAATTTACTGCAGAGCAATGCCTCAGCTTTGGGGTTAAGGCATGTTAGTCATGCCGGGGATGTTTTCGCTTTCCCCTAAAAATGGGAGCATTGAGCTTTGAATCGAAGATAAAATTCCGAATACCAGAGTCAAAAATGTGTTGAATTCTTGCTCCATGGCATAAAAGGCGATTTATGAAAATGAGCGCAACCTCTGCACATTTGAGCCTTGTGACAGAACTCTGAGTGATTTTTAGTTTCGTCCAGTGATTCACATGCAGTTTAATTGTAGATGGTAATGATGCATTTGTTTCAGCTTTTGGTTGTTCTGATCTTGAAGACGGAATCAATGATGACTCTAATTATTTGATCTAGTAAGCAGTCGGTTGTTGAAACTTGGGGAAAGGTAGCACAGAGTTGACAGTGTGTGCGAGCGCCCCCCTAGTGACTGTCTCTCATAGCGCGTCGCATTTCTGTCACAGTACCACAAGGAGGTGGTGCGCCTGATGTCAGGGGATTTCCGGCAGCGCATTGGTGAGCGCTACATCGCCTTCGCCCGCAAGTGGATGAACTACGTGCTGACGAAATGCGAGAGCGGGCGTGGCACGCGCCCCAGGTATGTGCGTGGGATCCGGCGGTGCCGGGCGTCCGGGGCTGCGGTGATGCCCGTAACACTGCTCTGGTGACGTGCAGGTGGGCGACGCAGGGTTTCGACTTCCTCCAAGCCATCGAGCCCGCCTTCATCTCAGCGCTGCCTGAGGATGACTTCCTGGTAAACGCCATACATCGCTCTTCTCTGTTTTTGCTTGCAGGTTGTAAATCAATGCGATCGTTTCGCCTAGCATGCTTTGCCTGGCCGGTTAGCATTCTTCAAATCTGTTTATGCATGCATTACTGGCACAGTCTGGGTTAATTGCATTACTGAAGTGGTCCAACGTAAGACACTTCAAAGGCGTCAACCCCCAACCCCTCCAGGTATCAGCCCTTATGTTAGAGAACGCTCTCTGACGCACATCTGTTCCTCTGTCCTTCAGAGTCTGCAGGCTCTGATGAACGAGTGCATCGGTCATGTGATCGGCAAGCCCCACAGCCCCGTCAGCGGATTTTACCTCCGTAAGACCCCCAACTCCACTCCTCATTTTAAGCATAGGGTACACAGATAAATATCTATCAATGTACAGCAGTGACACTGAGGACTGTTACTTTAATGAGCGTTTACAGTGTTTTAGCTCCCTCCGGTGGCCACAGGCAGTAAGTGCAACACCTTGTGGTGACCCTACGGCTTCATCTGGAGCTTTTGGCAGTGTGTATATTATGGAGATGACTGGATGAGAATTCTCTCGCCTGTCTGTTCAGCCCCCAGAAACCCTCGACCCGTCAAGGTGCCCCGCTGCCACAGTGACCCCCCGAATCCCAACCTGTTCATCGGCAACGCTGAGGGATTCAGGTAAATCCGGTGATGGTCAGGCTGTCACCCCCCCCACTAGTCTCCATATGTGTGTCTGTCCCTCTCTTCCCTGCATGGGTTTTCTGTCTCCTGCAGTCACTGGATTCTTGGACAGGTGGTTTAACTCTTAACCTAGTGTTAATGCTTAGTTTTCCGATGCTCCGCACATTAACGTTTTGCAAGCAGGTGTGTGAATCACTGTTGTTGTGAGCAGCACCCATATTGCCCTTATCTTAGGGCCGGTCTGGTAATAATAATAATTGATAATTTATTGATCCCCGTGGGGAAATTCTTTTTTTTTTTTTTCACCTCCCCAAATTTTGCTTTCCACGAAGGGCCGTGAAAGACAGCCACCCATGGAGCTGGGAGTCATGGGCCTTTCTCAAAGGCCCACAGGCGTGCCGCGGTCGGGCCTGAACCGGTCGCCGGCACAGAGGCTTAGCCCACTGCACGGCACGCTGTCCCCCTTGGGAACGTATACCGGGAATCCCGCCAGCATGTCCCGGTGTGTGTGCTCGTGCCGTTCTGGCCGCGTCAGAGTGTCTGCTCGTGTGTCTGTGGCCGACTCTGCGACGGGATGCTCTGCGTCCGGGACCCGAACCCCCCAACCTGTCCGTCTGACGGGATCCTTCAGCCTGCTTTTTCACCGCAGCTCTCGGAGTCTCCCCTGCGACCTCCGGACCCCACCGTGCCCCACTGGCCCCCGCCCTGCCCCGCAGGGCCCCGGGGACCTGAGCCTCACCAAAACGCCCAGCAGCACCCCCAATGACCTCAGGTAGCGTTGCCCCTGCCCCAAGTGGCCCCTTCTTGACCCCCTCCCCCGGGGATGTTTCTCCACCTCCTTCCCTGCCAGCAGGCCACCCTCTGCACGTTAAGCTCCGCCCACATTTGTGGCCCCGCCCCCAGCACAGCTGTTTGCATTTAATTAATTGGCAGAATAATGGAGAACTGCTAATAAAATAACAATATATTCACACTAAACTTTACAATAAGATATATTGTGGTAATGTTGTA
>JAODKM010000058.1:19296137-19311149 GCA_026780845.1 Petrocephalus sullivani
TCTGAAGGCGAAAGGGGGTCAAACACCGTATTAGTATGGTGTTCCTAATAATCCTTTAGGTGTGTGTGTGTGTGTGTTTGTAATTTGAATAACTCGATTACAAAAAATCATCGATGCAAATTCTTTGCTTCGATGCTTCGTTTAATCCACACAACTATGTACTGCTCAGTGATCACCGTGCTTCACACAGGATTATTACTGGTGCACAGTGTGCTTATGCTGCATTACGTGTAGTAGAGCGGTAGACACAGAAAAGAAAGAAACTGGAGTGTAAGAAACAGTGGTGCGGCTGTACAGATTTGGTAGCAACAAGGCTGTACAGATCAGGTAGCAACAAGGCTGTACAGATTTGGTAGCGACAGCAACACTCCCGTCTAAAAAAAAAAAAATGGCGGAGAAATTTTCGGCAAACTTCTGAGTCACGGAGACAGTGAGTATAGTTCCAAACAGTGATTCACGGCATACAATCACGGTCGATCATCTCCATTCCTAATTACCAAGCACTTTAAGCAGTATGTTGATAAAATAACAGATTTAAAAAACATTTAATACATTGCCTGTCATTAATATACTGAATACTATTTTTTTATATTGGCGCAGCATTAGCTGCTAATGGTTATCATAATTAATAGTTATGACTGAAGGTAGCTTAGCAGCTATCGAGGCTAACGACCCCATTTCACTGATGATTGTCTACTGCCGCAGGGTAACGTTGCATATTAAGTTGTTCTGGTTATGAACTGCTTCATAATTTCAGTTGGCTGCACTGCTACCATGTTAATACAGCTGACTAAAATACCAATTTTCAGCTCTCCTCAGGTCACATGGGTCAGTGTAAATTTACTGCCAAATTATGGTATGCAGTTTAACCATTAATACCATCGAGTTGTTCATTTTAAAAGACCTGTCTTTCTGTTTTGAATAGTCACTATTGCACTTTCATAAGACAAGTATTTCTTATCCGATTACTCGATTAATCAATGGAATAATCGATAGAATACCCGATTACTAAACTAATCGATAGCTGCAGCCCTTGTGTGTGTGTGTATAGTCGTCCCTCCCCACTTCGCGCTTCGACTTTCGCGACTTCACTCTATCGCGGTTTTTTCAAATGCAGTACTGTTCTCATTAAAGTATTTACAGTACTGTGTATTTATTAAAAAGTTGATCGAGACAGTGAAAATGGCACAGCATGCGCTCGGTTGTCTGAGTCAGTTATATCCTCTTCCTATCCTGGCCACTGACTGGCTCAGCCTCACGCAAGTTCGTGTCTCTCATACACGCTTCTACATCGCTACACATAGGAAGCATCTTTGTTTGTGATTTGAGACCTTTTATCTAAGCCCCATGATGGCTCCTAAACGTGCCCTTTCTTCTTAGTTTTATAGGTTAGTGGTTCTGTGTAAGAACTATGTGTGTGTAATTAAATGTACAATAATATTATTATTATTATTATCAATAACAATATTATTATTATTATTATTTGTCAAGTCTGTTATTTTCTCTTATTTTGTCATATTGAGTAATACGAGTGTAATGGTGACTAAAGGGTGTTTCATGTCTAGAGGGCTCTAATAATTTAAAAAACCATATTTAGAAGGTCATAAACAGGTTTTCTATGCTCTAACTATGAAAATATTCGATTTATAAACTAAGAATCCTACTTCGCGGAAATTCACTTTTTGGGGTAGAGCCTGGAACAGATTAAATGTGAGAAACGAGGGCTGACTGTATCACACATATAAAGTTACCCAACGGTGAACAAGTCAATCATGCCAAGGAATTTCACTCAACCAATGTTTTGTCAGGAACACCCAAGGGGTGACAACGATGATGACGGATTGAGGTGTTTTGGTGTTTTTAAGATTTGTATCTACCAAATTACATTTAGGAACTAAGCGTGATACCATATCCATTCCCACTTGAAAAAAAGCCCGGTAATCTCACAAATCTGCTCCTTAAGAGTCCAAGGCAGCTTACCAAAGCTGTGGCTCTGTCCCCCTCCCGTTACTGTCCGAAGATGAGCATGCACAGTCTCGGTCCAGCTCACCCAAAAGTTCTCAGGGTAATCCCGCAGGTTCTGGAGACTCTGGGCCACAGTTTCACGATCTTCTTCCCATTTCCTCTTGCAGAACACAATCTCCATGAAATACCACATCCAGCCAATCAGGGGCACAAATGCTAGCTCCTTTTTAGCTAAAACCTTGGAGCTCTGAAACGGCAGAGGATAACAAGACTTTCACATCAACCAGATCACTTCCAAAAATGCTGCTCAAAACTTGATAAATGTCTGAATTTTGGAACACTGTTCACACAAATTATTTTATACCACTGTCATATGCAGAGGTGGAAAGTTCAGGTCCAGAAACAAGCTGAATCCAGACCAAGGTTTTGTTTCAACCAACCAATTGAGTTCTCAGTGACTGTGACTTCTTACGCTCAACTGGTTGGTTGAAACAAAACCTTAGTGTGGATTTGTACTTTCTGGACTTGAACTTTCCATGACTAGTGCTTCTACAACTCAGAGTAACACATTACCAGAATAATATGTATATCCCGTCCGTCTTACCCCAAGCACACCAAATCGCTCACAGAAGGTCCATCCACACAGAAAGTCTATTTCAAAGTTGTGATTGAGGATAACGATGGCATTCTCCTTGCCGTACAGCTTGGACGTCTGCGGATCCGAGTAGAGAGTACATTCTGTACCAGACCACCACTCCAGCAGCACCACCAATTCTGAAAACCAAAAAACAGGTTAGTGTGCATGTAGGCACAGTCTGATAGTTACCGCATGATCTACCTTTACATGAAGAAGCTGTAGTATGCTTCAGTGAATACAACAATACTGGGAAGTTCTGGAAAGTTCTGCTTTTTTGTTGGAGCAGCAAAGTGCAAATATAACTCAGTGAGTCATTTTCATTTCTTGTTTGTTTGTATGATACATAGCATTATATGTGCCTGGTAACAAAGTGACTGGTCTTACACTGCCGTTTAACTGTTGTACAACTCATCTACTTACACAGTAGAATGTGCCTAATAAAGAAATTTCGTTTGGGTAAATTTTTGACAGGGTGACAATGAAAAGACAGATATGAAAACACAAACCATCCTGTCAGAAATGCAGGGCCACCTCATACTCTTCAAGCTAATCGCTACTCGCCTGAAGAACAACCCATCCGGCTTATCGTAAAAATGCTGCAGAGGAACACACATCAACTGGAAATGATTGTGTCACATCTTCCTGTTTCTTTGTTGCCAAGAGGTTACCATGACGACAGATTATGAATTTATATTGTTTGATCACAGGAAGACAATGAAGGCTGACACCAAGAAATAGTGGTTAGTGCTGTCATAGCACCAGTAAGTGGTGAACACTGGAGAGCACAAAGCTTTTTGGTAAGCATTTGATAATTTAGCGAAGCTATAAGTGATCTTCAAGACCACTGGTGATTTTTACAATACACAGAGAGGCTGTCAGGTTTTTAATCATAAAAGCCAAATGAAAAAGCCACATGACTTTTGAAAGTACATAATGATATTTCACACAAGAATAATGAGGGTTATGGGGGGGGCGGTAAAATTGGCTATGCTGAATACACCTTTACTGTGACTGAGAAATTCACATGGATTTCCAAATATTTCATACTACTACTTACAGTTTTTCCACACCACTTGCACAACGTGTTACATACTCCCGGTTTACGAGTGGCCTCTCGTCATCCATAATAACCGCAGAAAATAATGTTCACATTTAGCTCAGAGCCAAACAAATTTTATTAAAATCACTGGTCTTTCGGGAGTAAACTAGGTAATGAGTCAGGCTTATTCCCAAAATGGAAGTTATGCATTCATTTGCTTCTGGTTCAGGTGGCATAAGATCATTACAACATGTTAAAGCTCCTGGGAACTTGGCCCCAGGGCGCCACGAGGGATTTCTGATCCTAACACCTCTCAGTTCCCTTTTCAAGTGTGCTAACAGGATTTTCACTCTTCTAAATTTCAGGTTTAAAACCTGATATACACTATATTGCCAAAACCATTGAGACACCCATCCAAATCATTGAATTCCGGTGTTCTAGTCACTTCCATTGCCACAGCTGTATAACATCAAGCACCTAGGCATGCAAACTGCTTCTACAAACATTTGTGAATGAATGTGTTGCTCTCAGGAGCTCAGCGAATTCAAGCGTGGTACTCCTATTGGACTTATTGCACAGGTGGCGTCGTTTCATGAAATTTCCTCGCTACTAAATATTCCACGGTCAACTGTTAGTGGTATTATAACAAAGTGGAAGCAACTGGGAACAACAGCAACTCAGCCACGAAGTGGTAGGCCACCTAAAATCACACAGTAGGGACAACTCATGCTGAGGCGCATAGTGTGCAGAAGTTGCTAATAGCTACAGAACTCCAAATTTTGTGTGGCCTTCAGATTAGCTTAAGAACAGTGCATAGAGAGCTTCATGGAATGGGCTTCCATAGCCGAGCAGCTGCATCAAAGCCTGACATCACTAAGCACATCGCCACTGGACTCTAGAGCAGTGGAAACATGTCCTCTGGAGTGATGAATCATTCTTCTCTGTCTGGCAATCCGATGGACGAGTCTGGGTTTAGCAATTGCCAGCAGAACAGTACTTGCCTGACTGCATAGTGCCAAGTGTAAAGTTTGGTGGAGGGGGGATTATGGTGTGTGGTTGTTTTTCAGGGGTTGGGCTTGGCTCCTTAGTACCAGTGAAAGTGACTCTTAATGCTTCAGCATACGGAGCCATTTTGGACAATTTCATGCTCCCAACTACTTTGTGGGAACAGTTTGGGGATGGCCCCTTCCTGTTCCAACATGACTGTGCACCAGTGCACAAAACAAGGTCTATAAAGACATGGATGAGCGAGTCTGGTGTGGAGGAACTTGACTGGCCTGCACAGAGCCCTGACCTCAACCCAATGGAACACATTTGGGATGAATTAGAGTGGAGACTGCGAGCCAGGCCTTCTCATCCAAAATCAGTGCCTGATCAATGCTCTCCTGGAAGAATGGTTAAAATTCCCATAAACACACTCCTAAACCTTGTGGAAAGCCTTTCCACAAGAGTTGACGCTGACATAGCTACAAAGGGTGGGCCAACTCCATATTAAAGCCTATGTATTAAGAATGGGATGTCATTAAAGGCAGGCATGTAAAGGCAGGTGTAGTTTTGTCAATATAGTGTACAAATGAGCAAATTTTCTTCATACTAGCGGAGCTTGTATTCGAATCACCACGTTTGTCTTCATTCAGCTGTAGTGGTGTTTAACTGGTCAGTGTTTCAGAGCAGGAGGCATTAATTCAGAATGAGCTCATCAAGTACAAACTAGGTGATGATGTCACTCATTAAAACGGTAACATCTAAAGGAAGTGAGATATGCTGTGTTACAATTCTGTTGTTAGTTTTTAACAGTGTGAATTGTGTGGAGTCAGGACAAACCTGCATTTTAAATTAGTGCTATTTCTTTGTTCTAGACCCCACAACCCGTTACTGGATTAGCAGTTAGGGATGGATAGATACAGATACAGGATACAGAGTTAGGCCTGAGAATTCAGGGCTCCCTCTTAAAAACACCCATGGCTAACCTGCACAGAATCACTCTTGGCAACCCAAGCAGGATATGAAAGGTCGTATGATTTTTCACACATCTGAGCCCAAACATAGCGAAACAGTCATTTCACAGTGACGCTCATGTAACTGCCATGATTGATCATATTTCAATATTTAAATTAAAACATGTAAAGAACAGCCATTAAGAACCATTTTCCTTCCCAGGCAAGGCTGCAGGGAGTTTGATGGTGATTGTTAAGCACCAATCATTCAAAAAGGTTAGTTCATATAGCAGAAGGGAAACTCCGCTGCTCTATCTATGAGATGCTTTCGGTCAGAAGGCCAACTAAAACAACTGTTTACAAAGTTCTTTATGTGATCCTGGATTGCTCTGTCAAGTAAAAGGACAAAGGCCAGGCAAGAATGCGGAATTTATTACCCGATTAGCGACGTACATAGAATACTGGTGAGCGATATGACCATAATGTGTGGCGAGTCCTTGCAATTTTATTCATCATAAGCATTTTCTCATCTTTCTGTCGACAGTCGTTTTAAGACTTCCTCAACTGGAGTCTCTCTCCCTGTCTATTTTTACATTATTTGCATTTTTATTCTTACACACTCTTATACACTCAAGTTTATATTCAATTTTATATTCTATGTACTTACTTCTGTTTTTTCTGTATTTTGCATCTTTCCTGTCTTTTTACTTTCTTGCACCGACAAGCACAGTCTTGTAGTTTCTTTGCACCTTGTGCAATTACAATAATGAATGAATGAATGAATGAGCAAATTACAGTTAACTGAATGATTCATTCATTCATTCATTCAACCAAAGCAATGGCAAGGTTTGTGATACAGCACTACTCAACATCGACTGTCGTGTGACGCCTGCATGCTGCAACAGTATGAGAACTAAGACAAACCAATGTGAAACAGTGATTTCAGCCCGTACAGCCTCTCAGCGCCATCTGTATATCACCTTGGTGTCAACTATCTGTCTCAGTCAATGTCAATTTAGTGCCTAGACTTTCAGCTAAATACTTTTCTAACCAGTTATTTTGGTTAAAAAAAAAGAAAAAAAAATCATATACCATCAGACTGCTAAAAATACTGCACTCGTGTCAGCCGGTAAACAACACACTGCCCACTGACAGGTCGGCCACTCTGTTGAATAAACAGAAAGTACGACGTGGCTGATGAGCAAGAATTGGCTACAAAAAAGATTGTACTTTGATTGCCGGTGGAAATGGTTTGGGTATTGCGAAACCTGATGTGTACTAATCTACCCTATATTGCAAACTTTATTTATCCATCATTATATTTTTGTATTTGTTGTAAATGGTGTTCAGAAGTGCACAGTTATTCACTTTATTTATTCACTATTAAATGTCCATTTTTAAACTTTAGCATAAAAAAAAGTTAAAAAGCACTTTTGTATGTACAGTACTTTACATACCTTTCAACAGATAAAATGGCTGTTTAAGTGTTTGCAGTGCTAATTAGCATAACCGCATACATTCCAGTTTGGTTGGTTTTGTATGGTAAAACATTTTAGCTATACCTCCCACCCAAATACAGCACACATTGCATTTACAGGCACCCACCAGTCAGGTTACACAGGTCCAGTATGTGAAATTACCTGGGTAAGAAACATAATGGATTCTGTTGCCGTCACTGAGACAGGCACGGCAGCCTTACATACCGTCACATGCTTTAGTGCATAATAATCTGGGTTTTTAGTGATAACATGCCATTTATTATTGCTGATCATCTGTTTATTTTAAAATGTGCTGCAACATAGCCCTGGGACAACAGCCAACCTTCCCACATACTGTACCCTGCAAGTCACACAAAGCACCACACAGCCTGCCCATAAGCCCCCAGAAAGGCAGTAAAAAAACATCTTTTTTTCCCATCCACTGATTCTAAGAAATGCTACACATTCTAAAACATGCAAATTAACCGGCGACATCATCATATGCAAATGAGTAACTGACTGGCGCTGCGGTCCTGCCAAACCTGCCCCCGTGTGCTTGTGGTTGTCTAACCTCTGTTAATTAACACTTTAAAGTACTCTGCTGAATATCAGCTCTCCTCCATTGATCCCCCTGGACAGCTCTGGCCGCCATATTCCTGGGACAGGGAGTCTTTCCCATCTTTACATAGACTTGGAACTGTTTTAAGACTGGGATATCTTTTATAAAGCAATTTATAAAAGTTTGTGCAGAGCACCTGTAGGGAGGGGACCCTTTTCCTGATGTGCCTTTATACATATTTGACTGGGCATTTTAGTTAGCTAGAGGTCAAAGGCTCAGTTGCTGGCAGCAGGGCTGTTAGGCGGGGGCGGAGGCGGAGGGCGGGGGGGGTAGACTGCTGAAAAATCTCTTTTCTGTCACCCTAACCAATTCAGAAAAGCAAACATGATTACTGGACTGAGCACGTATGTGTCTGGTGGGTGCATCACATGGGGCATTCTCTGGCTCACATGAATGGCCCATTGTTTCGGCTGGGTACGGCCTCTAATTGAGTTGAGCAGCCACGTACAAACATTATTCAGAAGTGTACGGTCCCAGAGGCCGATGTGGAGCCGCTCTGTTTTACAGCCTCTTTTGCTCCTCTCAAACCCCGACTTGTTCCTACATTTCCCCCCTAGTCACTCCTCTGATGCAGCTGTTAGCCGCTTTGCCGAGTCAGGCACTACTTTGACTGCTCGGTGACCTTGATAAGGTTTAAAGGTTATTTTTAGAGTTGTTCCACGGTGCATGCTCAAGCAGTATGTGCCATTACCATACTGTTAGTGCCAACGAGGTGGCTAATGCTACCTGGAGCTGATGGAAAGGGGGAGGGTAAAAGACACACATGCATCATATTATGCTCCCGAGGCGATACCCGTATGGTTTCTAAATACTGTGGTGATGCATAATGCTAGCCTGCAGCAGTATGTTAGCATAGCATAGCATGCAAACGCAGATGAGCAGAGCGAAGGGCGGAGCGGGCCCGACTCACGGCTTGTGATGGAGAAGCACAGCCTGCAGTTGAGCCTTCGGGCCAGCTGCCTGTCGATGACCCAGAGCGGCAGTGTGCACACTTGGAGCACGTTGATGATCAGGCCGCTAAGCAGGAAGATGTAGCAGATGAGCAGGTGGCAGAGGAACTGCGACTTCAGAGCTCGCAGCAGGCCCATCCTTCCTGAACAGTCTTCCCTCTACAGCCACCTACGGGGGAGATGGCGACCTTCGGTCAACGAGCATTGGGCAATCTATTCGACTTTGAATATCTGTGGCTCACAAATTTTAATTTACTGATCAGTTTCAGCAGGAGTGGCAGCAGGAGGAGACCAAGCTTATGTAAGATCAGTTCTGAGCCCGAAAAATGCAAGCTTTAAAGAATATATTCACTCATTAAAGTGCATCGTACAGGGACATAAAGGACTTACTTTCCTAAATCATGGTGAATATACAGCTATTTTCATTAGCCCGCTGGCTGTACATTCAGTGTGAGCAACTTTCTCATGCCAGTCTCACGCAGAATATGGCCGTCGGGTGCCGCAGTTTTGACCACGCCCACCATGACGCCTTCGCTGGGCAGTGCCTGGCCCCCCCACTTTCCCCCTACTCCCAGTCCAAGTGTGATCATGCCGGAATTTCCTACGGTACCAATCAAGAGTACTGCACTTCCTACAACAAATAAGAACCAAATACCAGTATCACAGGGAGACTGAATTTTTAAAGCATTTAAATGCATTGCTTTGGTCATACATCAGTTTGGAAACATACACCTTTTCCTTATCATGGTACATATTTGAGGAAGGAAAAGGGAGGGGGAGTGACAGATGGTCAGAACGTCAGTGCTGATTGGAGGAGAACCCTCATGTCTGTCACCAGTGTCCCGAACACCAATGAGACTGAACATTCAAATATGCTGTCAACTGTGTGAGGAAAACTGATAAACCTGTTTATCTTGGCTGATGCAGGAAGTAGAGTCCAATGCGGTAAAAACAGCACTACACAACCTTTGCCCACAGTGACCCATAATTCTGCATGTGACTTGGGCACATTGGATTTGTATTGCTTTAGAAAGCCTCTTATTGGACTGGCAAACAATCCAGCATGTAACCTAATCCGTGATCAGCTGATCTCCCTTATAAGCGAACACTCCTGGCACTTTTAGGGCATCCATCACAGAGATAATACAAAAGACTGAATCAGCATGGATCACACACCCCCCCGGTGCCGGGGAAAAGGTCATCCAGCCTGGGAGCGGCACTATGAAGAACCGAAACGACTCATAAAGCTCACCTACGCACCTGTGAGTCTGCACACATTTCAGTTTGTTCTGCAGCATCAGCAACAGAACATGAAAGTAGAAATGGCAGGCTAACAGATCAGCACTGAGGCTTCCCTAGGGGCACCTGGGAAAAGTTTATACCCCGGCAATACAACTGTGCCCCCAACCTCCGCCTGCAGTTCACACATGGCAGAGAGCCATGATCAACACAGAGTGAAGTGGTAACTGGAACCTTGTTAGTAAGAGTCCATTTGATGATTGAAATGCACCAAAAAATGAGTGATAACCTGCAATACTAAGCCACCACTTACAGGATCAGAAGAGTTATGATTAAATCACACAAGGAACAATTAGTTACAATAGCTCGACTTAATTTAAGTGGGGCATTTATAATAAGGGAATCTTATTATACTGGGCATTTATTCACCCAATAAAATTAGTCTTCGAAGCATAGCCAGGGATGCTAGACATGGGTGGAGTCAAGTAATGCAACACAGACCTGTCATTACCGATACAAGTTCCAGCCTGCTATCTCAAAGAAATCACACAATGCTTACAAGTCTGTGATCCTCCTCAAGCCTTCGGGGAAAACTGCCGGCCTCCCAATTGCAAGGAGAGTAACAGAACACCAATGTCACACCAACCAACTCATTCCAGGTACAATACGACATGTCAGAAGCTGGAATGCCGGAGGATGCCACCAATACTGGACCGGAATACCCGACCACTCACTTATACTCTTCCATTTGGAAACAAACACATAGACATTTGCTTTCGGTTTGATAATAACTCATATCCTAATGTCCGCATCACTGTCATATAACTTGTGTCACATGTGTCACATGATACCATCAATTAAGGAGAAAAATAACTGCAAATTCAGTGGGGGGGGGTATTAGTCCAGTCAGTAATCTCTTAAGTGCCTTATTGGTTACGGTTCCATTCACAGAAATTTTACCCTTCTTCAAATTCACATGGAATCTCACACATTCCAGGAATGGTTCTCCTCCGCTGGTTACATTATTCAGCTGAAGGCCTGCACCACATCACAGCTAGAAGGTACCCCACAGTGCCTCAGAAGACCCCAGCTATATGGCCCCGAAACAAGTTTAATGAACCCAGTCACTACCCTGGCCTGACATTACGTAAACTTTACAAAGGTTGACAGCGGATAGGCAGAGGGGTGTGTTCAGTGTCAGACTTGCCCGCGTAACACTCCTCCACAGAAAGACACATGGAGATTCTCCCATCCGCACTCTGTGCACACGTGCCTGGGGCGCACAGACCAAGAGAAGGGGAACTGCAGTCTTTACGCAATAGACAGAAGCTGTGATCAAACATGAAGGCGCCTCTGGCACTTCCCACAGTTGATGACACACCATTACATCGTGGTGAGCCCTTCCCAGGAAACCGAGACCACTAAGAGACCACTTCCGGTCATCCCGGCCGCCAGGTAACGGTGGAGTACGATCCCTGGTGGACAAAGTCACCAGTCAGTTGCCTTTGGGAAATGCCACATTTTTATTTGACTCAAAGGGACAGTCCTTTGACTTTGATTTTAGTGCATTTAGCACAAAGGTCACAGCTAACAGCCTTAGAACTTATCACTCAAGCGGTACACCCAGTACTAGCTACACCCAGTACTAGCCAAACCCACTTGTTTTGGTAACAATCACCATACATTAAGAGCATCAAATAGCCAGTCCTGACTAACAATCATCCTGTTTTGCAGACTGAAAGAACTGATTACTTTTTCCTTCCACCTTCAAAGCGGATCCCTCGTATTTGATCTCTCATATTTGCCTCAGCCTTCAGTAAGAGCTCTTAATGGCTTATTTGTCTGAAACAGGTGGAAGAGACTCCTGTCCCAGGCATGGGACTGACAGCACCACCCGTTTGTCTATTTTATTATAGAAGTGGGTTCGATAAAGGACCCTGATCGGGGGACCTAGTAAAGTCCAAGACGAATGCAATGCGAATCAGCTGAGTACATGTTCCCAAATCGCCCGTTTCCCGGGAAACCGGACTTTTGCTGCCAGCCTTGTAAATCAGAGCACAATGGGGAGAGCAACCGCGCGGGGACCGGTCCCGATTCACCGCGAGATACTCCCGTCTTGCGCTGGAAACAAACGTAAAAGCCCCAAACTGGGTGTAATTAGCGCCCACAGACCTGGGAGCCTCCGTGTGCGCCACTGCCGCTCACACACGAGGCTGGGGTTTGTATTGTATTCCCACACAATATCGGCACGGTATTCCTGTCGATATCAGGGGGGCAGACACTTAGGGCGAATCTATGCATCCCCCTGGGGTCGGGGAGAGCGCCGGGCGCGGTTGCCCTGGCGGGGGGCCTCCCTCCCCCTCCGCCGGTGCCTGGAACATTCTCGGGCAGCATCCGGAGCGCGGGGCCGGGACAATGAGGCGCGCTGTCCCCGTCCCCGTCCTCGTCCCCGTTCCCGTCCCCGTCCCCGCCGCCGGGCGTCATTCCCAGCGCTCCTCAACTTCTGCCTCTTATTCGCGCAGCCCCGGGCGCGGGACACGGAGCCGCACCGGCCGCCGGAGGTGACGGGCAGAGTGAGACAAACCGAAAGGAGCGTAACGAGGCGGCGGACGGGCAAATCAGAGCCGTACCTGGTGTCCGCTACCGCGTGGGCGGCCCGAAAGGGAGGTGTGGCGGGGTCCGGCGAGCGGAGAAGCGCCGCGGCGGCGATCACGGAGCTCGGCAGCCCGGTCTAATGGGCAAGTCGGCGGGCCGCGCCGGCCACACCCGTGCGGGGAAGCTCCACCTCTGGTCGGGCGAGGCGGGGACGTTAAAGCTGCAGGCCGGGGACACACACTGCGGCCGCGCACCTTATGCCGCTTCCAGCTGTACGCTGAGCGCCGCCCGCGACGGGAGGGGAGCTTCTCCCGCGTACTTATCAGTGGCAGGGAGGGGGCCGCTTCCCGGCGAGCGCGGAGCTCCGAGCGCGGCCGTACTCCGGGAAACAGCGCCCCCCGCAGGCCGCTCGGGGCGGCGCGGCTCCGTCCCTCAGCCTCCGACGCTTCTGTCTCCGCTCGGAATCCCAGCGCTTACTTCATGTGCGCATTTTTATGTATTTTATAGACCTGTGTGTAGTAAATGGGACAGAAGTTTCAAAGTGACTGCAAAGAAACTGTGACGCATCCTTTAATGATTAGTAAGCTGCCTGGTGGCGGTGGAAATGACTGCTGTGGGCTTCTCCTGTAAGCCCCCCGGGCGTGTTTTGAGCATGACTGCGTTTTGTGGCAACAGTATATGAGATATATGGAAAGTGAGCCTTATAATGATAAAATTTGTTCTATAAAACTTTTTTTTGAGGGTCACGAAGACGTGTGAGGGAATGTAGGCACAAACACACAAATCGTACGCTATATATGGAAAGTGTATCAGTTCACCAGACCTTTCATTGCTGGTCTGGGGGATCGCAGGAACAGACATACAAATCATATGCATGGAAAATGTAACACGTATCAGGGCGGATTCACAGACCTCTCATTATCGGACTATAGCGCGCCGGAGCCCGCACTTACCTGCACAGGCTCAGCCCCAACACATGGATGTGCACCCAAGGTATCTCCTAGCGTCCATTGGTGCACGAGATCTGTCTCTTAAATCTTTGTTTTCGTATTTCACCAGGGTTGCTAACTTTGTTTGGCTGGCTGGAGTGAGATTTTCAATCCGAGATAAGGCTGCACACGCATTTACACGTATGTAACAGTTTTATTACCTTGTAAATAGTCTATGGGGCTTGCAAACTACCCCAACACTTTAGATGTAGCTCATTTTAGGTTTATAATGCAATAATATTGATTTGCTGTACATATTCTTGCTTGAGCGTGAGAGTTTGAAAGTGTGAATGTCATACCAGATGTGTGAGAGTTGTAAACCCTGATTTCACTTCAGGAACACAAAATGCAGGCGCCGGGCAACGGTTTAGTCACCGGCTCATTGTCATACACTAAGAGTAACTTTGAGTAACCAGTCCGCGTGAATTACATAGGCTATTATGGGAAATCCCTTGGCCGCGAGTGTCTCTGGTACAGAGAGCAGAACCACTTAACTCTCTGGGTTATTGGTTATTGCACTCAGATGAACGAGGCGATCTCACATCTCAAAAATGCTAGCACCTGAAAATCCACAGCTTATCGAGCAGGTCAGTGCATCAGCCTGCCCTAAAATGGTCTTGCGTCCTCCCAAATAAATGTACACTAAATACATATCTAGTGATGCTCTTGTTACTAAAAGTCTCAGACACATGCTATCATGCCATATAGACATATATACATTGACATGGGGCCAGTTTCCAGCTAGTAACTTTGAAATTGTAAGGCAATACCTCAGTAACCAACCTTATTATCAGACTTTTTTTTACAAGTTATGCCACCCGTGAGTATTTTGGGTACAGAGAGCAGAACCACTTAATATTATTATTATTATTTTATTATTATTATTAATAATAATAATAATATTATCAGTCTTTTTTACAAGTTATGCCTCCCCAGTGTTTATTTTCCAATAAATTACAAGGATACCTAAAAAAAAATATATATTAGTTGTTTAAGAAAGACCCCTGCTTGCAGGGCTGGATCTAGTGATAGGCAAAATAGGCCGCTGCCTAGGTCCCGAAGCTGTCTAGGGTAGAAGGGAGCTCTGGCAAAATTGAGGGGACCCTCCCCAACTGGCGAAATCTACCTTGGTGGACCCTCCCCCCATCAACAAAGGCTACTGAGGGGGGCCCCCTTCCCCCCACCAAAAAATATTTCTGGCCCCCAACCCCCTGGCATTTCTACTCCAGCTCATTGAAGTCAGAAACTTGTCTGACCAGGCCACTAAAGGGTGTTGACAGACACGCCAGTGTTGCTTTGACCTTCGCCTCAGGCCCTTTTCTTGCTGAAGGGAGAATTTTCTCCTTTTTTTGATTGAAACAGGCTATTTTGCCCTGCACTTAACACTCATTCATTCCCTTCCTTATTTTTAACTAGAAACAGCCCCTATAGCACTGATCATCAACTGGCGGCCCGCGGGCCAAATCCAGCCCGCTGAGCCGTTCAACCCGGCCCGCAACTGGATTCCAAAATTGTGAGGATCCAAAAAGAAAATAGTGGTCCACACTATTAAAGCAACTAAAAA